>VMOF01000369.1:35455103-35697448 GCA_011764245.1 Trialeurodes vaporariorum | reverse complement strand
TGATTAAGAAGAATAGACAATGTAAATATACTAAGAATAGGTTGTAAAAATGCGCCGATCGTATGAGCGGTGCTTAACGATTTTGTCTTAAGTGATCATTACGCTCCGAGTTTCCTTGGAATGCGGAAAAATTCGGTTTATGTTCAAACTGACCCACAACGACCCCATTAAAATTTGTTCTAGAACTGAGTTCAAACTTTCAAAGACTTCGGAGACGCAATATCATAGCATCTTCTGCACCCGAATTACACTGATTGTGAGATTAATTTTAAGTAAGTAACCGTAAAAAAATTCTGTTTAATACTTTCTCAACAGGCCGGAATTCCAGTAAGTAAATGTAATTAGAATTCCCGAGAATTTAGCCGAAATTTTCCTACTCGTAAACACGATTCCTGTGATTTTAACCGGTATAATTCCAATTATAATTAAAGGAATTCCAGTGAAAAAAGTATTAAGCAGCATTCCCTTTACGGTAACCAGACACTTTTCTCAGTTTATGTATTAAGAGCTTTGGACACATAACTTGATCCTTATGAATTCCACCGTTGCCTCAGATTAATTTGTTTACATTACGAGGAGAGTACATAACTCAAATTGGATCAAAACCCCCAATGATAATGGTACCGAGTGCTTCCATAAATTATATCGGATCAGTCGTTTCAATTTCAAGGATTCCGATGAGCCAATCGAGGCGCCGCGCGCCGATTACGATACAATCAATCCATGCACTTTAATCGCCTCGGTGGTCCCTCTCTCTGTCTCTTGCTTCCATCCAGTAGCGGCTCGTGCAATTTGGCAATCATGCTTTTTTGCCATTTAAACCTATGAAAAAGTATCGATATCTTCAGGGTGCAATTACACCTCCTGAAGATAGATTGTTTTACATAGGTTTAAAGAAAAGGATTGCGTTGTTGCCACATTGCACGAGCCACCCCTCATGGGCTCCATCCAAATCGTGACCAGAGGCCGCGGAAATGATAATGTGTACTTTCAGTATGATTCAGCTTTTATATTAAAATGAATTAACTGATTCTTAACCCATTTTGGATCAACCGAGTAATCAGGGTCTTTTTTAATTATGATCCATATGATTATTTTTTCCATCGCCGAGGGGAAAAACTAACTGATTCTTACTCTTTGACAGATTGTAAAAAATATGTATTCTCTGTCAGCACTTACTTTTATATCTTGTAGGTTTCACGAATGTCCGAAAGTCAAAAATCTGGAACAAAATTAAATTTTTGAAATTAGTATATTCACTCAGTATATTATGGTTCACTCATGTAGGTAAAATATTGATTCGAGGGAGTGCTCTGTTGCAGTGGGTGCTCCCAATATATCGACTTTTTTATGCATTTAAATGGACTAAATTCAACGTTGCCAGCGTGCACTCACCACCACTGACGACAGCTATCTTGGAATCTTGTTCAAACGCATTCATTGTATTTGTGAGTCAATTTTAAAATTGCACGGTACTCTCAAAGTTATTTTAAATTATTTAATTACACTAAATCGACCCATCAATTGTTGCGACATATCAATTGTTGTAGCAAAAGTTTGCAACCTCATATATGTTCAAATTTTAACCTGACTGATCGTGAGATCGTTTTAGCAAATGCTTCTTTAAAGAAACTATAGATACATTGTCGTAAATGCAAGTAAAATTGAGTCTTCAAATGACGCGAACATCTTGTGAATACGTCGAGCAGGATGTGCTGTTTTCTTCATGGGCGGACGCAGGGAATTTTCTTTCTCTCTCGCCTCCCATTTGAAAACGTGGGCTAGAAAAGGACAGAAGAGGGGACCAAAGTCACGTGATGGCCCCCTCTGCTATCCTTTTCTAACACATAAATTCTAATGGAGGGAGAGAGAGAAAGACAATTTTCTCTGTATCCGCCCATGGTTTTCTTTTTCTTTTTTTTTTTTTCAGTAAGGGTCGAAACACGCGTCTATATCGATCGGTTCATTTTCGGCCCTCCATTTGGTATAAATATCCGTGCAAATCTGGAGGCAGCGTGGCGGTGGCTATTTTGTCACAAAAATAAGCAGGGCTGCCGTTTTGCGTATAATCAATGCTATTTTTTTATTCTCCGATGATTCCACTGGTTGAGAAAAGATTACACAGTTCAGTTCAGTGTATGACTGTAATGCACGAAAATACTCTGATCTGTAATCTTTCCTCAATCGGTGGAAACTCCGTTGATTAATTAAAATATCCGCAAGTTTTTTAAAGTCATCGACGACTCCACCGGTTGAGAAAAGATTACTGATGCGAGTATTTTAGTTTATTACAGTTATGCTCTGAACTGAACTGTGTAATCTTTTCTCAACCGGTGGAATCATCAGTGAATTGAAAAATAGCATTGATTATACGCAAAACGGCAGCCCTGAAAATAAGCGTGGAAAAAGAACCGCAGAGAAAAACAAGGTTTAATTCAATTCTCATGTTTCGCCTGACTCTCCATCATCCACTCTTGAGACAGGACGTAAACAAAAACGGAAAAAAAAATTCGCGCATGATGAGTTTTGTGAAGCAATTATTTTTAGGTTTGATGTTTTTAAAAATAAATTAGGGACGGGGCCGAGAGAGACCAGAGACGTGTGCCGTGGACTGCGTGGAGCGTCGAACGGTAGAGATACAAATTGAAATGAAGTGATTCATGGCTACGAAAATAAATCTCATCGGGGACACCTGAAAGAAAATCTCTAGGCTCATTCAGAATAAAATATGCTTAACGATGATAACTCGTCAGCTTTTATAGCCCACGCGCGGCATGTTCAACATCAACAAATCGATTGATTGGTTTCTTACTGCTTGTAACAAAAGCATCAGTGTGTACGGATTTGATTTTTAATTTCTCCTCTTTTAACTTTTAACTCTTCCGCTCCATAATCTCATATAGAAGACATTGTGTTAACATGGTTTCTTATAAAATTTAAAAAAAAAACAAAAAAAAAAAAAAAAATCTACTAGCATATAAAATTGTGTATGAGATTAAGTCGTTCGGTTCACTATAGCAAAGGTCTGTGATTTGCATACTTTTCATAACTCAGCAATGAAAGGTATAATTAGATGAAGCTATTAGCTTTCAAAATGGGTTTAAAAGATTACATCCCGAGAGCTCCAAGTCGTAATCTTAGATCTAAATAATCTTATAATTTTTGGTGAGATTCAATTTTTTTGAAGTTTCATAAAACTCTTGCATGTTAAATAGTGCCCCTTACACGGGTCATTGTGACCGAAAGAGTTAAAGAAAATTTGAAAATTGAATCCGAGAATAGTATGAGAACACTATCATGTTATCCATCGCTGATTGGTTCAAACGCTCGATTGCGGTGATTAAAAGGGAATGAATATTGTATACTTATAGTGCGCTGTAAGCTTCAACTTTAAGTGTTCCTATAGACAGCTTGGTAAATAAGTATATACCTGTGAAACAATTTCGAAGGTTCTGCACCCACCAAATGTTTTGAGAAAAGCAATCAACGGATTTTATTGCTTATTTAACTCATAATCGATCGGTGCTATGCGCACAAAGTTTTACGAATGAGGTAGAGGTGGTGGGGGGGGGGGGGAATAGCGACTTTTTTTCATCGTCGGCTATCCAAAACATGATTTCGCTGTTCTTAGGTTTTAAAAAGTGGCGTAATCTTATAGGGGGGGGGGCATGGCATTTTTGCTCCTCCAATATTTTAGGAGGGGGGCGAAGTATCATTCCCCCCCCCCCCAATAATTTGATGAAAAAGAGGAGGGAAAAAAGAGGGAGGCAGAGAAGAAAAGACGGAAAAATACAACAAAATGAAGAAAGAAAGGAGTAATTACAGGAACCGAGCTAGAAGCAAAAAATGGCAAGAATAAGTGGCTCAATTTTACCCTGTAACTGCGCCTAAAGTAAATCTGAAGTGAAAAATTCCTCTGTTGTCAATGAAATAAAGAAAATATACATTGAGTCTATATTAACTTCTGCTCTTTCGGTTGATTATTTTTGAAAGATTCAAATGCTTAAAATATAGTCTGAGAGAACCCAAATATTCAAGTTATTCCCAAGTTTACGCCACTGATGTCAAAAACCGTTCTTATTGTTTGGGCATCCCGATCATCCCAATTCAAACTCAACAATAGCGGTGGCTCGTGTATTGTGGAAACAACAGATCATCTCCATTTAAATCCACGGAAAATAGTCGTTTTTCAGGAGATTCAATCCTTGAGAAATCAATAGTTTTACATAGGATCAAATGGAAAGAAAACACGGTTGCCAAATAGCGCAATAACCGCTAATGATTAACTCTTAACTCCCTTCCACAGTTGCGGCGCTTGCAATCTGGCAACGTTGCATCTAGCCCATTTAAAGACATGAAAAAGATCAACATGTTCGGGGTGCACAGTGCACTCCCTTGAATCGATATTTGATATGTGTTTAAATGGAAGAAATGCAAAGTTGCCAAATTGTACGTGATACCGCTGCCCTTTTCCATCCATCATATGGTGATCATTTGTAAAAATGACTTGAAACGGCATATCGAGGGCGAAGATTATGTCTCCTGCGCGCAAATGAGTTAGATGTGATAGGAGGTGACCTTTTCACTCTTGCGAAACGGTTATTAACGGTTTCATATACGCGCATCACACCCAGCTCATCAGACGCATACCTCACTCGCTCAGTGTTGTCAAATATACGGATTAAGGAAGTGTATATTTTGTATTTTAATCAAAGGAAACTATCAAGACTTAAAACCGAGATTTAGCAACACTGCATTTGTTCACCGTATCGCGAGCTGAGTCAAGTCGAGTCAGCAAAAACATAAATTGGTCGTTTAATGATTACTTTAAAGTTTGAGGGTCAGAAAAAATCGAGAATCTGAGGATTCGGTCATGCTAATCAGGCGCTTTATGCTGCAACCTTCAATCAAAATCAGTATCAGCTAACTGATCGTTTACCGTCTAAACCGACTGTTTGAGTTGGCCGTTGAATGGGAAATGTAATGTAATGTCATAAGAAAAAGCTAATGGGAATCGATCGATTCATAGTGGTACTATGGAAGTCTTTCCCAGGCCAAAAGCGAAGTACAGGTAGGTACTTAACATCGATAAGAGTTCTGCTATATATAGTTACTTTGTACGTCGGCAGAATTTTCCATTGGTCAGTATGAGAAATTCTGTCAACCACGAGCTAATGAGTGGATCGAGCGTTTATCAAAATGAGGCATCACGTGTTTTATTCGACCAAGTTTTCATTTGGCATTTTCATTTTGGTCCTCTTTTCGCGTCGATAGTGCGTTGTTTGCGGAGTAGTTTGACCTACACGCTGGATTCATTAGTTTGGCTTAAGTTTTGGACAGTAACCAGCGTTTGGGGGGAAAAAAATGTTTTTCTCGACTTTAAGAGATGTACCTATGTCTCATTTTTCTCCAAAGGAAGATGGTTCTATTTAATCTTTCTTCAAGATAAATCTACTCCATAACTGTTGAAGGCTCGGAAGAGACTCAAAAGTTAAGAAAAATATCTCCAATTTCAAAATAAAATTTCAGCGCACTCCGAAGGTAAATTTTGAGTATTGTTTGAACCAAGAATACTACCATCAGAATGGAAACTTCGCTTCATTTTGATGCATTATTTTCCAGTCCACCATCTTGGAAAGTTCCAAACTATCCCCATTCAAAGCAATGCAAAACACAGAGACATACATATCATGTCCTCCATCTTGAAAAGTCACCAAAAAGAGACTGAACAAATATGTTTCCTTGGCTCTCATGGGAGTTCCCATTCTGATAGTATTATTCTGTGGTTATTTAAGACTCGCAGCAATAAATTCAACGTAACCAACTGGTCGAACTATAACAGCGTCATAGCCAATCAAACCGTCAGCGTGGGTAAGGTTGTAGGACAGACCAAGGTGTCAACAATCTGTTGGAACTCCGACTCCTTATCTCGGATATTTTATCCGGTGTCGCGAAAAGTTCGCGAACTCGTGACCTCTACGATAACGAACCGGGAGGTCAAATTTTGCACGCGCACGAACCTGTAGGTGCTTATACATATGGTTTTTACTCTCTACGTATAATGTATATACCTTTACTCGTAATACACATTATAAATCTGTCCCACACTTCAATGAACTTTATCTTTTCGATGCACGATTCGTGGCCGCAGAGATTAGATTAGCCTGTGGAAGCTACACAACACGCATGCTATGCTCAGAAAGCAGTTCTCCAAGACGTGAACTTTGGAAGCGCGCGCGTTTGCGAATTCTGACGAGCAATGACGCTATACACACGAAAGTCCAACTTTTTTGCCCGATATTAGCTTTTTGTGCTCACTGCTCCTGACGAATCAAATGACCTTTTCATCGTCGATATCATTCACTTGCTGTTAATTTCTTATTCTTCTTTATTTCCACCCTCTCTTATCAAAACAACAGCAGCGCGTGCCACTTGCTGAGTTTAAGTCAGCAGTTTTTTATCATCTTGAGCTGCGACATGAAGAAAGAATAATTAAGGCAATAGCATAACCGCTAAGGGTGCAATTCAAAAACTTTACTCGTCTGAAACTTGAAAAGCTCTCCAGATTTAATTTGTAATTCTGAAACACATTTTGAACCAAAACGCTTTGAAATTCATCGAGGAAATTTCAAAGAATTTTCAAGTAAGACTGCAAGCATGAATTTGCAATTCAGAGACTCTTTCAAAACACGATTTTCTACTTAAGATAAATCTCATGGAGATAATTTTAAGGTGGCTTGTTAGCTACCTAAGACTTAAAAAGAGAAGATTTCTCAAGAATTACTATTTTACAGCGAGTGTCTTTGAATTAGATTTTTCTCACTCTATTTGGCTCCAGTTCAGAATTGGGCAAAAACTTATTCGGAAATTATTCGGTGTGTCCGGCAACGCCGAGTCAATCGAACTATTCGACAAATAATTCTACAGTTGACCTATACCTTCCGTGAGTTTCCCTTTCCTTAATTCAGGTAGTTCAAACCCAGTTTTCAGTGTTGCCGGAGTCATTTCATTATTTCTGATTATTCGGTTGCCCAACTCTGCTCCAGTTGAGTATACCCAAGGATATCTTCAGTGAAGTCTCTGCATTTCACTCCAAGCTTAGCCATTTCAGGACCTAATTAATAAATCAAATCTTCGCTCGCTTATTTGAATCAGATAGGTACATGAATATTCTTTCGCCACAGTGCTTAATTTTGCATAAGTAATTAATTGAAGGGGCTAATTTGTAAAAAAATCTTTATTGCAGGTTATTAGCTATTATTTTGACAAGAAGAAAATTGATCCTTAAATTTTCCGACGTTAGGCCTGAAACTCCTTGTAAAGCAGTTAATCACCACTCAGTCCCTGAATGGTGGTTACGAATTCTTTTATGTAAAAATTACCTTTTTCGGAGATTACTGGAGACACAATAAGTACACAGCTATATATCAATAGAGAGTTAACACTGACTGCGATGAGTGAAAATTTTGTCCGTTCTTCCACCGCAAATCGAAGCGAAGGAAAACTTTATGAGCTTCTCAGACTTTTCAGAACTCAACAGGTTTTCCACTCCAAAGTTGTTAATATATTTCGTAGAAATTCGAATTGGTTTTCGTGGAATATCTGTCCGTCTACATTCTCAATGAACGTACAGTGTCAGCTTGGAGGATATTCTTTGACGACACCTTACCGTTCCGCGAACAATTTCCTCAAAATGTCAACCCTTTTTCAAGGTGAAAGTCACAGAAACGGTGGGTAGCAGCCTTAACCAGGGCTGCCATTTTGCGTATAATCAATGCTGTTTTTCAATTCACCGTAGATTCCACCGGTTGAGAAAAGATTACACATTTCAGTGCGGAGCATGACTGTAATAAACTAAAATACTCGCATATGTAATCTTTTCTCAACCGGTGGAGTCGTCGATGACTTTAAAAAACTTGCGGATATTTTAATTAATCAACGGAGTTTCCACCGATTAAGAAAAGATTACAGATCATAGTATTTTCGTGCATTACAGTCATACACTGAACTGAACTGTGTAATCTTTTTTTAGCCGATGGAATCATCGGTGAATAGAAAAATAGCATTGATTATACGCAAAACGGCAGCCGTGGCCTTAACACCTCTTGAATCGCGAATTAATTGCGGTTAATTAATGGGCAAGGGTATTGCATGAATCACCGTTGGCTTAAAATTAAACTGTCCTTTCATCGGAACGTGTCAATCGTTTCAAGTTAAGGTGGTTATGATTCAATCATCTGCAAGTTAAACACTAGCGAAGGATACTCCGAAAAGGGCACACATCTCTCATAATTCTTATATTAAATTACACTTATTTTTTTAAAATTACGAGTTTTGAAAATTTGGGTTGGATTAAATATAGCACTCATCTATAAATGAATGGAGTGCCAAAGTATACACAAGTTATTTATGTATTAGGATTATTAGTATAGGCAAGAGTCTTATTGCCAAACTAGGTTATACGTCTGATAGGTTGCTGAAAAATCAAGGAGCAGAAGAAGAAGAGTAAGATGGAGAAGGAGAATGAGAATGAGAATGGAATTAGGAAGATTAAAAAGAGGGGGAGGAGAGAAGGAAAAAGAAGAAGATTAGGAAGATAAGGAAGGAGGAGGAGGAGCATAGAAAGAAGGAGAATAAGAAGAAGAGGAAGTTCAGTAGAAGGAGCAGAGCAGAGCAAGAGGGAGAATGGGATTAAGAAGGTTCAGAAGAAAAAGAATTGAGTGGAAGAAGAAGAGGAAAAAAGGAGGAAGAAGAAGGAGAAGGAGGAGAAGGAGAAGGAGAAGGGGAAGGAGAAGGAGAAGGAGAAGGAGAAGGAGAAGGAGAAGGAGAAGGAGAAGGAGAAGGAGAAGGAGAAGGAGAAGGAGAAGGAGAAGGAGAAGGAGAAGGAGAAGGAGAAGGAGAAGGAGAAGGAGAAGGAGAAGGAGAAGGAGAAGGAGAAGGAGAAGGAGAAGGAGAAGGAGAAGGAGAAGGAGAAGGAGAAGGAGAAGGAGGAGAAGGAGAAGGAGAAGGAGAAGGAGAAGGAGAAGGAGAAGGAGAAGGAGAAGGAGAAGGAGAAGGAGAAGGAGAAGGAGAAGGAGAAGGAGAAGGAGAAGGAGAAGGAGAAGGAGAAGGAGAAGGAGAAGGAGAAGGAGAAGGAGAAGGAGAAGGAGAAGGAGAAGGAGAAGGAGAAGGAGAAGGAGAAGAGAAAGAGAAAGAGAAAGAGAAAGAGAAGGAGGGGGAAAGCAGAAGGAGAAGCAGAAGGAGAAGGAGAAGCAGAAGGAGAAGCAGAAGGAGAAGGAGAAGCAGAAGGAGAAGAAAAGAAAGAAGAAGAGGAAAGAGAAGGAGAAGGAGAAGAAGAAGAAGAAGAAGAAGAGAAAGAAGAAGAGGAAAGAGAAGGAGAAGAAGAAGAAGAAGAGAAAGAAGAAGAAGAGTTAGACTCTGGTTTACTTTCTTTGCCCGAGCTTTCTCTGTACTTCATTTGTAAGGAGACCTTCAAAAAATGAACAAATCATAGAATGAGATTCAAGGACTGCCGATGGCATCATGACGCCTCGGGCCTCGGCCCTCTCATCTGTCTACCCATTTGCGAGAATAATAACTATGCCCTGACGACAAGGCTCATACTTAAAGCGCGCTTCGAGTCCATTGATACGGAGCAATGTAAATGAGTCGTTTGAAAACCTATCAGCACTGAAAAATGCGTTTAGATATTGGAGACAGACTCAGATGGAGAGTGCTTGGCGGGGGGTGAGCTCATCAATTAATAGCGAATAAACTGGAGTTGGAAAAGGAGATTGTTCAAACAATCATGAGGACGACTTAAGTTCGCAATTCTGTCTCCACGTTTTAATTGTTCAACGGTGTATGATAAAGTCACGAGAGTACCAATATGCGCGATGAGAAGGCAAAAACGTTGCCAAGTGTAGCAGAAAAATCTTGAAGCTGATCTAATTTTAGGAAAAACGGCCGGCATTAGGCAGATCTTTAAAATCTTTGGACGCAAGTCTGTCTGGTCGACCGGCTGAATAGAGTGTTCCTATTGGTCCCTCTATCTGCAGTGTTGTATTATTGACAAAAGTTAATAAGCACAAATTAATAGTTACTTACAGAGAAAAAGATTAGATTAAAGGTTAGAAAGATTGGCAGAGCTCATCAGCTGTGCATGTGTAACCATAGAGTATAGATTGGTGAGACGGGAATCTCAACATGCAGTAAGTTAATTTATCGGATAATAAAGCGTTGTAACTTGTAACCAGGCGACCCATCCATTTATAACTCATCAATGGGGCTCTTGCGAACTTTTGACACTGGGGATTGAAGAGTTGATTCTTGCATAAACACCTGTACAAATGACGAGGAGCACACTGAAAAATCACGAAATAATTCACTCTCAGAATCGGGCATATACGGCGGTTCGACGGAGGTATCATTGGAGATTCCTATCTAATTTGAGACATATCTCTGTGTTTCCGTAGAGAAAGTGACAAATTAGACCGGAATCTCCCATGATACCTACGTTGAACCACCAATACGATCTTGCCGATTCTTTTCAGTGTGATTTTCGTGATTTTTACTGGTTTTTACATCAGAATGGACTATTTATACTTCCTTACAGCAAAAGTTTGCAAGAGCCCCATTTATCATTTATAAACTTCCAATGCCGATTTCAATGACGAAAACACTTTGAACGTGTGATCTGAACCTAGGAATGTCATTGAAAAGTTATACAGTCGCTTAAAAGGACGAAAACGATGAGTTTTTGATAATTTTGTTCTCCTCAGTAGCGTCGCGAGCCATCTGGCAACAATGCAACTGCTCCATCATTAAATATATCGAATTTTCCTTGTGCACTGTGCACCCCCTGAATTCGATCTTTTACATGAATTTAAATGGATAGAATACATTGTTGCCAAATTGCACGCGACGCCACTGGTTCTCCTGATATTTGGACATTTTTTTTTCGATCGCAGACCATAGTGCAAGCGGAGCTGGCGTCGCGTGCAGTCTGGCAACATCTGTTTAAAAACTCATGAAAACATTTGAACTACAGCACAGTCTCGCGAGTCGATAAATTACAATGATTTGAACGAAGGAAAAGCAGAGTTTGCCAGATTATAAGCGACGCAACAACACTCATTTAATCTTACTTGTGATTCAGGAGACAAAATTAAGGCCTGGTGTAAAAAGTAAGGAATCTTATTTTCTCCGCTCATACTCAAGAGCAACCCCAATTTTTTACGCCCTTTAAGCACAAAATAATACAATCAGAACGAAAACTCCCATAAGAGCCAATGGAAGCAAGTTTGGAATTTAACGGCACCAATAGGCAACGCTGTGGTCCTATATCCCAACATGGCGGACGAGTGTGATTTGTGTTGAAACTCATTTATTTCTGTAAATTCTGGAAAGAAATCTTAATTTTCCGGCCTCACTTTAATTCTAATGGCATTTATTCAGAATGAAAATTTCGCGAATCATGTCCTATTTTTTTTTTTTCGCGCGCGAATCCAAATGTAAACATCCTATATCCCAACACGGCGGACGCGAAATGAATTTGCTTCAAAATCCGATAGAGTTTCCGTTCTGATTGCATTATTCTGTGCTTTAAGTATGCACAGACTTAAATTTTTTTACAGTAAATTTGGCAAGGTCTGTAGTCTACGAAGACATAATAGTAACTGCTCTTACTGATAAAATTTTTTAAGGACTTACGCAATACTTTAAGAAAAATGTCTACCACAAACACTCGCTCCAGTCTTTATACATTATTGCTGTTCCATTAAAAAAAATTGTGCGACCTCGAAACAGAACGCTTTCATGAAACGAAGAGACTCTTGAATGTGAGAAAAAAGAAACTTTCGTGATAAAAACGGCCGATTTATAGAGTTCGTCAACTTGCAAGTGTCACGTGATACGATGATCATTTGGAGAGCGCTGATGAGCTCATTTCGATGATTACTATTGATATTCGATATGCGCGGGCACAAAGGTGGGGATGCTTTCCCATATTTAATGGTTTTTTAGAGTGGAGATGCGCGGCCTGCCGGCTGTGGTAATGGTGAATTAAATAGATCAACTGATACGAGAGACGGGCCGTGAATGTGCGATGCCTTTGATTTCCCTTTCATTAACGCGAGTCTTCATTACTAAAGTTCAAGATTTGCTGATAGATGGCGCTGAGTGTTTTTCGCCAAACTTCGATTAATGATGAAAATCTGCAAATTACACGGAAAAAAAAGATTAGTGAAAATAACCATACGGATACCTAGTCAAAACATCGTATACAAGGTGTGGCAGACCACCCGTCCACTATCTTTATCTCGAAAACGGCCGAAAATTGAGCTTCGGGGGCAAAACTTTCAATGAATCCAATGAATCCAATGAAAATATTTTCAGCCCCCCAAAACCACCCCTTGAGGGTTATTTAAGGGGGTGGGTACCCGTATCTCGAAAAAATCAAATGGAAAGGGTATGTTTTGACATTGGAATCTAATACGGCATAAAAAATTAAAACTTTTTTATCCCTATGTTTTTTTCTAAAAACCACCCTTTTTTGAGTTAGGGCTGGTTTTCAAAAAATTTAGGGGTAATCTTTGATTGACCGCTTTGACCCTCCAAATCATTGGATTTAAAAAAACTAAAAAGTTTCTGAAAGGGCAGACCAAGGGCTTTCTTTTGATGTATCACATGCCTATTTTTTGTGGAAAAGGGTACAAGGCCCCCTCACCCCAAAATTTTGGGGCTTCGGGGGGCCCTACGTAAAAATTTTCAAATGTAAAGGTATGGCTTGTGATACATCATTCGAAAGGTCTTTCAGAGGCGAAAAAAGTGATAACCCCCAAAAGTCGTCAAAACAACCCCCTTCCAAAATGGCGGCCGTTTTAAGGTTAGGGGGCTCAGGGGGGACCTTCAGAAAAATGATCCAAAATGGAACGATACATGGCTAAAATGGTCTTAAAAAGAGAAAAATAATGGTTCAAACCGCGAGTCAAACCGACTTTTCAATCCAAAGTTACGGCCGATTGAAATTTAGGGGTAGTTGGGTTTCCCAAAAAGGCACCCCTAAATTTCAATCGGCCGTAACTTTGAATTGAAAAGTCGGTTTGACTCGCGGTTTGAACCATTATTTTTCTCTTTTTAAGACCATTTTAGCCATGTATCGTTCCATTTTGGATCATTTTTCTGAAGGTCCCCCCCTGAGCCCCCTAACCTTAAAACGGCCGCCATTTTGGAAGGGGGTTGTTTTGACGACTTTTGGGGGTTATCACTTTTTTCGCCTCTGAAAGACCTTTCGAATGATGTATCACAAGCCATACCTTTACATTTGAAAATTTTTACGTAGGGCCCCCCGAAGCCCCAAAATTTTGGGGTGAGGGGGCCTTGTACCCTTTTCCACAAAAAATAGGCATGTGATACATCAAAAGAAAGCCCTTGGTCTGCCCTTTCAGAAACTTTTTAGTTTTTTTAAATCCAATGATTTGGAGGGTCAAAGCGGTCAATCAAAGATTACCCCTAAATTTTTTGAAAACCAGCCCTAACTCAAAAAAGGGTGGTTTTTAGAAAAAAACATAGGGATAAAAAAGTTTTAATTTTTTATGCCGTATTAGATTCCAATGTCAAAACATACCCTTTCCATTTGATTTTTTCGAGATACGGGTACCCACCCCCCTAAATGACCCCCAAGGGATGGTTTTGGGGGGCTGAAAATATTTTCACTGGATTCCTTGGGGTCGATATACTCTTTGAAATTTTTGCCCCCGAAGCTCAATTTTCAGCCGTTTTTGAGATAAAGATAGTGGACGGGGTCTGCCACACCCTGTACTTCTGGTTAACATTACCATAACATCTAGCAGGTGTCAAAAACAGGTATCCGTATGGTTATTTTCACCGTAGTTTTTTTGCGTGTAAATTACTTTTTCCATACAAAAAGTAGATCGACAAGCCCTCGAAATTTGTTTCAAGAATGCGTTTGCTATAAAGTGTGCATTTTTTTTTCAACCCTTTACTGTGCGATTTTAAGCGTGCCGTATATTTTATATACGGTACGCTTTTTGTTTTCGTTTTCATATCTAATATATGTGTTGCATGTCTTGCTTATGGCCACACCTTGGCGGGAAAGGTTTGAAAAATTAAAAACCTATTTTCTTAAAACTGGTTTCATTAATTGTTAAGTTATTGCTGCGATCCAGGAGGTCTCGGCGTCTATTTTCTTAAAATTGTAAAAGTTTTGGTATTCCTGTTAATTTCATTAAAATATTAAGCGTCAAACTCGAATTCCTTTGAACGGGAATTCTATACAGGTCTAGCAACCTAAGTCATTCGTGCCAACCTATATTCCACTAGTATTGATTTTTTTCGTCGCACCCAGGCTCGGACCCAAATTTTTGCGGGACAATTTTTTTTTGAGTTGGTGGAAAATTCGAAGGGTTTGTTTTAAGATTGTCCGTAGTGGTTCTAACCCCCCCCCCCCCACTCGCCGCACACAGGTTCGGACCCGAACTTTTGCTGGACACATTTTTTAAGATGGTGGAAAATTCGAAGGAATTATTGTTATAAGATTGTCCGTCGTGGTCTTACCACCCCGCCCCCCCACAATCGCCGCACACAGGTTCGGACCTGAAAATTTGCTGGACAATTTTTTTTGAGATGGTGGAAAATTCGAAGGGACTGTTCTAAGATTGTCCGTAGTGGTCCTACCCCCCCCCCCCCCACTCGCCGCACACAGGTTCAAAATTGAAGTTTTTCTGGACAAATTTTTTTGAGCTAGCGGGAAATTCGAAGGGTTTGTTTTAAGATTGTCCGTAGTGGTCCTACTCCCCCACCTACCCGCCGCACACAGGTTCGAACTTGAACTTTTGCCGGACAATTTTTTTGAGATGGTTGAAAATTCGAAGGGTTGGTTTTAAGATTGTTCGTAGTGGTCTTAACCCCCACCCCCTCCCAATTGCCGCACACAGGTTCGGACCCAAACATTTGCTGGACAAATTTTATTTGAGATTGTGGAAAATTTGAAGGGATTATTGTTATAAGATTTTCCGTAGTGGTCATGCCACCCTCCCCACCCGATCGCCGCACACAGGTTCGAACTTGAACTTTTGCTGGACAATTTTTTTAAGATGGTGGAAAATTCGAATGGTTTGTTCTATGATTGCTCGAAGTGGTCCTCCCCCCTCACCGCACACAGGTTCGCACCCGAACTTTTGTTCGACAAATTTTTCTTGGAATGGTGGAAAATTCTAAGGGTTTGTTCTGTAAGATTGTCCGTAGTGGTTCTCTCCTCCCCCCTCGCCGCGCATAGGTTAGGACCCGAACTTTTGCTGGACAATTTTTTTTAGAGATGGTGGAATATTCGGAGGGTTTGTCTTTAGATCGTACGTACAGTGGTCCTAACCCCTACCCACTCGCCGCACCCAGGTTCGGATTTTTGCTGGACACATTTTTTTTTGGAGATGATGGAAAATTCTGGGGGTCTAATGGAGTGTATCTTTGGAGTCAACATATAAGATTTTATTTTTCTGTATAAAAATGTGCTGCAAATGTTTCTCTTCTGAGCTAGACCCCTCCAAAGTTTTGAAAAAAAACAACTCCTTTGACACATTTTCTCATAGATACATCTGATCTAATTTTTTTTTTTTCATCATTTGTCACCAAACAAGCTCCATTGGACAGCATTTGTCACAAGAGAACCAAGTGACATTTTTTTGAAAAACTGAGTTATTGGTTGTTAGGGCTAGCAATACTGAATCTCGAAGCAACAAGTGCTTCTTCTAATAACAATTATTTCCCGTCGAAATTCTCGGTAAAAGTGGAGCTGATGAGCTTCGTTGATGTCATTGTCCGTATGATGCAATCAAATGAAAACTTGGTGTAACCTTAATCTGAGTCACGTAAAAAACCAACTCCAACTTGGTTCCTTTTATATAATTTGGAACTGACTTAATAATCAACAGTGTGAACCAACTGCCTCTTGGTTTCTTTTAGAGATTCCTTTTTCGTGATTATGCTAAAAAAAAAAAAAAAAAAAAAAAAAAAAAAGAACGAAGTCACTTTAAACGCTAAAAATTAAATACCTCTCGTGCATGGGAAATTCCACTTTGCCGGTGTTAAAATGCAAAAACAAAACACTGTAATTGAATGAAATCATAACGTTAGTAATTCCAAGCTTATTGTTTAAATGCTAGCTCTTCAACTTTGGACTCAATTTTCTCGAGATCAGCTCCATGTCACTTGGTTCTTTTCTGATGAATGGTGTCTAAATATCATTACTAGCAAAAACATTGAAACTGTTCAGACTTTAGTGGCACGCTTTTCCAACACCTGCGTGTTGGAATTTTCCCTGCTTGTTTTTTTTTTTTTTTTTTTTTTTTTTTCGTTAGAAAACACAATTTTCCAATTGATTTCGACTCAAAATGAAAGGAAAAAAATAGTGAAAAATTCCTAGCATTAATTCTTGCACCCAAGAGATCTGCAAAGTACTAAATTTAACATGGGCCAGTATAAGGAGAAAATAAAGGTCAAACGGTTAAATATGTTTTCTAATGCTCCAGATGGCGCCCAACGTGGGGCCTTGCTTTTTCAGACTTTGGTGAAAAATCGAAACTTTTCCTCGATATGTGCCCGAGGGATGACGACATGGATAAAATGTTATTTTAACTTTATAAGAGTTCAAAATGGAGGAAATATCTTATGTGCCTCAGGGGTGCTACGGCGCAGTTATATTAAGGGTTAAAGCAAAGCTTGAACTATCAATCCTCGAAAATCAAAAATTAGATAGACTTGGACTTAGCATTTTGGAAATCTCGAAATGAACGTATCGAGGCTTACTTAAGCTTATTAAAAAATGTTTTGAAGCAAAAAAAAAAAAAAAAAAAAAAAAAAATGGAGGTGTCGGAACACACTTTATTTCAAAACAACACACTTTAAGGGAATCAACCCGTAGGAAAATCTAATCTGTAAAAATCACTGAGAGCTAAAGTAAACCTCGATACGAATGATAAGATTATTGTTTTGAGGTTCCAAAATGCACCAAGTCTAGGTTTTTGAGAATGTGAAATAGGTGGCATGATATTTGCCAATGCATTTTACACACCGCTTGTAAAATGCCTGAGCATGTAAATTGTCTGCGACATATACACTATATATATCCTTTTGTGAATTACTGATTCAAAGAAGGTTATACTTTATATCTCCAAATATATACAATTTTCTGTTTTTGATTTGATTTGAATAAATAAAATACTAGCATCAAATGTTCCCGAGCCGGTCACTGACTGCGGTTTACGACCAAAGTCCACAAAATAAATTGTGAGCGTTTAATATGACATGATTGACTAGCAAATTAAAAACTTTTTGGGCATTGCTTTGACGATATACACATGTGAATGACCTGGATATCTGCTTGGAAGCCTGAGATAATTCAATGGATTTTTCATCATTAAAGCAATGAGTTCATTTCAAAATAGAAGATTTTATGTAGTGGACGTGACCTGGTCAATATACCACTGCTTTAGCAAGTGATCAATTCTCCGTTTCTATTTTAAACCTCCTATTCGACATTGAAACCAGTATTTGATCGGTCAGTTGAAAATTCGTAAATGATTATAATAGCACCTATGTTGCAGTGGCGTAGCGTGCCATTTGGCAACGTTGCAGTTCGTCCATTTAAACCCATGAAAAAGATCGAAGCATTGGGTGTTCGGTGAACACCTTCACATTCGACCTATTACATGAGTTTAAATGGGAACAGTGCAACATTGCCAGATCGCACGATACGCCACTGACCTGTTGTTATCTCATATTTCACAAATGAAAAAGTAATTTTGATCCGCGTCATTCTAATCATGATTTCGTGATACTGCTGTCCCTCTCGTCTTCCTGAGCTAAACAATTTTGAATTTTTTATTTATTTATTTATTTATTTATTTATTTATTTATTTATTTATTTATCTATTTATTTATTTATTCAAGTATCCCCCCCAGCTTAACAACTGTATCAACTGTATTACATTATAGTAAACTCTTTCAACAAATCAATAAACGCGCTCTCTAACAAAAATAAGAGGAGAAGAGCTTAAATATATTCAGGAAATTTTTCAGGAGACAAGGAAGATTCTAACGGAAAATATATTCAGCGTAAAACGCTGGACGTCATCAAAGAGCTTACGTGAAAAAGGAATTCTGCGTAGCGGAGCAAAAAAGGCAAAGAGAATGAAAGGAAACAAAAACAAAAATACAAAACAAACGAAACAACGAAACAACAACGAACAAACAAACAAGCCATAAAAATCAGCCATCTGCTCTTTTCTTGGAATTTCGAAAGGCTCGTGCGAAACAATTATAATAAGTTTGGCACCGTACAGTCAGATAGTAGCTAACTTCGGAAAAAGTAATGGAAGAAAAAAAAACACAAACAAACAAACAAAAAACAAAATAAATAACTTGAATGTTGAAAAACTGTATAACGTTACGTGTGAAATACAGGAGAATAATATTTAAATAGTTCACCACCCCCTTCCCTTTAGCATTGTTCCAGCACGGAAAAAAACTACGGTGAAAATAACCATACGGATACCTGATTTTGGCACCTGATAGATGTTATGGTAATGTTAACTAGAAGGATACTATGTTTTGACTAGGTACTAGGTGATGTTACCTGATTGCATGTCGAATTTACTCAAAGTATCGCTAAATGTACCATACTTCTGGTCAAGTTTACCATAACATCTAGCAGGTGCCAAAATCAGGTATCCGTATGGTTATTTTCACTAATCTTTTTTTTCCGTGAGGATGAGAAAGAGAACTGCTTTAAATTACTCAGTAGGTATAGGTAACTTCGGTTACATCTGCAATTCTTTTTTCGCGACTTTCGCAGATTCGGCAGCACTTACCCAGACGATTTAATTCTTCGAAAAAGGATTACACAAAAAAACTATCTCTCAGAGTGCTTTTTTTATCTGAGTGCAATATATTATGAAGTATTCATAAAGACCGACGGGGAAAAAATGAAAATAAGGTATAAATAGACCAGCCTGGGTGGTACAGACTCCTTCCGTCAATTCGCGGTTTAGCTTTAAAAACTAAAACCTCAGTAAAATGTCTTTGAATGAGGCAAATGAAAAAAAAGGCTTGACACGATACTTGTGAATACTGTGAATAGAGGAAAATATCCATTACCCAAGGTTGAAGCTGTTTTTAAGTTAAAAATTAGATAAAATGCAACATAGTAGGATTCAAGAAAATCAAGGTCACGTGCATTATTTTTATATTTCTGAATACACTTGCCGTTTCAACAAATGCTTCATCAAAAGGAATGAGCTCTGAGCTGTGAAAGACTCTCATGTGCCCTTTTTTTACGATGATCAATCAATCAATCGCAGGATTCGTGTGGGTTGTGATGATAATCCGATTGATTATTATTAATTGATTGCCACATATACATGCTGTATAGTGCCTGCACAAATGTATCTCTAAAAATCGGAAAGTGTAGCGATAACTTTTTCTGCTTGCTCGATATCGTTTTGCGTCAATTCTAAATGAAGGCGTTTCGTAAAATATAAATGAACCAAACGGACAGTTGCGTTCTTGATTCCGGTTGATCCCTCTAAATTCTTAGTGAGTTTAAATTATGCTCTAAAGACAATAAAAGTGTACCAAAAAAATTACGCAAGAGACAACTTATAATATGTTCCCGATGAGTCTTTTCACTGAATTATGAACTGTCTAAGGAAATTAGACAGATAAATCGACTTTCGAAAGTTCTAATCTAACAAATAAATAAAAAGCTGAATCATCAAAGTCGTCGTTTTTGTGGAGAGCTTTTCAGGGTCATTTTTTTTTTTTTTTTTTGCTTTAACTGTAATTACGTAAAACTACGTAACTTATGAATTGTTATAGTTTCATATTTTATTCAACGTTGCATTTAAAATAAAATTCACAATTATAATTTCACGATTCAGGTGGGTCATGCCGCACTTTAACCGGTATAGAAGTTTGACTTTAATAAGCAATTATTTACTTTGATCACCCTTTGCTTTAATGTTCATAAACAGAGCCTAAACAGAATACGCGAGGGATAGTTTTCGACGACATTTTTAAGTCCCGTATCCTCGCTGTTGATTGCGGTGGAGGCACGAGCCAGTGGCGTAGCGTGCAAGTTGGTAACGTGTTAATTAGTCCATTAAAACCCGTGCGAAAGGTCGAATGTGAAGGTGTTCACCCAACACCTAGTAGTTCGATATTTTTCATGGGTTTAAATGGACTTATTATAACGTTGTCAAATTGCACGCCTCGCCACTGGCACGAGCTGCTCCCGATTTTGCGTTAATCGGAGGACCATCCGTCCCATACTCTGTTTGAGCCCAAGTCCAAAAACGCCACACATTTTTAGAACACCCTGTACAAAACCCTTAAAGTATGTACTACACTTATGTATGTCGTATAAGAAAAGTCGTTCTGCTCGTGTTGAAAAGTCACGTGATTTAAGTATAGATAGGTTGGTGGAATTGCACGATGACTCCAATATAGGCAATTGACTCCTTATCAATCGAAAATTGATTCAGTCATTTCAGTCAGTTAGTTCATTGTTTACTTAAATCGAGGACAAGCCGCAACCACGACCAAATCAATTCATCGTGTTTCAGAGAGGGAGAGAGATAGAGAGAGAGAGAGGGGGAAAGAGCAAATGCGACGGTTTTCTAACTCGGTTTTTTCATTATCTTGCGGCCGACTTATCGGACATTGCGGCGTTAATCGTGACCTAAAAATTGATCAGGATTGATATACTGATCCGCGATAAATTGATGACCAAAGCAGTCAGGAAATTCAAAGGTCACGTTTCTCGCATCAATTTAGATTACGATTAATAACTAATTATTTTCTGCTCGTCGAAAATAATTGCATTTCTCTTCAATTTACAAAAAAAAAAAAAAAAAAAAAAATCCAAAAAGCGTGCAAGTATGAATGGCGTGGCTTTTTCCTTCCTCAGTAATATAAATGCCGTCAGATTTCGAACGGAATTCTATACAAAAGACCCGTGGTACGTGGTGCAAAATTTTGCTACAGGGGATTGAAGACTTGATTTTTGCATAAAAACCTGTAAAATGACGATGAGTATACTAAACAATCACAAAATTTACTCTCAGAATCGGGCTTGGTGGCGGAAAGACGCTATTATCATGGAAGATTCCTATCTAATTTGAGTCAAATCTCTGTGTTTCTCTAGAGAAAAGGACATTTTGGACAAGAATCTCCCATAATACCTGCGTTGACTCACCGCCTTGCGATCTTGCCGTCATAGCAGTTTTGTGAGTATAATAATAATAATAATAATAATAATAATAATAATAATAATAATAATAATAATAATAATATTAATAATAATAATAATAATAATAATAATAATTTATTTGTGTAATGTTGCACAGAGGCTTCAACAAATATGTCAGTTTACATGAGGATGGAACTTAAATATGAAATAAAGATTATAAAGGAAGATTATTAAAGAAATATTAAATAAAGATAAAGGTAAAGATAAAGATAAGATTAAGCTTAAATTAAGCGTCTAAATACTCCTCTACGGAGTATGGACATTGGATACAGAGATACGTTTTTACCAAGTTATTAAATAATTTACTTGCTGACTCTTTTTTTATGCCAGTTGGCAGTTTTTCATAATATTTTTTACATTTTCTTAGCTCTTCAGATTCTTTAATAAGTTTGGTTATGTTTTGATGCCTGGTATTTCGCTGCATATTATCACTGATTTGAATTGGCTTTGTCATTTCATTGTTGAAGAGTTTGATTTTATTGAAGATTATAAGAGCGGGTAAAGTAAAAAGCTTATTTTCTTTAAAAATATTCTTGCAAGAATCATCTCTGCGCAGTTTGAAGATTACTCTGATAGCTTTTTTTTGAGTGATGAATACTTTATTAACTAGATTTTTCGAGCAATTAGACCAGACATTAATACAATAATTAATGTGAGAAAGTATCATTGAGTGATAAACTAGAAGGAGAATCTGGGTGTTACAATATTTTGCTAGCATCTAAAGCACAAAAACTGAGGAATGGAGTCTGCTGCAAAGATTTTTGATGTGCTCTTCAAAATTTAGTTTGTTATCTAAAATTATACCTAGGTGTTTCATGCTCTCTACTCTTTCGATTACCTCCTCGTTAGTAGTTAAGTTGAGATTTAAATAATTTGTGAAATTGAAAGGAACGTTTTTGTGTATTCTTTTATGTAAAATCATAAATTTTGTTTTCCCTTTGTTTATGTTTAATAAGTTCAGCAGACACCATTCCTCAAACATATTAAGGAGGATGTAAGAATCAATTTCTAGCTGCTCTAATAATTTGTTACTGATAATAAGCAATACGTCGTCTGCGAAAAGTATGATTTCAAACATCGAACTGAGTACTCCTCTAGTTTTAATTTTCAAGTATTTTATAACATCATTAATGAATATTAAGAACAATAGTGGACCTATCACTGAACCTTGAGGCACTCCTACTAGGATTTCAAGCACATCAGAAATTGTTTTAACTCCATTTTTTACAAATTGAACGTACTGCTTTCTTCCATACAAGTAACTGTTTAGACATTTTAAAGCTTTCCTACTAAATCCAATTTTTTTCAGTTTTACGTTCAGAATTTCTAGATTTACTGAGTCAAAAGCTTTGCTTAAATCAATAGATATTGCAACGGTAAAGTGTTTTTTATTTCCTATAAAAGTCTCATAGCAACTTCTGATTGCTGAGTCCGTGTTTTTTCCTTTGCAGAAACCAAATTGATTTTTGTATAGTAGATTGTTTATATTTAAGAAGGTATCTATTTGATTTGATAATATTAGTTCATATACCTTTGACAGAGGAGATACTAAAGCTAGTGGTCGGTAGTTACTTATGTCTTTAGCCTCGCCAGCTTTGAACAATGGCATCACTTTCACTATTTTAAGAATTTCAGGGAAAATGCCAGTAATTAAAAAATTATTTACAGTTGCAGTTAGGATTGGTACAATTTCTTTTTTGATAGATTTGATAAATTTATTGGAAAGCCCGTCGTGAGCCTCTGATGTTTTGTTTTTTAAAGAATCAATAGCTCTAGTAATTATGTGAGTATTTACAGGATTAAAATTAAAAACATTCTCACTATCCGTTAAATAATCAAAGTGATTATCTTTAATGTTAGCCTTGGCGTGGCTTGCCGTGAGAGATATAAAATAACTGTTCATCTGGTTAACAATGTCTAATGGCTCTGAAAATTCTACATTACCCACCCTGACAGCCTCTATTGTATCTCTGTTCCGTTTACTCGCCCTTTGCCTATTAATGATACTCCAAGAGGTTTTGGAAATATTTTCCGCCTTGCTTAGTTTATTATTTATATCTTCTGATTTAATTTTTAGTATTTTGTTTTTATATTCGTTTTTCTCATGTCTAATTTTCCCTTTTAATCTTAAATATTCTTCTCGATCAAAGCTTTGCACGGTTTTCGTTTTTTTCATTTTACCTGTTAACTCATTCATGGTCCTATAATGATTAGATTTTTCTTGCTTGCTGATCGTTTTTGAGTTGACTATTTTAATTTGCTTAAATTTCTGTGGAAAGATTGTTTCATGTAAGTTAATGATTTTGCATAAAAACAGTTCAGAATTAAAACTAGTTCTATCAGCATGTACGAGGTCATTAACACAAGACTTCATCTGTAACAAGGAAAGATCATTGTGGTCTCTCCTCATAGTGCCACATTTTTCAAGCATATTTTGTTTGGTCATGTTTACAGAGAAGGATATTCCAAAATGGTCAGATAGGGCATTATCAAGGACAATGCATGAGGATATTTTTTCCTCAAAGTTAGTGAATAAATTATCAATACAAGTACTGCTGGTTTCCGTTACTCGTGTCGGTGCGTGAACTCTTTGGGTCAGATTTATGGCTTTAAAGGTGTTTGTCAGCTCTTCAGCTCTTGAGTCACCATTTTTTTTGTCCAGATCAATATTAAAATCACCTACAACTAACGTTTTATCCTCAGGATCTAGTTTATCTAAGATCTTCCTTAGACTCGTAAAGAAAATGTCGATGTTCCCACTTGGGGACCTATAAATACACAGAATGTTGAGTTTTCCTATAGGCAGTTCTAATTTACAAGCAGCAAACTCTAAGTCTTTATCCTTTATGAGCTCTGTGAAAGTGTAGTTTGGGTTTGATAAAATTTGTTTTTTAATCAAAACAACAGTGCCGCCACCTTTAAATCCATTTCTGCAACTGTGAGAAACGACATTGAATTCTGGATGAATTTTTAGTTGCGTTATAGCTTCAACCTTGAGGTGGTGTTCAGTAAGGCAGATTATGTCTGGCATCTCACTTAAAACAAAATCTTCCAGTAAAATTATTTTGTTGCTGACAGACTGTATGTTTTGGTAGAAAAGTTTTAATTCGCTAAATGACTTAGGTTTTATCTCGGTTTTTGCAGAGCAATCTAGGTGCTCGTTGTCAAAATTTTTCAGTTTAAAGTCACCAAGTTTGAATGAAGCTGTTGTTTATTCACTTGCAGTGATCTACTGCTACTCATTTTCAATAAATTTTGACGATGGCTGGGGTAACTTATTTTGACTACATGTATAGACTTATCGCACACAGGGAATAGTTCCATGGATCTATGTAGTTTATTTAAACAATTATCATCCTCGCTGAACATGCCTATAAATGAAAATAATTTCAAAATAAGTTTTGCCTTACCGTGAATGTTTAAATGAATTCTCGATTGATTAAAATCGCTTATAGAGTAAGAAGCTGAGGAAATAATTTTTACATGATTAAATTTGTTGCTACTCAAATGGAGGGTTTCATTGAACTTTTCCCTAAAAATATGAAAATGTTGCTGATTTATGGCATGCCACAAATCATACCTAGGCAATACTTCGAGAACATTGACCTTCGTATGTGATAGTTTACTGAACAAATTGCTGAAATAATGAACGTCCGGTATGTCTGAGAATCCTTTGGAAAAGTAGTGTGAATAATTATTTGTACCTCCAATAATAAAAACTACATCGTTTTTGGTGAAATTTCTGGTTAAATTTTGCAAATCGATCACTATCGATTGGAAATTAGCATTTGGTTTAAAAATGACATCTACAGAAAACTCATTCGTAATTTCTGGAACCATTCTGATGAGATGGGATATTTTCCTACCATGTGATGAGCTGACGATTAAACATTTGTTTTTATTAATTGTTACTTGGGGTACAGACAAAGGGGGGGGGGGGTGAAACTGGGTTTACTTAGCTGCACATTAAAATTACACCTTTCTGATTGTCTTTTCTTCTGTTTGATTTGTATGTTGATTTTTTTAAGTTCTTCTAGTTGACTAGAGATTTCTTCAAAGTTGATTTTGGTGGTTTCGTTACTTCTTTCTATCTTATCAATCTCTTTTTTATATAAGTATATATCACTGTATACTTTTTCAGGGTGATTTTTGTAATTTTTGCTGGTATTTACATCAGTTTTAACTATTTACTTGCATGCTCGTTTGTAAGTTTGTAAGAACCGCATTATTAATATCAACAAATTTGTTTGCATCTCTCAGAATAATATTCTTTGTCATCGTAAAATAACGGTCAGTATATCCGCAGCACTGCGTAACACGTAGCAGCCTCCATATCATCGGTATTGAAATTTGAGAATTTGCGTACCTATACCTGCCGGCCGATTTTTTAAATCATTGGATTTTTAAATATAGTCTAGGGCCCGAAAATCGACTTTGGGGTACACTTTTTATACTTTCAGGGTGTGTTCTGGGTCACATGGGACACCCTTTTTTGCCCATAGGAGTTCCCAAAAAATCCGGCCGCACCTTCATATCCGCCATTTTGTATTTTTTTGGAGTTTTCCGAGGTGCATTCAAAAAATCACCTAAATGCAGAAAACGGCCGCCTCTAGGAAGAAATGTCTAAGGAAAAAAGTTGTTTAAAATCAATTTTTACATCCCGCACAATCGCTGTGAAACCCCATATCGCCTGTTTAAGTGGGAAAAAAACGCAAAAACATGAAAAAAAAGTCAAAATTTCCCTCTCTAAGTTTTGAGGCAAAAATTGTCAACCAGCATAGCTGACGCCAGAAAGGTGCTAATTTTTTTTCAGCTCGGTAGAAATCATCCCAACATACTACCAAAGCACCCTGCGTCCCTAATCGCTTCAGGGCTCAGCCCCTTTCCCGGCCTTAGCACTCGGACTTGGCCTATATCTGAAAACTCAAAAATCTCCAAATTCGCGTAATATACGAATACCTCTGAAATGTAGCAAAATATCGAGAATACAATCCCGAATGAAGCCTCATTTTGTGTTTCCTGAGTCGCAAAACTCAAGAATATCATCTGAAGGACGTAAAAGTTTACCCGGAATGGTGCTTTCCTTTACATTTTGGCTGAAATAGCCTGAACTGGCTGCTATGAGAAACGCGATCAGCAGGATGAGCCAGACCACCCGTATCAGCCGTTTTTGGCGATGAAGGACTGAACTTCCAACTTTGAGATAGGTAAGTCAGGTGGGGAAATACACCCGAAAAATCAGAATTTCGTATTTTCAATAGCTCCCGAGGTCTCCCTAAGGGGGTTTCGGGAGACGGGGAGGGGCGGGAGCCGGAGGGCCAGAGAGGGTTCAAAAACAAAAACTCTGATTTTACAAGCTTTTATTGGCTCTCTGATGGCAAATGTAACGTCAAATTTGTAATTTCCTCAATATTTTATTGAAACGTTTAAGGGAAAAAAGCCAATTTTGTCCGATTTAGGGCCCCCGTAAAAGGGGGACTCCCGTGCTAAAAACCCCCGCAAGTATTCAAAACCACAACAACGTAAATTTGTTGTAGAAACTCGGGAAAAATTGCTTTCCCAGGTTTTCGACGACGAGAAACTCGAATATTTGGGTCTCAAAGAGCACCTGCTGATGTTTAGGGGCCGTTTGGGTACGTAAGGGGGGGGGGTGACGCGATCCCCATTCGCACGTGTTTCAACTAAACCTCATCGCAAAATCTCGGGAAAAAATTCTATTCCCGGTCTCTGACGACGGAAAACTCGGATCTCTGGGTTTCAAACGGCACTCAGGGACATTTCGAGGCCGTTCATGGGGATGCGGGGGGGGGGGGGGGGTTCCAGTCTTGTCCAGAGATAATAATAATAGAGACCACGCACTAGCCAATGCGCGCGGTCGGTAACTAATTTTTCGGGACTCAACAGGACTTATACCACAGGGAGCATGAAGGAGAACCATCCATACGTTTACTGATGCAATTTCGGTGCTGCGGTTTCTTTAGGCAAAAATCTCAACGAATTTCCTCATCAGTCAACGTACGGTCCATGTTTGTGGTGTTGTATTGAGACCCAAAAAAAAAAAGTTGCCGCCGCGCGCAAACATGGGAAAGATGGATAGTGCAAGTGCGTGGTCTCTATTATACAGACAGGGTGTTTCAGACCACCCGTCCACTATCTTTTTAGCGAAAACAGCGCAAGAAACGGAAATTCTGACGAGACTTTTTCGATGTATGTCGTCCCCAAAGAATTCAGGGAAAATATTGCCGTTCCCGAAAATGGCCCTTGAGGGCCTATTTAGGCCCAAAAAAGGGGCCAAATTGCTGTTTTTCGATGTTTTCGAATAGGACGGGTATTATTTTATTTTAGAAATGGAGTTAACACATAAAATAAACATTTATGGTTCAGGGAATTTTTTTCAAAAATTTGGCCCCTTCTCAAGTTAGGCCGTTAAAAAAATTAGGGGCCATTTTGAATTGCTCGCCGTAACCTTAAAAATGGTCCGATTTCAAAAAACTAAACATATTCTGAGTCAGCAGATTAAGAGCTTTCTTTTGATGTATCGTAACCCTATTTTCTGCGAAAATAAATTGGGGGCCCCCTCTCCCAATTTTTGAGGCTTTGGGGGCCTCAAAGATTACTTACACTCCAGGTATGGCACTAGCTATCTTGCCAGTGTTAAATTTCGTTGAGCGTCTTCATTTCTAAAACCTAGCTAGAACACATACACTGGCCCACGGTTTGTTTACGTTTCGGCAAGTGAGAGACGTGCGGGCGGGGCGGGGCACGTAGGAGTATTTGACCCGAAAACCTGGCCAAAAACGGAAAATTGAAAAGTCGTCCAAAAAACAAACTATTGATGGTTTTTGAGAGGTAAGTAACCGCTCTATTGCGTAATAGATGTGTCGGAACATCTACGTTTATCTACTGTTTAGAGGACAACATGGAACTGAGCGCTCGACGCACCTGCGGTTGTTCACCGCTCGAAGCGCTGTTAATAATCAGTCAACATTTTCCATCGAGGACAAGCGTTGGGGCATCCAAACATTTCAGCGATTATGGACGTTGTTTTAGATGGTATGTGCTTCACTTTGGTGGCAACAATTTCTTTTTTCGTGCATTTTTGACTCTTTTACATCTAATTTAAAATGGACATGAAAAAAATCTCCAACTTTAGGCTCTATCTTTTTAAAAATAGGCAATTTTGAATACGTTCCGGGCAAAACCGGGCACAACCAAAACAAGGGGGGTTAGAGTAGACCCTTTTAGGCAACTGCTCCAACAGTCAAAAATTGCAATAAATTGCCCCTTTTTTTTAAAAAAACATGTTGAAGTCAAGCCTTTTTTATGAAATAAGTGTCAATAACTCGGCAAAAGAATGAGCTATCGACCTTTGGTTTGAGCCAAAATTCTTAATTTTTTACGCCTTTTCCAACCATAAACCGTGCAATAGGAGTTTTGAGCTTAAATTGGAAAATTAACCAAAATCGATTTTCAAATATTCAAGAACAAGCAAATATTTTTGGCCAGGTTCTTGGGGTAAATACTCCTACGTGCGGGGGTCGTGGGCCCAGTCGACTGGCCCCAATCCGCCCGCGCGTCTCTCGCTCGCCGAAACGGAAACAAACCGTGGGCCAGTGTATGTGTTTTAGCAATGAAGGCGCTCAACAAGATTTTAGCTAGCGCCATATCTGGAGTATAAGTAATCTTTGGGGGGGCCTCTACGAAAAAAAATTCAAATGACAAGGTATAGGTTGTGATACATTATTCGAAATGTATTGAGAAGACGAAAAAAATGGTCTAAACCCGAACTCAATCCGATAATTACAACGAGAGTTACAGCGTGGCCTCTCCCCCTATATTTTGCAGCTTGTTGGGGGGGCGGGGCTCCTGTGAGTAAAATTGAAAATGGCCGGGTTACAAGATGTTATAAATTATTCGAAAGTCCTTGCAAATACGAAGAAAATGGTTCAAAACCCGGGGCTCAATTCTATACTTTCAGCGAGAGTTACAGCCATTCAAAGATTTGCAGTATTTTTCTCGTACTCGCTAGATTTTGTATGTGGTCGTGGTTGTTTTCTATGACCTCCTCGATGTATCCTCCCATTGCATCAGTCATCAACCTATGGTCCATAATGGATGGATCTCCTTCATGCTCTAGTGCGTGGTCTCTATCTTATTGTCTCTGGACAAGACTGGAACCCCCCCCCCCCCGCATCCCCATGAACGGCCTCGAAATGTCCCTGAGTGCCGTTTGAAACCCAGAGATCCGAGTTTTCCGTCGTCAGAGACCGGGAATAGAATTTTTTCCCGAGATTCTGCGATGAGGTTTAGTTGAAACACGTGCGATTGGGGATCGCGTCACCCCCCCCCCCTTACGTACCCAAACGGCCCCTAAACATCAGCAGGTGCTCTTTGAGACCCAAATATTCGAGTTTCTCGTCGTCGAAAACCTGGGAAAGCAATTTTTCCCGAGTTTCTACAACAAATTTACGTTGTTGTGGTTTTGAATACTTGCGGGGGTTTTAGCTCGGGAGTCCCCCTTTTACGGGGGCCCTAAATCGGACAAAATTGGCTTTTTTCCCTTAAACGTTTCAATAAAATATTGAGGAAATTACAAATTTGACGTTACATTTGCCATCAGAGAGCCAATAAAAGCTTGTAAAATCAGAGTTTTTGTTTTTGAACCCTCTCTGGCCCTCCGGCTCCCGCCCCTCCCCGTCTCCCGAAACCCCCTTAGGGAGACCTCGGGAGCTATTGAAAATACGAAATTCTGATTTTTCGGGTGTATTTCCCCACCTGACTTACCTATCTCAAAGTTGGAAGTTCAGTCCTTCATCGCCAAAAACGGCTGATACGGGTGGTCTGGCTCATCCTGCTGATCGCGTTTCTCATAGCAGCCAGTTCAGGCTATTTCAGCCAAAATGTAAAGGAAAGCACCATTCCGGGTAAACTTTTACGTCCTTCAGATGATATTCTTGAGTTTTGCGACTCAGGAAACACAAAATGAGGCTTCATTCGGGATTGTATTCTCGATATTTTGCTACATTTCAGAGGTATTCGTATATTACGCGAATTTGGAGATTTTTGAGTTTTCAGATATAGGCCAAGTCCGAGTGCTAAGGCCGGGAAAGGGGCTGAGCCCTGAAGCGATTAGGGACGCAGGGTGCTTTGGTAGTATGTTGGGATGATTTCTACCGAGCTGAAAAAAAATTAGCACCTTTCTGGCGTCAGCTATGCTGGTTGACAATTTTTGCCTCAAAACTTAGAGAGGGAAATTTTGACTTTTTTTTCATGTTTTTGCGTTTTTTTCCCACTTAAACAGGCGATATGGGGTTTCACAGCGATTGTGCGGGATGTAAAAATTGATTTTAAACAACTTTTTTCCTTAGACATTTCTTCCTAGAGGCGGCCGTTTTCTGCATTTAGGTGATTTTTTGAATGCACCTCGGAAAACTCCAAAAAATACAAAATGGCGGATATGAAGGTGCGGCCGGATTTTTTGGGAACTCCTATGGGCAAAAAAGGGTGTCCCATGTGACCCAGAACACACCCTGAAAGTATAAAAAGTGTACCCCAAAGTCGATTTTCGGGCCCTAGACTAATAAGACTGCATGGTAAACCAAGTATTTGGAGGGTTCTCATAGATCCCTCTAAAGTGTTTATCGAAAAGTTTTCCTCTGTAATCAAGTTTCTCTCTTCAATACATTCTACACAAAGCTAAATGCTACCTATAGAACAAGTATTTAGTTCATCGAAATGTAGCGCAGCTAGAGATACTTGGTTACAGAGGAATACTTTCTTCCCATCATTTCGAGGGACCAATAACGGTCCTTAATTATATTTTATCCATATAGTCAATTCATCTTATCCAATGATTTCAAAGATCGGCCCGCGGAAGTGTTAACTTATATACTTTTGTGTCAATTGATAAAGGAGGGGGGACTGCGTTCTTCCAAGTAACACATAGAAAAAAATATGATGCGTGATCGTGTATTTTTTGACATTTATTGATTTACATAAAAATAGCAAATTGACAGAAGGATGAGTGAGAGAATTTCGGGTAAATTGAGCCAGCGCGGCGCGACCGAGAATATCGCTTCGGTGAAGGCCACCTCATAGACATATATATGTATAGTACAAGTCAGACAACAGACAACACATGTCATGTCTCGTCTGATGCAAAATGAGATTACTCCGCCTTGTTGCCAGTTCAGCATTGGTGCGGTTCGTGAACAACCGATAGTCCCGTTTAGTGACGCGGTTCGAGCAATGTGGCAACAACGGAATCACTCCATATACATATAAACCAAAGAAAAATAATCGATCTTCAAGAGGTTCATTGAACCCTAAAGAAATCAATACATTTGCATAAGTTTAAATGACAAAATTTCGTCCATGCAATCGTATGGAAAAGAATAATCGATTACTGCGTTCGATAGATTAAAAAAAATACTCGATTTCTCACTAGCAGCCGCTATGGGCTGAATGAGAGCTAAAATTACTTTTAATGGGTCTGTTGCAAACTTCTGTTACAGCGTTATGGAAGGTAAATTTCTTTACGTAGAATCACTTTAAAATAAGATTAAGAGTATCAGAAAGCTCCGAAATCCAGTCACAAACGCAATACGTGCGGTCGGTCAAATGAGCGGGTGAGGAGTCCCATATAATTACAGCTTTCTATGCTGAGGAGTTGAAGTTATTCATCCTAGAGAAAGCTGCAATTAGACTGGACTCCCCCATTTTCACTCGCTCATTCGACCGTCATCTTGTAATTTTGTTAAACGCATTCATTGAGTTCGTGGGTGGATTTTAGAACTTGCTGATGCACTGAACGTTATTTTTAAGTAATTTCACATACAGGACATTCCTTTAACTCTTTACAGACTAGGTTTGATCAAAAGAACGTCCACTCTTCCGTGAATACAGGGAGGGTAGTTAACTGTTCGTACTCGGGGGAGTTGGAATTGCCTATAAGACGAATCGAAGGCGCCCGAACGAAACCTTATCTTGTAAGTGTCAACCTGGAGAATCGCGTTTATTCTGAATCGCTGGAGCAACGTGAAATAGACTAGAGGGGGAAAAACGAGTACATACTCGGGCTTGGCTTATAAGGAGTTAAGATTCCTATCAGGAATCCATCTTCCATAACGCTGTGGCAAAAGTTTGCTATATATCCATTGCAGTCAAGTTTTCTCTTTTATTACTGAAACGGTTCAATTTTTACCGTGGGAACAGAATACAAATCAAGTGTTAGTTGGGAAAGGAGGCGACAATAGGCTGGCCAAGAGTCACAGTGACATACCCCTCTTTTCAGACGCCCCTTATTTGACAACACCCCGTGCAAATATGATTTTAAGAATGGAATATTTGCGGGCTCTTATAATGATGGGAAAAAGTATTACTATAGATATCTATGACCGTTGACCAATAAACTGAAAAAATCAGGCTAGCGTCTGGTTAGTTCACCATTCACCGTTTCGTTAGCACCAACGTGTTAAAACTCGCAGGAAATAACGTTTCAACGCGAGCCTCGTTAATAAATTCAATGGCTCAGTAGTTGTGCATGGTTTGCTGTATTCAGTGCACCGACATAATTTATTTAGCGAAATAGAGTGAATGGAATTTTTACGCGGATAAAACATTTCAGGGGAAAAAGTCCTCTTTTACTGCTTCTACATAAGGTATATAATATGCGGTGCTTTATCTGATCAGTGCCTGCGGTTTAAAAGCTCGACATTTTCGATTAAATGAAAACCTGCTTTTCGCACTTCTATATAGGTGCATGAAAGGACCCTGAAGTTTATTACCTACATATATCTGCAACTGCCACCCTCAAGCGCGAGCGACAAATAAATTTTTACTATGGTTTTTAAATATTTACGATTCATCAATGATTTATCCTGACTTTAAGGATACTAAATCTCTATTCATAAAGAACGATCATTCATTCAACACTAATATGCGACTATCTCAATTCAAGTTACCATTTATCAGCACGTGGTCGTTCATTCATAGGAGAATACGTCATTGTTTCCAATTGCCGCGACCCCGCTTTGAAATGGCATGAACTTCTTATCAATTAGGTCAGGTGCATAGCATTTAGGTCGCACATTATAGGTCAGGTTGGAGAGGGAGTTGGCCAGTTGGACGAATCAAAATTAAAGGAGGGGTCAAAAAAGCGTCTGTTTTAGAATAAAATAATTATCTCTCGTATCATTGAGAGCCTTTTTTTTCCACATTTAGTAACACAAACTTAACTGTTCAGTAACAAAGCGTTTGTTTCTTTATTTGCATACATTTTAGAACACGGAAAAAAAAGACTGGTAGAATCTACCATCTGCGCTGACCAAATCTCTCAAGTTGATGGTAAATTATGGTAAATTACGTCAACTTGTTGGTATACATTTTACCATCATTTAGTAAAATTTACCATACTTACTTGATATCTGACTCCAAAATCAACTGTGCAGATGGTAAATTCTACCAGTTATTTTTTTCTGTGAACTATGCTATGACTCTGGCATTCAAAAGAACTCGCAGAATATAAGAGTATTACATTCGGGTGATTCATCAACGGCGATTGAATCGAATCTTTCTGATTCGTATGATAAGACAGATTTTGTCAATCTCAAGGTGCTCGCACAAGTCATTTTGATCTATCGAGGGGATTTTAATCCCGCACCCCTAAGCGCGCTAGTAGTTGGCGTGCGAACGTCAAGTACGCAATAAACAGTGATACCAAAGGCGGGAAATTCAAAAAATATACATTGAGTAGAATTGGAAAATGTGTTTAAATTTTTAAATATACACATAGAATGGCAACTTTGATAGTAACTCAAGAGAGAAAAATATGAGGGGACTTGTAGAAAATGGGACAGAAAGAGCTAAAGCAAGATTAGAGAAGACCAAGATGGGGATCCTCGAACCAAATCGATTGAAAGGGTACAGAATCTAACATTGCGTGGTTAATGGTTATGGTTACCTTCAAAATTGTGGGTATCACCATTAAGATGACTTTATATTTTAAAAATTTCCGAAGGAGGACCTTTTGGTTTTCTTTTCATAAAGGGATGCCCAACCATAATCATGCCGCCGGAGCCCTTCCGATCTCCCAGTGCGTATAAGCGTAAAAATGTTCGAGTCCCAGTGTGGGCGCCACTAGATCCTGCATGTAGAGAGTTAAGACAAGTGAAACTATGGGCACCGCCATTGGATGCGTTTTTGCAGATTTGATTACATTCTGAGGGCCGATGATTGTGTTTTTGGTCCAATGCAAAGATTACAGTGCCGTAGAGTTTCAAACGGGGTGATCTTTCACTACACTTCTGCTGATCGACATCAATTTACGCTTTTAAAAATTATTTTGGGAATTAAATACATTTTTGAGGTGCATCATGACTACAATAGATAAGGTCATCGACAGTGGCGTCGCGTGCAATTTGGCAACAATGTATTCTATCCATTTAAACTCATGTAAAAGATCGAATTCAGGGGGTGCACAGTGCACAAGGAAAATTCGATACATTCAATGAGTTTAAATGGAGCAGTTGAATTGTTGCCAGATGGCACGCGACGCCACTGGTCATCGACGATCAACTCTTTCATCCTTAAAGTACCGTTGGACTCCTTGGTTTGGAAACAGGTATACAAAAACGCATCCAATTAATGGTGGCACCTGTAGAGCCTAAAACTTGTTAACCAATCAGAGGTTGACTACCCTCTTGTCTTAACTCTCTACATGCAGGGACTCTTGGCGCCATCACTTACACGTATAAAATATAATTGCGATTTACTATTTACTTAACTCTTCCGCGTAATCCAAAAGGGTTCTGATAAACGATAGAATTCTGGTAAGCGGAATGAATCCAAAAAACGAGGAGTCGCCTGAATAAATCAGACCAATGAACCGAATCGGTTACTTTGAATGTAATTAGTGATCGAGATCGAGATTGCCCTAGTCACGTGGTCGACGGTGGAGGCGTTTATCAGCAAAATACAATATAAAAGGAAAGGAAGAAGAAGAAGAAGGTATAGATTGGCAAAATAAACTCGTGAATGGAACAGACGGCGCGGCGGGGGAAAAAAGCGAGGAAATGAATAAAATAATATTCACAGTGTTGCCAAATTTCAGTTTATATAGCCGTATATTTTACATTAAGGCATAAGTGAAAAAATATGTCCTGAAGTCTTTGTACATCTGACAACACTGGATATAGACCAGTTGTCCGGAAAAACGGAAGCAACGAAGCCACACAAAATTATGAATGCGTGCAAGTATCTGTGCAGAATTGCAGATACCACAGCCACACTGGCACGGGCAGTCGAGTCGGGCGCACAGCACAATGGGTCGAAATGAAATGGAATTTCCCGGACAAAAATTTTACAAAATAAATTAAAGATTGTGAAGAATGAATAGCAATAAAACTTAAAAAATGTGTAAAATCTTTATTTAAAAGTTTAAAGTGAGTGAAATAACATTGGTTTTTGCAAGAAAAATCTCAAAACTGAAATATTTTTAAAGCAAAAAACATGAAAAATGCATATACAAAAAATCAATTTTTCGGTCCACTGTGCACCACCCAGATACATATGCCTCTCTCACTCTCTCTTCTAGCCGCTGCCGCACAGTGAGTGAATCATAGATTTTTCCGGACGTGAATTTTTTTTTTTTTTTTTTTATTTAAAAACTTTAAAGTGTTGATATTTTTTGTGCATAAAACATGTTATTTGACTCTATTTAAGTTCTGAAATGAATAATTTCACACATTTTTCCCATTTAGTTTTCTGCTAATTGTTCAAAATCTTAAGTTTTATTCGTAAAATTATGTCCGGGAAATTCCGTTCCGATGATATCCACTGTGCGACGTCCGTTTGTGTTAGTGGGCCAGAATCGACAATCGTCATCGCGGCCTTCGCGTTTCGCGCTGCCAGTAGCGATAACGATTTTCATCGAAAATGCGAGTAGTACAAGGTTTTTTCCCATAGGCTTCTTCTTTCGGATCGGACAGCATTTTCAGTCCCGCATCAATGGAGCGAGCTAGAGCTCGTTGGAAACTGTCGCCATTCATTCAGTTGAAAAATGACCGGGCTCATGGATCATCTGCATGATGAGCTCACCCAGTGGCGGCGCGTGCAATTTGGCAATGTTGCATCCAGTCCATTTAAAGTCATGAAAAAAGTTGAACGTTGGGGGGTGCACAGTGCCCTCCCTGGAATCGATACTTTACTCGGGTTTAAATGGACTAAATACACTGTTGCCAGATTGCACGCGCCACCACTGGCTCACCCATTAAAGTATCGAAAAATTAATTTTAATTCAAGAAAAATCAATAGCGTTCTCATCAGGATGTTGGGTCGATTTCCTAGATAGCTGCAAACAGTGCAAACACTTGGACAGTCCGTTTTGCGGATCATAGAGGGCAGTTTTCCCCCCTTTAAACACATTGGAAAGGCCGAAGCGTCTAGTCATCGCCGATGACCGAATCATTCGATTTTGTCGATAAGTTTTAATGGAGAAAGTACATCGTCGTCCTCAATACTGATTAGAGGGATATTTTTTTTTTTTTTTTTTTTTTTTTTTTTTTTACCCTTTTACCACCTAATTATACTAACTGAAATCAACCTTAGCTTAGGGTTGTCATATACGGGATTTTCAAAAATACTGCATTGTCTAGAAAAATAATCTGCACAATCGCGGAGTATACATCAATGTAAAATATTATTAAGTTTTTACGTACAAATGGGGTGAATTTGTGCAAATGTTTGTCGTTTTTGTGCAGTTTTTGATACTCGTAATATTCTACACATCTGGCAACTCGGCGTTAGCTCACTTGAATTCAGTGGAAAGTTAAATATTCCTACTCCATCGTGTTCATTTTGCCTATAATTCTAGTTGAAGGCGCTCATTAAAGAGGATTCAATCAAATATTACCTTACTCATTAAGATCTTTTCTCTATCTCTTTCATTTTCTTTATGAATTAGAGGAAGTTAAAACGCAGGACAAAAGGACTAAGAGGATGGAGTGTTCTTTCTTCTCCTTCCCTCTCTAGTCCATCCTTGTCTGCGACATGTATGTTTCAGTAGAGGAATGAGTGAGATAGAGAAATTCCTATTGACCTACTAGAAATCAAGGTCAAGCGAAAACAACGGAAATAAGATCTTTCTCATCAATCGACTCGATCTCATTTGTTAGATTTGATATGGATTTTGATGAGAATCCCGACCCATCACAATGACGTCACCCATACGAGGATGCCCAGAATGCTTTCCACAAACATCGATTCAATTTCGCGATTACGATACGATCGGGTCAGTATCGCCGCCGCGCTCCAAAAGCAAGGGAGAGGTGGGGGGGACAAGGGGGGGGGACAAACTAATAAGCAAAAAACGAGAGGTCACTAAAACATGAACATTCACGATATGTATCTATGTATACGAGTATATTATATCATCAATAACAGTGAGACTATGCGGCGCAGGGCGCCCCGGACCTACGTCAATAATTCTTGCTCACAGCTATATATGTGTACATAGTGCCTCTAGCGCTTGATTGAAAAGTTTCCGGTTTTATTCTCCCCCTCATCCCCCCTCTCTTCAATGTTCCTGTTATCAAGTCAAATGTGGTTCAAGTAAGTCACTCCGCGGAGGAGACATCTGTGTGGAACTATAACCCCTATGTCCGTCTCTCTACGATAGGTCAACGTAGCATTCATTATATTCGATCACTACTCCGCGGAGTCGCAAACGCGAACTTTATATGTAGCTTCATCCAGCCGCGGCTCCAGATATCGTTTATTCAATAGAGCGGTTCCATCCATCCATCTTATTCATGTCCAAGTTTACCCCCGCGGTCTCAATTCGGGATATTGTAATTTATTGGACCTCCGCGGCCCGCGCGCGAGGGGGCAGGAGCCGGAGTCGGGAGTCAGTCACCGAAGTTTCGCTAAATGGATTCGGTTTTACGCGGTGACAGAATTTAAAAAGGTACATTAAAGAGTGGTTCAAACCCGGCATAGTTGCCAGGTCGGGGGTCGGGTCGGGGGTCGGGTCGGGGGTCGCTCAGTGGATTGAAATATGGGTTGTTTTGGATGAGAAACCTTTTTGTGTTTTTCGCTTCAAAAAATTTCAATTAACCGTTTTTTCTCTATTACAAAACCAATTATTCTAAATCATTTCAAGCTGTAAAATTTATAATTCCTGAAAAGCGAGTTTACCGATTGTTGTACCGATTGTTTACCGATTGTTGTTTACCTACGTGTCTATGGGGCTCTTGCGAACTTTTGCTACACGCGATTAAAGAGTTGATTCTTGAATAAAAACCTGTAAAAATGACGATGAGTACACTAAAAAATTACGAAATTTTCTATCAGAATGTATGGTGGCAAATGTGCATCCGTGGGATGCTTCGTGAAGAAAGTGTGGGAGTGGTCTCATTCTCTTCGTTTTGATGCGCAGAATCCGATTTTCGATGGTGTCAAGTCCAGAAATCGATCCGGTGACCACCAGAGCCTGAAAACCAAAATGGCGGCCGTTCGGACGACCTAACCTCAGTTATCGCTCGATATATTTTCAAATATAATTTTTTCAGCAATTTCATGCAAAAATTCGTGTTCCTCGTAAAATTTACCATGGAAATGGTGTGCTTGCGTAACCTTACTAACCATTTCATGGCCTCCAACGACGGTCAAAAGCAAAATGGCGGCCATTTCACAGCAAATCTCACGCTTATCACCTAAAAAAGTTTCAAACTATAATTTTACTGACAATTCCACCCAACAAACGTTAATCCTAACTTCAGCTTAGCCATAATTGGTCAGAGCATCAATTAAGGGGGGAGGGTGGAACCCCTCCCCCTCCAGCCCTCCCGAATAGCCGGACATGTCCGTCCATAAGCTTGAAAATTATTGAAAAATCAGAAAGCCATGCTATACGCTGAGATGGTATTCGGGAGGTTATCCAGGCATGATTACAACCATGAAAGGAGTATTTTAGGGGTCTATTAAGGCCCCTCCCCTCCCCCCGACGATCTAAAAGAGGGTGCGAAACCCCCCTTTTCCTCCAAATTAGAAGATTTATACACGTTTCTTATTACGGTTTTCCTCAAAATGCGTCGAAACAACCAATCTGACGCTAAAATTTGACTGAGCTCTTTCTAAAGAGGATAAAATTTCCTACAAGGTGGTTCAGTCAGATATAAATTTTATTCACCTGGCAGTCGAGAAACAGCTGATTTTCTTCTCGCGGAAATTCGCAAAATCGCAGATAAAACGCGTTTTTCTGACTTTTTTTCGAGTAATTTGACTTTCGAGGCGTCTTGAAAAGCAACGACTGTGAGTTGAACGTATAGTAGGCTCCAAGCAAGTATTCTGGGGGTCTCTATTGAGTAAAATGGTGTTTCGGGGTGGGGTGGGGGGGGGGGTGACCGCCGACCCGCTCTCAACACGGAACAAATAGCGTCAAAAATCTCGATAAATCAGTGAAATAATTCACTTATTTCTCATAAACTTCCCGGCTTCGGATCAAATACCGACCCCCCACCCCGGAAAGGCTTGACACTTGTGAGTGCCAAATTTACCTCCTTTTTTCCAGGAACAACGCACAAATTTTCGATCAAGAAAGAATCAGAGCTGGATACAGCCTTTTTCTGGGACTATAATCCCACGCTCAGCGATCGAAAAAGAATCAATTTTATGCACAATGATTTTTTTTTTTTTTTTAATCTATGAAACCATAATCAAAAAAACTGATTTCTCCAAGTGTCGGCTCCTATTCGAAATCCGAATCGCTACATTCAAATGCCTGCGCTATGAGAGGGATTCTCGCATTCATTGTCTTGGAAAATGGTACAGCCATTAATGCTGTGACGGATCCAGCAATCAGGCAGCAGTGTGTTCTTCTCGTTTGACTGTGTGTCTGTGTGAGAAATAATATATTAGTCACGGGGCTATAGCCCCTTCAATAACCGATTGTTTATATGATACATTCAAATGAGAAGAATGTGCAGTTGCCAGATTTTTGATTCGCCTATGCGGCTATGCATGCACATCTATGTGCACGGCAACCCCAGTTTGTTTGCAGCTGCAACGCTGCTTCGCGTCGTGGCTTTCATAAGTGCAAGGTATATGGAGAACAGGTATGGACAACATTCGACTTAGGGGGCTTGGCCACTTTCGGGAAAAAGCGACTTCTTCGCCATCTTGTTTCCTATTTACACCGTGTATCTTGCATTGTTGTTTGTGGTTAGGTTTGAAAGGGAAGTTTATCTGAAGCAATACTTTATTTATTTGAACAATGAGATGTAATTTTTATCTTTAAATGTTAATGTTGTGACTACAGAATGGTTTAACATCCTCAATTACGTTGTTCACTTTACTTTTCTAGATGTGAAATCTAAATTTGAATCGCGCGGTTAGAAAAATGGCGGCAGATTGGCTTTTTTCACAACCAATCAGAGCCAACCTCAGAGTGTTGTCCTTACCTGTTCTCCATCGAATCTACCTTGTCATAAGTGGTGGAAAGAAAGTGTTGAGCATCCGTGGACTAATCTTTGAAATCGGTAAATAAAACTAATATACTGGATAAATAAACGGCTCCCATTGGTCCTTCTTACGTGTGAATCGACAAATACCCTGGTAAAAATGACCCATGCTAAAGGTCCAAATTTGCATGGGAAATCATGAGTTCCCATGAGAAATTCATGTGAGCGCATGTGAAATCATGACTCTCCATGGGCTCTTCAAAGGAACCCATGTGAAACCCACGATTTCCCATGGGCTCCCATGGTTTCCTATAGGGTTCCGTGATTTTTCCTTGGATTCCTCATGGGTTCTCATGAGAAATTATGAAAATATTCGTACTTATACCAGGAAATCACGAAATCTTCATGGGTTCACATGAGAAACTCATGATTTTCCATGCAAATGTGTTCATGATTTCTCATGAGTCATTTTTACCATTGTATATGAGTACATGTATACCTCTGTAATCAAGTACCTATCTCGCCGCTTCATTCGAGAAGCTATCGGGAGTCAATAAGCTATATGCAGCCGATACCTATAGCTTATTAAAATTACATTAAAAGCTTCTCGAATGAAGCGGAAAGATAGGTACTTGATTACAGAGGTATACATATATGTATTTGTCGATTCACACATACGAAGGACCAATGGGAGACGTTTATTTATCCAGTATATTAGTTTTATTTACCGATTTCAAAGATTAGTCCACGGATGCTCAACACTTTCTTTCCACCACTTATGAAAGCCACGACGCGAAGCAGCGTTGCAGCTGCAAACAAACTGGGTTTGCCGTGCACATAGATGTGCATGCATAGCCGCATAGGCGAATCAAAAATCTGGCAACTGCACATTCTTCTCATTTGAATGTATCATATAAACAATCGGTTATTGAAGGGGCTATAGCCCCGTGACTAATATATTATTTCTCACACAGACACACAGTCAAACGAGAAGAACACACTGCTGCCTGATTGCTGGATCCGTCACAGCATTAATGGCTGTACCATTTTCCAAGACAATGAATGCGAGAATCCCTCTCATAGCGCAGGCATTTGAATGTAGCGATTCGGATTTCGAATAGGAGCCGACACTTGGAGAAATCAGTTTTTTTGATTATGGTTTCATAGATTAAAAAAAAAAAAAAATCATTGTGCATAAAATTGATTCTTTTTCGATCGCTGAGCGTGGGATTATAGTCCCAGAAAAAGGCTGTATCCAGCTCTGATTCTTTCTTGATCGAAAATGTGTGCGTTGTTCCTGGAAAAAAGGAGGTAAATTTGGCACTCACAAGTGTCAAGCCTTTCCGGGGTGGGGGGTCGGTATTTGATCCGAAGCCGGGAAGTTTATGAGAAATAAGTGAATTATTTCACTGATTTATCGAGATTTTTGACGCTATTTGTTCCGTGTTGAGAGCGGGTCGGCGGTCACCCCCCCCCCACCCCACCCCGAAACACCATTTTACTCAATAGAGACCCCCAGAATACTTGCTTGGAGCCTACTATACGTTCAACTCACAGTCGTTGCTTTTCAAGACGCCTCGAAAGTCAAATTACTCGAAAAAAAGTCAGAAAAACGCGTTTTATCTGCGATTTTGCGAATTTCCGCGAGAAGAAAATCAGCTGTTTCTCGACTGCCAGGTGAATAAAATTTATATCTGACTGAACCACCTTGTAGGAAATTTTATCCTCTTTAGAAAGAGCTCAGTCAAATTTTAGCGTCAGATTGGTTGTTTCGACGCATTTTGAGGAAAACCGTAATAAGAAACGTGTATAAATCTTCTAATTTGGAGGAAAAGGGGGGTTTCGCACCCTCTTTTAGATCGTCGGGGGGAGGGGAGGGGCCTTAATAGACCCCTAAAATACTCCTTTCATGGTTGTAATCATGCCTGGATAACCTCCCGAATACCATCTCAGCGTATAGCATGGCTTTCTGATTTTTCAATAATTTTCAAGCTTATGGACGGACATGTCCGGCTATTCGGGAGGGCTGGGGGGAGGGGTTCCACCCTCCCCCCTTAATTGATGCTCTGACCAATTATGGCTAAGCTGAAGTTAGGATTAACGTTTGTTGGGTGGAATTGTCAGTAAAATTATAGTTTGAAACTTTTTTAGGTGATAAGCGTGAGATTTGCTGTGAAATGGCCGCCATTTTGCTTTTGACCGTCGTTGGAGGCCATGAAATGGTTAGTAAGGTTACGCAAGCACACCATTTCCATGGTAAATTTTACGAGGAACACGAATTTTTGCATGAAATTGCTGAAAAAATTATATTTGAAAATATATCGAGCGATAACTGAGGTTAGGTCGTCCGAACGGCCGCCATTTTGGTTTTCAGGCTCTGGTGGTCACCGGATCGATTTCTGGACTTGACACCATCGAAAATCGGATTCTGCGCATCAAAACGAAGAGAATGAGACCACTCCCACACTTTCTTCACGAAGCATCCCACGGGACACCTTTTTTGTACATCTGCAACCCTACTACAAGGTATCATGGGAGATTCCTATCTAAATTGAGACATACCTGTGATTCCAAAGAGAAAGTGGCATATTAGATAGGAATCTCCTATGATACCTGCGTCAAACCGCCATTACGATCTTGCCATTAATGTAGTTATGTAGGTTTATTACTGAATTTTAAACTTAATCAGTGTGATTTTCGTGATTTTTGCTGGTTTTTACAGCATAATGTACCATTCATTTACTCACAGCAAAAGTTTGCAAGAGCCCCATTACGTGAACTATTGTTGTTGTTTTTGTTGTTGTTGTTGTTGTTGTTTTTGTTGTCCTGTCATTATTTATTCATAATCTTTATTTTTGTTTTTTGGAATCGGTGCACTTCGGTCTGAGATTTTCGAAAAGAGGCCAAAATCAGAAAGCGAATTTTTTTTTATCAAATAATCATTTTTAAACTTCCAAGACCAACTTTAATCACAGAGAACACTTTTAGGAAGTAATCTCAACCTAGAAATGTCACTGGAAAATTTTAATTAATTTTAAAAGCTCAAATACGATGATTTTTTATGACACCTTTTCATTGATTTTTGGCCACTTTTTTTTCGACCTGCATCTATAGTGTACTGGCGTCACTAACAAAAAGAAAATCAAGCATCCATTCACATTATTGCAAAAAATCCAGTCCATCATAAACGAACAAAACACATTGACACAAAATGGCAACCTAGCAATTTTTCCATTTAAACCTATACAAACTATCGATTCGATAAAGGGCATTGTGAACGTCCATTAGTTCGACATTTTTCATGCGTTTAAATGAACAGAATGCAGTGTTGACAGACTGCAAACGACGCAACTGCGTTGCATTTGGAGATTCTGGATAAAATCCATTCTTCGATCTAACTGTGAGTCGTAGAGGAAAAACGTTTACATTTTACATTCATTCAAAGATCAAATTATTTGTAAAATCGTCAGCGCAATCTTGCAACCATGATTGTTGCAATGTTGCCAAATTGTACATGCGTATCGCTAAATTTTACATTAATTTCAATGGACAGTTTGAATATTTGTATTTAGAGTCTCTGGCAAATGCGCATCGACCCCACCGAGCAAAGCAAATGCCATTGAACCCGGGAGGGATTTTTTTTTCTTTTTTTTTTCATCGGAGAGTGGTAAGTAAATGACGTCATGAAGTGTGGGTGGGTGTAGGTCATGTTGTCAACTTGTATAGGAAATTAGTTGCAGTCGTATGTTATGGTTTCACGATAACGCGTGAATAAAACTGTCGCATGACTTCTGAACTGTTGCTAGCGGTTATGTTTGTGAGTAAAAACGTGTCAGCCAGTCTCGTTGCTTTTAGCCATAAGGGCCTATTAGAACAGCTTAGTCTTTTAAGACAGAGCTTTAACTGGAAAGATCCGGATGGCTGAAAGTAGATCTAGTGGCTAGATTAGATGGTAAATTTCACCAGAGTTTCGGTCAAGTGAATCAGAAATCTAGGATCGATCTAATTAGTAATCTCAAATACTCTGCAATATTCTATCATGGTTTGGAATCGTCAAAAAAAGCCGATGACGGATGAAGTTGCCAAATATATCACTGCGTAACTTTCTCGTCAATTATTCAGTTAAAAAACTTCAGAGACCAATTATAATCACAGAGCACATTATGAGAAAGTTATTTAAACCTATAGATATGTCATTGAAAAATTTAAAATTTATTAATTAATTTAAAATTAAATAAATTAAATAATTTAAAAATTAATTAATTAAATTAATTTTTTTCACTGATTTTTGGCCACTTTTTGTTCAATCTCAGACCATTCTGCAGCAATGAAGAAAATAGCTCTCGTAAGATTTACCATAACTCGGTTTAAATTTTCAGAAATCCAAGAAAATGGTAAATTTTACGTTTTCAATGGTTTGAATTCATAAGATGTCTTGGTTAAAATTTGACCTCAAACCATGGAAAACATAAAATTCAACCTTTTCTTGGACTGTCGAAAATTTAAACCAAGTTATGTTAAATCTTACGATAGATGTTTTTTCAGCAGAGAGTTCTGGTAAAATTTACCAAATCCGTGATTATGTGAATCTACGAACCAATTATATAACTCTGAAAAAGAAATGCCATATTGTCTGGCTGGGTCCATCCATAGTACGGATAGTTAGATATACCCACCTTTTTTTCCGTGACTTTATTGGTATTCTCTCTCCGCAGTGCACACGACACAAGTGGCTGATATCAAATGGGTAAATCGCGAAAAATTTGAAAAGAGCGGACAAATTGCTGAGAATCGCGGAAAAGTACCATTATCTCAACAATGCTGTCACTCTCTATCGATCCATTGAATTGATCTCGCATGCAACCATATCGTTTTCCGTTTTCTGTTTTCTTCCACCGTGCATCGATCACACTATATGCCGAATGATTTGTAACCGCGCAATGGAGAGTAAAGCAACACGGAATAGCAGCATGATTACAGATTCGAGAAGTTATAAATCCAGACGATGATGAACCGTGAAAACTGATCGCGCTCTCCAGAAATCTTCTGGTTTTTTAGTTGTTTTTTTGTTGGTTTTTGTTTTATTGTTTTTTTTTCCGTCTTTTTTTTTTTTTGAGTCAACGTTTTTCTAATCTCGAGCTGATGACATGAACGAGGCGTGCGAAGTGTCTCTGGTGAAGATAAAACTCTTCCCCCCATCCGAGTCGACTCAAGTGCGTACGTACAAACGAACTTAATCTCTGTTGTTTAATTTTTATATTAATTCGAGTGGTAACAATCACTCCCTCTCCCCTCCCCCTCTTCGAATCATCGAGATGTATTTACTGGTTTTTTTTTTTTTTTTTTTTTTTTTTTTTTTCTCCTTTCATTCTAATTTTTACTTTAAAGGCGATAGCTAAGCCCGATCAGAGCTTACGGCGCAGCGGAATGTATAAATAGTTAGCACAGAAGCCTTTCAAATCGTCGGCGACTTGACATTAGTAGCAGTGCCTACTCGATCACTAACGCATCAACCTAGAGACACATATATATTACGAGTTGCTATATATTCATTGGTAACAATGAGGCTGCTGCATCCTTTTGGTGTAAGCGATTTTGGGTTGATTCAAACGTAAAAACCTCCAAAAATAACAATGGTAGCGTAGCACTGAAAACTCTCGAGATCCAATCCTAAGTTCATAAAATGCTGTTACATGCACGATCGTTGTAAATTTTTTACATTTGGGCAATCAAAATGACCTTTCCACAGATGATAATATACCCACTTTAAAAGTGAGTGGCCATTAGCAGATCTATAGGAATATGTCTTTCTCCTTCTTTGCCCATATGAACACACATGGTAGAAAGATATACAGGTAAGGGTATAAGTCAAGTATGTTCTGTCTTTTTCTAACAAGTGCGGTTAAATAAGTGAAAAGAGAGAGGGGGGAGAGAGAGCGAGAGAGAGAGAGAGGGGGGGGGGGAGCGAGTGGGAGAGAGTGCTGGGAGAGAGAGAGAGAGAGAGAGAGAGAGAGAGAGAGAGAGAGAGAGAAATGCGTGGATCTGCTGGTATGGATCATCTTGACCTGCGAATTACAAGACAAGATTATGAGCATGATTCCACCCGATAGTAATACAATAAGCCGTAATTTTTAAAGTAATGAACCCGTTTAAAACGCCTAATGGATACCACCCGGCAAACAGATGGGTTCGAAACGATGAGAGAATCTATCGCGCGCGCAAAGTTAACTTTTTGCGCTCAATGTATTTACGGTTTACGACGAAGGTCACGGGCACTTCCCACTTAGTGAGATTAACTGACAATAACCTAAAGTTATTGTTTTGTTTGAAACCAAGCGGGTGATCGCATTGTGACATCAAGGCTTTTGTGTACTCGTTTAAAAATACAGCTTGAAGGAAATCGGGCAGTGGCATAGCGTGCAATTTAGCAACGCTGTATTGTGTCCATTTAAACCCATGTAAAAGGTAGAATGAGAGGATGTTCACCGAACACCCAATATTTCGATTTTCTCATGGGTTTAAATAGACGAAGTGCAACGTTGCCAAATTGCACGCTACACCACAGAAAGCGGGCGCAGTCAGTGGACCCAAAATTCACAGTAAGGTAGCGCAAAATTTGGCAGCGTCAGTCCATTTGAACCACAGTTGCGGATTAAATTATTCGATGATTATCTGGTGAGTTTGGCAACGCCACATCAGATTATTCTAAAGATTATTTGGTCAACTTACTATACCTCCTCACGGGCAATGCTGTCATATCTCACTCATCAACTATGTTGCTAGGCTGATTTCATTATTTATGATCATTCGGTTTCCCAAATCTGATTTAAATCCATGAAATTGAATGAGACCAAACTATCAAGTGGTGAACCCACTCTAATTCGATTGTTTCCACGGGTTATTTAAATGGATTGAAGATTCCATGCTGAAGTTTAGTTCGTAAGGAAGTCAGAATAATGTGGTCTTCCGAGTAGAATAAGTCATATATATTTTATGGCTTTTTGATAGCCATGTGATGGTATGTGCTACCCGTTAGACGCAGTTCGTGGTTATAATAAAGACAGAAAAAAAAAAAATCAAACAAAAAACAAAAATCAGGAAAAAACAAAAACTTTCCGGCAAAAAAACATTATTATTCTGATAACACGATTGACTCATAGCTATACTCTTAGTAGTATTATCACAACTTTTACCCCCATGAAATTTACATGGAATATTGATTACTTACGACATAAATTGGATGTATAGTACAGTAAAGTTTACCCTACAACTCCAACTGATCAACATTCAACAGTCGAAAACTAACTCAAACAGTCACCCAAAGGAGTTGAGGTCCGCAATAATTCATGTACTACACGTCCAATTTTCGTAGTACCACTACAATTATCTTGAGACGACAGATATAATATTCAATATGTCATAGCCATAGCCCCACACACTCTCTACACCCCCTCATCGGTCTCATCCACCCGTTAACACCACTGGTCCCTAGGCACAAACAGCAAGACGCGCGGATGCTAATTCTCCCTATCTACAAGTGTATAATGAGCCCCACGAATAAACCAACGGAAGACTGTTTATCAGTAGGATTGCCAGTGTCAGTGTGTGTGTGTGTGTGTCGCGATGCGCGCGCCACGCGGGTCGTGGCGGAAAAGACGTTAAGTAGGTATTCGCGCATTCGCTTCTTAATGTTCGCGGGTCCGGCGCAGTTTTAATGTTTTATCTATTTTACAAGCCATTCCATAAATAATATCAAGCGCTGAAGAATGCAGCCAAAGTTTGACGTGGCGTGCGCTCTCACCCGGTTTTGGCGTATGCTTTTCCACACACACACACACAAAAAATGAAAAAAAAGTTGAGCTTCCGCTCTCCCACCCCCTCTTCTCTAGGGATGGTCACAGCGTATTCCGTGCAGCTACAAGTACATGCATTATGAACGGCACAGCGATTGAGCACAGTTGCCAAATTGTATACGCTATAAATGAAAACCTTAAGTAGTAAGTATACTGCTATACATGCAGTGTAAGTTGTTTCAGGAGAATTTGCCTACTTGCACAGCTCTTATTACAAATGCATGAAAGGGAATATACCCTTCTTTATCGACCGTAACCGTTGCCGTAACCAAAATCTAACCAAATTAGGTACCATGACCGACAAAAGAAAGTTCCCTCTTCGCAACGATCCTTGATATCTAATACATTGTGTCCATATTTTTGAAAAGAGTTTCAGATTTTTTAAGGCATTTACTTTTAAGTGGCAATGCTGTTAGACTCTGAAATACCTGAAAACTGTAAAAATGTTTAAAACTGGTCGAGGAATGGAAGAATGAAAATTTCTACCAGGGTACGCACTTTCTTTTGAAAGTCATAGTTCAATTTTTGCTGGTTACATTGGCGGCAACTTGCGCCAAAGGCGGAGGAAATATACAACCGTTCCACGCACATCCGTAGCCAGGAATATATATCTTTCTCTCTCTTTCTCCCTATAAACGCATGTGATAGGAAAGGATGGATATTGGATAGGGACTGTCTCGTGCCTTCAGCCACTGTTTCTGTCCTTTTCTAACGCATACTGTCATATGGACATATAAAGAGAGAGATAGATAGAGAGAGGGGGGGAGAGAGGGAGGGAGGGGGAGAGGGAGAGAGGGTGAGAGGGAGGGAGCGAGGGAGCGAGAGACACATTCCTAACTACGGCTATGCCTCCACGTATGTGTAAAAAGAGCTCAAACTCTTCTGAAACGTGACTTCTACCTTTGAAGCATAAAATACTACAGTCAAAACGGAAACCTAAATTCATTCAAATACACTTTTACTTCTGTTATCTTCAGGTCCACTATGTAAAGTGAACATTTCCGGCAATCCGCGGTCGACGGCCATAGGTTGTGATAGGTTGTGCGTCACCCAGAGACAAATAGAGACCATCCCATACATCCCGTGTTAGGTAAGTGAGGCAAGGCAATAAATGGATTAATTTTTGTTCGGGACGCTTGACAACAAAACAACAACCGAAAACTGCAAGTTGCTTACTGTTGACTGGTGAGCAGCTCATCCAATAGAAACCTACCTGAAATTTTACTTTTGAGACAAAACTTCAATTGATTAAGGTGTATAACTTTGAAGTATTCAACGACAATTCTTGTTATTCTATTAAAAAAAAAAAACCTCAATTTAGACCATGAAGAAAACCCAACGCATATCCATCTCAAGAGAAGGCGACTGCGTGTGTTAGCTGTTTTTCCGATGATTCCAAACCTTTCAGCACGAAAAAAGGACCCCTATCGTAAGCTTTAAAAGGGATCTCTATTTGCCTCTGGCATCACCATTGATTGAAAATGTAACCAAGAAAATTACGTCCGCCATCTTTGAAAGTCAGCAAGCGCGATTGCCAGTTTGCGCAGGTTAATTTCAAATAATTTTTCCATTTTGCTCTATTGAAAGTTTTTGTTCTGATTGTAGTACATGCTCAATTCTATGCCAAAAGTTGACGACATAAAGTTCTCTCATATCAATAATTGAACATTTGAGCAGCAAACCTACCATGTCATCGTGTCCGGTCGAGGTGGCAAAACGACATGTTATCAGTTGATTCAAAAATTCGTATTTTGCGCTTTGGCGTGATCTATTACCCATCAACTTTTTTTCAAAATTATACAAAATAATAAAACATTTTGTACGGGTGCCTTTGGTACGAAAAAAAGAAAAAAATTCTCGGTTTCGAAATTTACTGCGGTGTTGACTGACTCAAACTTGACCAGCTAACTTGACCGGTCAGCTAACTTGACCGTTTTATTTAAAATAACACATGTAAAAGGAACACGTCCAATTCGATGTTAAAATAAATTGATATTGTAGCATTGAATTAATTAATCTTTGTTGACATGGAATCTTGCAACAAAAGTGTGCCAAAGCGAAATACGTCAAACTAGAAACATTGTATTTTCAAGGTCAGTCGGAATGGTAGCAATATATTGACTGATTTTTTTGGTCTCTATGATTCGAATCGAAAAGTTCAAGTGGAGTTAGTCTCGATTGCTTCTGTTTTCATCAGCAGAATCGCGAATCGTTGCATCGTTGACTATATCAATTTGAGCTTCATCTATCGAGTCAAAAGAACCCACCAGAGTAATTAAAATCTCTCAATGATACTATAACAATAATGGTCTTACAGGAGGAAAGTCATGTACATACATATCCACCGTTTGAATATCTTTCCAAAGTGTGAATCACAACGTTGGAATGTAGGTATGCGAAAGTTGCATGTCATAAAAATATTAATGATCGTCAAAATTCAGCGAGTTGTGGAATTTTTATAATGAGTGGATGAGAATCTAATTATGCCTGAGCGCTCTATCAAAATTTCCACATTTTTCGTTCAATCGTATGTACTTCCGAACTATCAAAGCTTCGAGAGATCGAGACGTTTCAAATTTTCATTGTATTTTCAAATGAGTAAACAAGATTTGGAGATTCTGACTAATTTTTAATCGAACAGAACTTCGAAAATTCCAGAAAATTTCGTCCCGATCGATTAGTGTCTCTTTTGAACGCAAAAATCTGAAGCTATAATTAAAAAATGTTGCTTTTGTTGATTTTCGGAAGAAAACTTTGGCAGTACGTATACAAGGTGATATGAGTTAATGGTCATTCCAATTTCCAATGCGATCACTCTCTATATGATTTGATCGTTCCTGATCGATTATTGACCGTGATAGTTAGTAAAGTGCGCTTTAAACTTTAAACTGACCTATCGGATTCCAGTTTCGCCATGACAACCGAGCGGTATTACGCTAATTCTAAATGGGAACACTCTCGACTGCATCACTAGTTAAAGGTTACATCAATTTTCGGCAACATCGCTTAAAGTTATCTCATCTCTCTCTGGCCTGGCAATGCCGTCCCTCATTCTGCGATTCAAAAAAACCGTGACGTCACCCTCCCTCCTTATGAAGCGCCGCGTGACGATCCGCTATATTTAACTTGCAATTCTCGATTTGGTTATTTCCTCTCTCCACGTATATATTCTTGGCACCTTTTCTTCGTGAATCTTCTTCTTCCTCACCTTCCCTCTTCCCATACTATTCTCTCTCTCTCTCTCTCTCTCTCTCTCTCTTTTCTCTCTCACTCTCCCCTCTCTCTCTCTCCTCTCTCTCTCTCTCTCCCTCTCTCTCTCTCTCTCTCTCTCTCTCTCTCTCTCTCTCTCTCTCTCTCTCTCTCTGTCTCTCTCTGTGTCTGTCTGTCTGTCTGTCTCTCTCTCTCTCTCTCTCTCTCTCTCTCTCTCTCTCTCTCTCTCTCTGTCTGTCTGTCTGTCTCTCTGTCTGTCTGTCTGTCTCTCTGTCTGTCTGTCTGTCTCTCTCTCTCTCTCTCTCTCTCTCTCTCTCTCTCTCTCTCTCTCTCTCTCTCTCTCTCTCTGTCTCTCTGTCTCTCTCTCTCTCTCTCTCTCTCTCTCTCTCTCTCTCTCTCTCTCTCTCTCTCTGTCTCTCTCTCTCTCTCTCTCTCTTTCTCTCTCTCTCTCTCTCTCTCTCTCTCTCTCTCTCTCTCTCTCTCTCTCTCTCTCTCTCTCTCTCTCTCTCTCTCTCTCTCTCTCACGCTATTTATTTAACACCTTTCCTTCCTCCTCCTCCCGTTCCATCATCAACATCTCTACAGCGCACTTTGGTCTAAGATCTAAAAAAAATTGGAAAAAAAATCAGTAAAAATTTTAAGTCATTAAAAATCATAATTTCCAACCTTTTAAAGCTGAATTTCTATTTTTCCTGTGACATATTTCAAGGTTTAAATTACTTGTTAGAATTGGGTTTTAACAAATTGAAAAAGATAATTTTATGAGTTATTTACTTTCCGATTTTTGACTGTACATTCTGACGATCTCGCAGACCATTGTGCATCGTGTGAAGAATAAAGAGGCATAGTCGAAATTCCCTTCCTCTTTAATCGGAGATTTGAGTATGCAAATACATTACCTATGAAGACAGGATCTAATTCAAATTAGAGATCCACACCCTATATTCATACCCTCAGTTTGCGAGTGGATAAAACGACGGAGAGGGGTCGAAAAATTAAAATTGATGCCAACTGAATTTTATGGTTCAAACAAATTGACATTGAAACCGCGTCGGTGTATCTGATATATTGGCAGACATTTGACTTCGATACACTGTATCTGTATCCTGTATGATCGCACCATCGTGTACGTAAGTGTAAGCAAGTGGCGGCTCGTGCACTTTATAGCAACAGTTTAAATGGAGAGTGGGGGAGGGAGAGAGAGAGGGAGCGAGAGAGAGAAACAAATTTCTTGGTACATATTTGAACCCAAATGATAAAATATAAATATAGTTTTTTTTTCTTTTTTTTTTAAGAACATTTAAACAGGTCAGTCCGATAACGCTATATTCTTCGTTGCCCTACAAGGCAACCATGCTCTTCAAATGAGGGGTGTTTTCCCCGATTTGATCTGGTCCTGTTGCCGGCATGAGAACGGAGCGAAAGATTACAACGGACAAGCCTATTTAAGTAAATGGGTCTGGGGTTTTTTTCCTGGTTTGAAAAACTCAGCGGCGGCTCGTGCAATGTGGCAACAATGGATTTCCTCCATTTAAAACTGTGTAAAATAATCGAATACTTGGTGAGGCGTAGCGCCTCACCTAGTATCGATCTTTTTGCATACGTTTAAATGGCAAAATTGCACGGTTGCCAGATTGCACGAGCCGCCACTGGAAAAACTCAAGTATGTATGTAAAGAAGATGATTGGTGATGATAATTTGAAAAAAACTTACGATTTCGAAATTGCGTGCCTAGACCTTGGACTGTTTCTGAAACAAAGAACAAACGAACAAAAGTTATTATTTTTAACTTCTCTATTTGAAAATCTGTAGATTTTTTTTCCTTCAAAAAAATTTTTTTTGAATTATACCCGCAATGCATGAAATTCTAGCCACCAGTGCCTAGTTTGTTCAGTTTGCTTGAAAAACATTTGAACGCAAGCCACCGATTTGGCTGAAAGATTACGAGGGCTGGACGTTCAACGTTGTGCTACTCCCGGTAAAGACGCCGAAAAATTTATAAAAGGCGAAGCACCCGCTAGCCCTCATTGTCAGTTATTTGGTCTGCCCTCGAAAAAGTCTACTCCAAATCTTAACGCGGAAAGAAACAATACGCAGTAACTTTAAATGAGAAACTTCAATGGGCATCAAAGGCAAATGAAGGGTGCCGCGGAGTCTTGACGAGGGGTTACACAAGATCCCTTCTCCCCCATTCACCAGAAATTGCCATACAAGCGAAAGAAATGTGTCCTCCGTTGATTAAAGTGGCTATTACATTTGGGTTGAATTGAGATAAATGATACTATATAGTGGGACTTTAGACCATACTTTTCGTATGAGACTAATTAAGTTTTTAAATTATTTGTGAGAAATTGAATTAATTTTAATTTTGTATCTCCCCTCTCCCTTCTGCCACCAACTTTGTCGGTGCATTTATGTTCAGTTTGTATGTTTTTTACGTTTGTTTGTCGACATTTAATAAAGTTATAACTTTTTTTATTTGACTAATTTTTTACTTATTAAATTACTTTTCTAAAATTATTTTGTTTTACAGTTTTTTCATTGTATTTTATTCTTCAGATTTATTTAGGTTCTTAACCCTCCCTTAATACACGCTTGCCTGATGAGGAAGACAATTTTGTTTATGTGAATACTACAAAAATAAAATTAGATTGAAAAATTGAACAATTTGAATTTATTTTTTGTAACTTCTTCGGAGGTTGTGGATCTTACTTTATACATTAATATAATATGTCGGAAAGTTTCCTTCTCTCTTTTTCCAAAAGGCATGTGTAATGTATCCTTTTATTCTCAAAAATTGAGGTATATGTTTCATGCCGCAAGCCTTTACAAGGCGCTAACAGCTTTCTTAAATTTCGGAAGACGTACAACAGGAAACTTTCGTTGCACCGTGTAGAGTACGATGGGATCTTCGCATTGACGTCACGCTAATGCAGAGCCCTTTTGTGCAGGATTATAAGGAGTGATCACACATGCACATTCGTGTACTCAAGATAGTCAAGCCGATACACTTGACTCTTCGGAACATTCAACGATCAGCGAGAACAATTCCACTCTGATTTCTTTATTTAACCGCCGCGAAAATTAAATAATACGCACGCACATAGTGTCGCACGGGCAGAGACACACAGTGGGTCTGGGCGCTAAAAACTCTATACAAGTGCACTGTTGTAGTTTGGTCCTACCTCCCTCGACTGTAATCGGGCGTTCTATCTGCACCTTAACCCTTTTATGCACAGATTTTGGGCTTTGAGTTCTTTTATATTTGATAAAAGCGTCCAAAAGAGAACAATATTCTAAAAGCTTTGATGGGTCACACAACTGTTTCTAAAATTTCCATTTAAAATCCATTGGATCCCATGTTACATAAAATAGTGAACATGGGTACCACTTCCCGTGAAAGATCTACAACTCTTTTGCATCCAGGTTACGAAGACAAATCAATGTTCGATCTCTCAAATTCAGTGCAGTGGCGTTGCGTGCAATTCGGCAACGTTGTAATACTTATATCCATTTAAACCCTTGTAATAAGTCGAATGCGAAGGTGTTCACCGAACACCCAATGATTCGATATTTTTATGGGTTTAAACGGACACATTACGATGTTGCCATATTGCACGCTGATGCGCCACTGATTCAGAGGGTAGTTAAATATTTTTACTCCACGGTGCTGGTTTTGCATACTCAATGGATTGAAGGCGCCCGATGAAGTATTAAGCATAAAAGCATTCAAAGGTTTACTATCCTCAACAAAAAATCATTTGCAGAGTCATTTTCTACAAAACGTTTAATAGATACTACAAAAGCATTATTTTTAAGCCCCCCAAATATTCCATTTACGAACAGGTCAGTCCGATAGCGCTATAGTCTTCAGCTCCGTTCCGATTGCTGGCAAACTTTCGCTTACTGCAAATCGGGAAATCAACCTCCATTTGAATGACACAGTTTTCTGATTCGGTCATAAAGACTACAGCGCCATCGGACTGACCGGTTTAATTGCTCTTCGAGATGCGGGCCCATTGAAAGCATCAAAACGTCTCAAAACCCACTGACAAACAAGCATGGAGTTTAGCAAAGTTCAATATGATGGCCGTCGAATGAGCAGGTCTTAATGAAGGAGTCCCGCATCTGACTGCAACTTTTTGTTTTTTACAAAATTAATCGCAGCACAAAAAGTTGCTATTATATCTGACTCCGCATTCCACAATTCGAATACCATTTTTGAATTTTTAATAGGGGTCTTGCACATTTTTGCTATAAGCGATTTAACAGTCGATGCTGGTGTAAAAACCTCCAAAAATAACGATGGCAGCACTAAAAACTTCCGAAATCCATTCCCAAACTCAATAAACGCTTTTATTTGCGCGGGCGCAATGGTGGCTGAGGGCAGTTATAATGGGAGATTCCCATATAAGGAGACTGTAACTTCATCAAGAAGTGACCAATACGAGACGACTTTCATTTGACATCGGTGTCACTAGATGCCACGGTACCATTCATCGGATGTGGATCAGTACTCTGATGACTAATGACTCTGTGAACCATCCTTGCCAGCATAGAGAGAATGAGGAAATTAAGATAGGAATCTCCCATTATTACTGCCCTCAGCCACCATTACCCTCGCGCAAATAAAAGCGTTTATTGAGTTTAGGAGTGGATTTCGGAAGTTTTTAGTGCTGCCATCGTTATATGTTGAGGTTTTTACACCAAAATCGACTATTAAATTGCTTATAGAAAAAGTGTGCTACAGCCCCATTGTTTAAATGCATTGATTGAGTTTGTGAGTCAATTTCGATACTTTTCGATGTTTTCAGTGTGATGTTATGAAAGAATCGAACCTCATAACACTGTAGCAAAGGTTTGCAACAGACAGACTCATCATCTACTGTGAGATTATATAATCTGCATCAAAATTTCGAAAATGGTCAGTTCACGAAAATCCTCACACGTGGGCCCACTGTGCAACGAAGGCACATTACACAGGAACAAACTAATAAAAATATCATTCGCGTGCTAGGTTAGAAATCACGTGTCGCCGCAGTCTTCATCAAGGGTAGCGCGAGGGGTCCGCTCTTTAACTCTGGCGGTCGATCCTTTGGTTCATTCGCGCTTGACGTTGCTTATGACGTCACCCGGCGGGTATTCCCGATAAAGAAAACCGCACAAAACGGATCGCTGCAGAGATTGTACGTCTCTCACTCGCGTGAGTGAAGACGCGCGGAGGAACTGTACGTCGCATCGCGTCGCGTCGCCTCATCCTCATCTCTTGAGAGAACTCGTGACGTAATTACGACCGCCGCATAGCGTCGCCGCCGTTGAGACAATTACGACGTCAAACTAATTAAGTGTTCAGCCGGATCGTAATTAAAATCCTATTTGACTTGTATTATTGAGTGACATGCGTTATTTCCGCTGGTGCCAAACTGATCGAAATGATTTCGCGTCTATAGGCTGATTTGAGCTTGCTGGTGTTTTTATTTGGCTTCAAAACGCTCGAGCACTCGACTATAGCGGGCAGATCGGTCTTTAATTTCTGGTTAGGATTGTATGCGGGTTGAGGGGTCTCTCCACCTGCGAATTTAAAAGCGCGAATAAACTGATTGAGCCAATGAGCTGCCTTGAAGTCTATAGGTCGAGTCCGATGTATCGACAACAAAGAAGCCCATTGGCTTCAGCATCAGCAGTCAATTCGCGCTTTTAAATTCGCAGGTGGAGAGAACCCCTTTAGGCAGGCAGGGCTGGCAGGCAGCGGTGAGGCCTTCCAATTTAAAGGCAGTTGGCCATTCCTAATGTCCTGCGGGCCGATCATTTACTTTCAAAAGTCATCGTTATAGCCCTTTTTATCGAGCGAATTGCATTATAACGATATCGATCGATCATTTACTTTGCAATCCCATCGCTATACCGTTTTAAACGATTCGATCGTTAACTTCTTATCGACTGATCATTTACCTACTCGAGCATCGTTATACCGCCTCAAATCGATCGTTCTATAAAGGTAGCTCTTGAGCTACCTTTATAAGTTATCGATCGAAAAAACTGACAGAATATAATCGGAAAAACATCCCAAATACACTCATGAACTCGCGCAATGCAAATAAAGAATAAGAAGTCAGTTTCTGATGCCACCGCTAAATTCATTTGAGTCTTTTTTAATATTCCCGCTTTTCCACTGCACAATTAATTTGCGTTGTTTATTCAGAGATGGCGCTGGGACCAGCTAAACGCGTCGGCGGAGAAGGGGGCCGGCCAATACCGTCTCTACTCATACCCGGCTGCTCTGTTTTGAGATCGGGGAGGTTATGTTCGTCTTGGTATACGTAAGCTTATGGCCCGCTTATGGAGTTATCGAGTATTTTGTTGGTTTTTTGAAGTTCAACCAAAATTGGAAAAGCACGTCAGTAATGAAAGTTTTGGGCTTAGTTACTTACATAAAGTATTAAAAGACTTGAAAATCATATTTAGAGAGGATAAATCACGATTTTGAATTTCATCAACATCGCACTCTCCATAAGCTCTGTATACCAAGATGACCCTAACCTCAAAGAAGCAGCTTGGTATGTGTAGAGGCGGTATTGGGCCGGCAGAGTTCTCAGCTGATCGCGTAAACAGCGAACGGAGTAAACAACCGGACTTCAAGTGACAAATAATTCTTTTCTTTCTGTGTTCTTCAGAGAAGTAATTCATTTCAAATTTATAATATGTGTGGAACAAAGAGTAAACAAGAGTCGCAATTGAATGGAAGGCCTGCGTGGTCAACGTAGATAAGGGATCCGAACGCGGGCTGGCCTGGGCTGGCCTCTGATTGGCTGCAACGGGTGGAGCAAAAATGACTCGGGGTATAGGGAAAATAACACGGGATTTTCGTTCCGGGGCGTTTATCTCGAAACCTAAGCAAAATAGTATCTAAACAATTTATACGAGTCGATTCAGCAGATTTTTCCAAACAATTTGATAGGTTGTAAGTGCCACTTTATTGCAAATTCGAAAAGACTGTTTCAGTTTAAAAGTACGCACAATAGTGTGATTACATGCTTGGCGTGTGTTCGAGCAGTGTTTAAGTAACTCACTATTGTGCGTACTTTTAAACTGAAACAGTCTTTTCGAATTTGCAATAAAGTGGCACTTACAACCTATCAAATGTTTGGAAAAATCTGCTGAATCGACTCGTATAAATTGTTTAGATACTATTTTGCTTAGGTTTCGAGATAAACGCCCCGGAACGAAAATCCCGTGTTATTTTCCCTATACCCCGAGTCATTTTTGCTCCACCCGTTGCAGCCAATCAGAGGCCAGCCCAGGCCAGCCCGCGTTCGGATCCCTTATCTACGTTGACCACGCAGGCCTTCCATTCAATTGCGACTCTTGTTTACTCTTTGGTGTGGAATAACATCCGTGTTTTAATTTCAGTCCCTCCGCTATTAGTTTATCCCCGGGCCACCAACTTACGTGTTGATTTCAATACTTAATTCGGGCGAATTTGCCCAAGTGCCTCGGCGTGTTCGTTACCAAAAATACTTTTTCTCATGCCACTCACAACATTCGACGGAAATTGAACTATCTAGGAAGCTCACATCAGCATTCCTGCGGTTAGAAAAAGTGTCCGTACTTTAGATGGTTTCAGACGGATTCTGTGCTAGTTGTGTCAATGCTCACATCATGTAATATTTTAAAGTCTCCGCTTTTCAGTGATTTTCGTGCAATCTGTGGCTCTTCTTACAAGCATTTTTTCACACCCCTACAGTGTATAGTTGGGTCTTAAAGTATACTCTAGTCTCATTCTCATTGCATCCTTAACATGTTTACCTTTGATTTAATTGTTCTGAGACAAAGTTTGTGTAGGTAGTGTTGTTTGCAGTAATGCCAGTGAAACCTAAAATGACAGAAACATTTTCAGTTCCCATTTCAATCTGTGGCTGGTTGTGAGTCTTTTCTGACATCTCAAGTGTGTTGTCCTAATCTTTATTAGTCGCTTGAGTCTAAGAAAAGTTTTTCAGCAGTCGCAGCATCCATCGGTAACACTTCTATCTGAATTAGCAGAGCGTTTGTAACGATTGTGAAGGTAAGTGAGAGGTAAGTACCTTTCTTTGGTGTCCTCATTAGATTATAACTGTGTACTTTACCTGCAAATCATCTCTCAAACCTCTTTTAACAAGCAGACCATTTTCAAAGCATCAGCGGTGGGAGTTTATCGGACCAAAATTAAATCGGTTAGGCAGGTACATTTAACGCGATGCCAGACTCAAAGCAATTTTGGTTTCCAAATACTGATTATTTCTTTGATTAATCTGTAATCTCTTCACATTCCACTCAACCTACTCTCATTTACTTGAGTGCTGACCTGCCTCCTTGAGAAAGCTGTGTAACTATGTTTTTTTAGGCGGTAGGTACCTACCTACCTTTAAATTTTTAATAACTTAAGCTCAAATTACATTTAAAGACACGATGAAATGTTTCATCGGCAGAGGTTTTTCCTTCTCCCACTTGCAAGTATTTTTTACTGTGTTCTTTGCTGAATAAATTACACTTTATAGCTTTCTAGTAGATGTTCCTTGAAAAGTTACAAATATAGCTAAGGCTGTGGTAAACTGTATTTATTTTTCATTGATGTTTTGAGTTTTTACAATTTTAATTTTGAAGGAATAAGCCAAGAGCAATAGTTTTTCATTAATACTAATGGAAGAAAACAAGAATTCAGTAACGCTTTGGATAAGTGAAGAATGACTGGAAGAATTGTCATAATAATTGTAAGGCAAAAGTAGAGAGACTGTAAAAGGTGTCTTCGTCTTAATTCTTGCTCCTGCAATGATTGATTTCCTTTTTGCAGATTTTAATTTTTTCTCAATCTGCAGTTACCATTTTGTCTCTAGCAAGTAAGTAGATATCTGCAGAAGACTCTTTTTCGCTCTAGACTTCCTTAGAAATTATAAGTTTGAAAAACAAGAATGGCCCCTAGGAGACTTCTTACCTTATGAAAATTTCAAGGGATGCATAAAGGAATGCTATGAGGTTTTCACTTACAACCAAAAAACCCAGTCAGGATAGCGGTCAGTCTGTTAGATAATAGAACCAACCAAAATAAACATTTTGTCATTTCTATTCTACTCTAAGTGACTGAAGTTGTCTCCTGCCTTCCTATAAAAGTCGGATCTGTGATTCGTTCGGTGCCTGTGCATCAGAACTTTCTTATCATGAAGGTATATCTCATATGGCTCTCAGAGAGTGTTCTGAAAGAAGCAATACTTTTTGCTTCCTTACTTTCTTCCTCTCAATCCTTTTCTCTTTCAGAGTTGGTGTAAAATTAAGCTTTTCTTATTTCATTCCTTTGTGATCTCTTGAAATGACAAAATGTTTTTTCGGTTGGTTCTATTATCTAACAGACTGACCGACTATTTTTACTGGGTTTTTTGGTTGTAAGTGAAAACCTCATAGCATTCCTTTATGCATCCCTTGAAATTTTCCTAAGGTAAGAAGTCTCCTAGGGGCCATTCTTGTTTTTCAAACTTATAATTTCTAAGGAAGTCTTGAGCGAAAAAGAGTCTTCTGCAGATATCTACTTACTTGCTAGAGACAAAATGGTAACTGCAGATTGAGAAAAAATTAAAATCTGCAAAAAGGAAATCAATCATTGCAGGAGCAAGAATTAAGACGAAGACACCTTTTACAGTCTCTCTACTTTTGCCTTACAATTATTATGACAATTCTTCCAGTCATTCTTCACTTATCCAAAGCGTTACTGAATTCTTGTTTTCTTCCATTAGTATTAATGAAAAACTATTGCTCTTGGCTTATTCCTTCAAAATTAAAATTGTAAAAACTCAAAACATCAATGAAAAATAAATACAGTTTACCACAGCCTTAGCTATATTTGTAACGTTTCAAGGAACATCTACTAGAAAGCTATAAAGTGTAATTTATTCAGCAAAGAACACAGTAAAAAATACTTGCAAGTGGGAGAAGGAAAAACCTCTGCCGATGAAACATTTCATCGTGTCTTTAAATGTAATTTGAGCTTAAGTTATTAAAATTCAAAGGTAGGTAGGTACCTACCGCCTAAAAAATCATAGTTACACAGCTTTCTCAAGGAGGCAGGTCAGCACTCAAGTAAATGAGAGTAGGTTGAGTGGAATGTGAAGAGGTTACAGATTAATCAAAGAAATAATCAGTATTTGGAAACCAAAATTGCTTTGAGTCTGGCATCGCGTTAAATGTACCTGCCTAACCGATTTAATTTTGGTCCGATAAACTCCCACCGCTGATGCTTTGAAAATGGTCTGCTTGTTAAAAGAGGTTTGAGAGATGATTTGCAGGTAAAGTACACAGTTATAATCTAATGAGGACACCAAAGAAAGGTACTTACCTCTCACTTACCTTCACAATCGTTACAAACGCTCTGCTAATTCAGATAGAAGTGTTACCGATGGATGCTGCGACTGCTGAAAAACTTTTCTTAGACTCAAGCGACTAATAAAGATTAGGACAACACACTTGAGATGTCAGAAAAGACTCACAACCAGCCACAGATTGAAATGGGAACTGAAAATGTTTCTGTCATTTTAGGTTTCACTGGCATTACTGCAAACAACACTACCTACACAAACTTTGTCTCAGAACAATTAAATCAAAGGTAAACATGTTAAGGATGCAATGAGAATGAGACTAGAGTATACTTTAAGACCCAACTATACACTGTAGGGGTGTGAAAAAATGCTTGTAAGAAGAGCCACAGATTGCACGAAAATCACTGAAAAGCGGAGACTTTAAAATATTACATGATGTGAGCATTGACACAACTAGCACAGAATCCGTCTGAAACCATCTAAATTACAGACACTTTTTCTAACCGCAGGAATGCTGATGTGAGCTTCCTAGATAGTTCAATTTCCGTCGAATGTTGGGAGAAGCATGCATGATTATCAGTAATTGAGCTAGAAAATGATTCAAATGAAACGAACACACAAAAGTCATATAGTATCTACTCGTATCTACGCATTTTCGCACGAAAAGTATAAATCAACACAGAAGTGGCAGGGGGCCGGTGGATAAACTAATTACTGACGGAAACGCATAAACACGGACACTATTTCTTACAAATCATAGAATAAAGCTAATTCGACGCTTGAAGAACAAATGCAGATAGTAACACTACATCCCCATCCCCCACAAACAATAACAAACAATAATAATAAACAGCTGTGTCTGTGGGTGAGATTAGCTGTTGCTCGTCATTCTGCCGCGTGAAATTCAAAAACACGAACTGCGCTGTGATTGGTCACTTTCGTAAGCGAGCAGAGAAACTGCATCGATTGCATCGTCATACCTCTCGATCGAATCGATCGAGAGCCCCGTTTAGAGCTATCGAGCGATGGTGGCCATAGCAAGTATATGATCACCCGTTAACAATCGATGAGCAGTGCATCGCTCGATATGAAGCGTATCGATTGCTATAACGATGAAAGTAAATGATCGGCCCGCTGGTGTTTCTAATTTGCCAATTCAAACTCTTTTTAGACTCCATTCGATGTAAATGAAGTAGCTGATAAAATCGCCACGGGCGGAAACTGGCAAGTGTAACGAACTGTCTGTGAGTCGGATTTCTGCACGTCATTTGTATATCTGAGCTGTGAATTCGTCTGGAGGCGTTTACGTCAGTGAATTGTATTGGCGTGACGTCACAGGACTTCTGTCCTATTCTTAATCAATGGAACATTTTGGTTCCATCCATGCACTACGATAGTTTTATACTTCGAAACACTGAGTCATTCCTTTCACTCATTCAAAATTCGAAACCGCATTTTTTTTTTTTCGTTTTGTTAAACACTATCTTTTTCTGTACCAAGAGTACGTGTGCGTAATACAAAGGGTTTTTGGCCACTGTTGAAGTTCTTATACAGGGTGACTATAATAAAAAGATCCATCATCCAGAATTTCTAAAATTTAAAAAATCAATTTTTGTGGTTAGAATAAAGGGGCGAGCTAACGATGACTGACTTTTATTTCCCTTATACAAATTGCTTTCAATTTCACATTTTTAGGCGTATACGTAGTATAAAAATTGTCATGCTATAAAATCATGAAATTATGATTTCTTGAAAATTGGTCAAACTCCTCAGGTGGGTATTTTTTTTTATCGTCACCCTGTAAACGTTACAGAAGCTAGAAACAACAGATGCATAGTGATCTGAAGTTTGATTCGCAGTGAGCAGAAATAATTGAAATGGGACTGGTGACAAAAATACAATTGAAAAGCAACTTTTGTACCGAGTTCTTTTTGAAAAAGAAAAAAAAAGAAAGTAACTCTTTTTCTGTTTTTCTTCCCCGCACTTATCAAAGTCAAACAAAAAAGTAAAAGTTGCAATATTTGAACAAACTTTTCCAAGATTCTGCTCTGAAAGAAAAGTATTTTCCGGGACGCACGGATCAGTTTTGATGGGTTTCACACCATTGTGAACTCGGGGTGAGTTCATTATACAACTGGGGAGTATCTACTGTTTTGCAATGTTTGCTCGAATGTTAAACCCCTTCATTGTCAGTACGGACCACGCGGCACCCATAAAATGTTTAATTTATTTAATGGTAACACGACTTTTCTCAGACGCACTTATGTCATAGACATTGTATCATTAAATCGTTTAACACTAGAACCGCGGATGGGTCAATTTGACCCACTTTTGATTTTCGACGATCCCTCACGCTCGCAATTTTCAATCTTGGAAGCTGAAATTTTATGACTTTTCCTAACTTTATAGGCCTAAGAGGGGTACCTTTTCTTTTTTTTTAAATACCTGCTAGTTTATTCTATATAAACACTACTACCTAGAACCGCGGATGGGTCAATTTGACCCACATTTCAGTTGATGTACATTATACCATGTTAAATTGTGTACACATATAATTTTTGATTCTCAATATACATTGATCATTCAGTCATACACGAGTGCTGCTATGCGCGCGCATATGCGAGTATTGCAGGTTGCCTACCTGGCAGATTGTTGGTTGCCTATCTGGAAGTTTGAAGGCGATTTCCTTATCTTCACAAGCTGAGAGCGTAATTATTCAAGCTTTATATGTCAGCATTGCCACATTCGAGTACTTGACTATACTCATCGTAGTTGGTACTTGGCAAATACAGATTTCGGGACAACCTGGCAAATCACAAAGATTATTCTGCATCGCTAGTTTTCCTGATGGGAATCATTTCTGGCTCATTCGCTCGTAAGACGCTCGCAGCTTTGTAAAAAATGCGAGAAACCCGATTGTGCACGGAAAATAAAGGTTCCCAGCTAGAAGCATGACGAATGACGATGTGTGAACGGATGAAAGGGATGGTTCAATTACCAGTATTCTAGTATTTACCATAGTTCTTGAAAATTTAGAGGAAATTCTAGTTCTACAACCATATTCTGATACTAACACCAGAATTTTTTGGTCAAAGTACTAGACTTTCTGTGGTTCACATATTGTTGTGCTTCTGGTAATATTACTAGAACTTAGAAATGATTTTTTTCAGTGTGGGGAAACACGCCTCCGAGGCAAACATTTCTTGCATCATCTGTGAATAATTTTTTGTTTTCATGCACCAAATAAGGCGAATAAAATTGCCTCCTATCCCAAATGTATCTAGCTTGACTTAATTATTATTATAACTGTTTCAATAATTCTTCTTCTTCTTTGTTTTGATAAACAAGTTTCTCGATCTCAATCTATAATTCACGATTTTGTATGCACTTTGACTTTGATGACTCCCAACAAAACAATGAATAAATGAAAAATTGTAAGTTATCCTCAAATGGTAAATGGGTGTGGGGGGGGCTTTAATCGTGGGGGAGGCTGAAACAGGGGAGTAAGGGTAGAACGCAGGGAGGCGGCGATGAGAAGAATGCGGTAAAGTGCTAACGATCAGAAGGAATATACCAATGATGTAACGCAAACAAGACTTAAAATTCAACGACATTTTTCTTAGACTTTGCAACATTACTTAGGCCTCACGAGACCTCCCCCCTTTGATTTTTTAATTCAATTATGTATGACAATGAGTAAATATTTTAGAGCCTTAGAAGCTCAACGTTAGATAAAAATTAGGAATTTTATGTAGATCGGTACCACATGGGTGGATCCAGCCCTCGCAAACGGGGGGGGGCGAACTTGGGATTTTTGCCCCCCAGAGACCCCTTTTCCTTTTTACTCTCTTTCTTTCCCCCCTTTCACCCCCCTCTTTTCCCTATTTTTTGGCCGAATAGGGGGGGGGGGTTGCGATCGCCCCCTTCGCCACCCCTGTATCTGCCAATGCGGTACCACATATTTCATTTATCCATTCCCTTATGGACATTCACCATGGGGAGGGGGTGGGTGGGACCACCCCTCCCCCGGAACGACTGTCGAGTGGAAAAAAATTGTGTTACTAGGACTTCAAATAAGATACTGCACCACCAAAATCGAATAAGAATGAAATAAAATAGCTCAAAAATAACGCATCAATCTCATGTGGGTCAAATTGACCCTCTTAGCGGTTCTAGGTAGGGAGGTAGTTCCAGCGGTTCTAGTGTTAAAGCTACCAAACAGATATATATTTGTCGAAAAGTATTTCTTTTAGCGCTAAGTTAACAAAAGCAAAACTGCAAATTTAATGATATACATTGAAGTCACGCTGCTTTTGAGGAGTCAAGAGGTCATTTTGCCAGTTATTTATTCCACCTCGATAAAGAGATACTCTTTTTCTTAACATAATTTATTTCGAGATTTATTAAGTTAACGGTCGTTAATTGTAATACTTGCTGAAAGAAACGGAAGCTTTAATTCATTCATTTTGTAGCTTTAGACGTTCCCATAATGCGATTTCAACGAAATTTTTCGGCGTTAGCTAAAAGTCCCAGCCGTCACCAAAGAATTGCCCTTATACGCCTTATACATGAATGCACAACTCTTTAATGTATAACAACTCTTGAAAAATCGATCCTCGTTTTGTTTTCATCTGAATGTGAGCAAAAATATCGACTGTGTGGAGGTTCAATTGGCTTCTATGAGTTGATTTTTTTTTCCACAGATGTTTATGGATGCAAGTTCTTCGACTTTTATTTTTCGACGTCGGCAAAAAGTCCTGTTACCGTGAAATTACTCATAAGCTCCACATCACAGGAATTCAGATGTACATTGTACAGTGGCGAAACGTGCGATCTGGCAACTTTGCATTAGGACCATTTAAGCATATGAATACTATCGAACTAAAAGGAATCGGCGATGACCATCAAATTCGACCTTTTGTACGCGTTCAAATGGAGGAAAGTCTACGTTGCCAGAAAGCACGCTTCGCCACTGACATTGTACAATCTTAATTCATATAGTCCACGCAGTTCATGCGCAGTTCATAGAATGGGAAAAAAAATGGAAAAAAATGGAGCATTAATTGATTCAATTGAGCCTCAAAATAGATCGATACTTTTATGATGTATAGACTCATAATTGGAAGAAAAAATAGAATGTTCAGGAGCCACCGGTGAATCGTTTTGAGAAAAATTTAGAACGTGAAACGAAATGGCCCACTTATACATTATACAGTCAGGTGAGCGCGCATCACGTAATAACCAAAATCGATCATTGTTCCTCACGATTGTACATTTCGACGCTCACTATATAGATATACAATAATAGCAAGAAGGAAAGGGTATATAAAGCCACTTATTTGAATAATTGAATGCGCCCGACTCCAATCTCACTCCTTTTCTTTTAAATATTTAAAACACACTTCGCCCTAACTTCTTTTTTTATCGGGTCAGAATTTGAATGCGCCCAGTTTGTCTAGAATTTCCTTTTCGTCTCAGGCAATCTCGCTTTGGTTTTCCCGGCTTTTTCTTGAATCAACGATTGATGACTTATTCATCATCGAAAATCCAATAGGGCTGTTGGAAGGTTTTGCTGTGAACTATTGAAATGCTCATTTATTCCGTAATACTGTGCTAAAATTTGATTGCTCGAAATTTCGATCGAACGAAAAATATCGATTGAAACTTTGATAGTCTGGAGGTACACGAACGAACCAAAAATGCCGATCGACGTTTTGGTACGAAATTCGGAAGTTTCGCGTGAAGTTAAATATTGCGGAAAAATTGGATGGGAGAAAAAACGAGAGAAAATCGATAAATTGATTTTTCACGAGTCGCCTAGGTACTATCATCAATGTAAGTAGTTCACAATTGTTAATACGGTCACAAAGTGTATGTCAAATGGAGCATAAATTTCGAAAGTTTTACATTAAGTTAAATTGAGAAAATTGGAGGAAATCCCGCGAAACGGCAGCACTGCACTGTCAAGTGTCAGTACAGGTCAAATGACGTAAATTTGTAGATTAGCTGTAAATAATGTAACGTAAATGTATACTACATATTCGTTCTACATGGCGAAGGAAGTCTTTGATAATTTTGCTTGGAAAAATAAAAAAAAAGTAAACTGCGGACTGTGATGAGATGTTGGGGAGGGAGGAATAATAAATCAATAGGAATAACAGGAGATCCTCCGATCCACCGTGGTATGAGGTGAGACGAGTGGGGGGGGGGGGGGGGGGGTGCGGAAGGAAGGGGGAGCGGACCTTGAAAGTGAATTGAAAACAAGAACAACAAAGTAGGCTTCAGTGCATAGTGGATTATTTGAACCGTAATTTGTAACGCTTCGTTTCGTTGTTACGTCGCAGATCTGATTGTGAGTTGTGAGTATATATATGGTGACGATAGTTGTATTATCCAAGGCTGCCACATTTTGTCAAACGGACATGGGTAGCTTTTAGGTTCCGTCGGAGACTTTTCCCTGTGACGCTACAACTTTGAGTCATGAATAAAATATTTCGAAATAACCAGATTAATCGTAAGCAAAATAATCGAATGACCGATGATTGAGAGAGTAATAAAATCCGATTGATCGATTGATTTTAGAATGGTGTCATTATAGTGGAACACCTCTAGACAGACACCAGACATAATATATGCTCCCAGTGGAGAAACCATGTAGATGTGTTAAAACTAAAACCTCGATATCTTTGACATTTCTCGGTCATATGATTTCAAATTTTTGGGAGCGGCAAACGTTCCTTGATTTTCTCTTACCTGAAAATCTAATGATATTTTCAGGCAGTTTTCATGGACAGAACGAAACCTTCGCATGTGTGACAATGACGGAAACAATAGGTGCTAACGCCACACGACATCACCTAATAAATTTGAAACAATAAGTCTCCTAAACGCAGACAAGGACATCATACCTATAGCTAGACATATTTAAAATTTACAAATTTCTAATCGTAAGTTGTAATTTGTATGTGATGAATTCTGCTGAAAAATTATGGATGATTTAAAACTTCGTTTTCTTCATATTATTGGTTTTTTTTTTTTTTTTTTTTTTTTTAATCAAATCTTGTTCTTTAACACGCAAGAATTTTCGAGATGCAAGTCGTCCTGTTCATCAAAAGCTGCGACTTGATCTTATCGGACTCTGGAATTTTTGTCATAGTTCTTGAAAATTGGAGGGAATTCTGGTGCTATGACCAGATTGTCATAAAAACACCAAAGTTTTCAGGTAAAAGTGTCCGAAGTTCCTTTCTTGACAAGTCGTAGTTTTTGGTAAATATAATTGGAATTTAGGAATTATTTTCTTTTTTTTTCAGGCCATGATGGTCAAGTCAAGACTCATCTTGAAATGAAAACATTGACTAAATATATGGATGGGCAGTTTGAACTTCATTGTGACATAGTTCTTTCAACCAAAATTCACTGATATCGTTTGCGATATTATTGCCTGAACGTGAATATTGTGAGCACGAAGGGATTTTCAACATCACAGTGAACTGATCTAGTTGTATAATGTATAAGTTGTACCCTCGAAAATCCATGCGCTTTGTTTATAGTAATACTCAGTGTTGCCAGATTTAAGAATTTTTGCCGGATATTTCCCATAAGAATCAACATGAAATGTACGGATTTTAGCCTGAAATCTGGCAATACTGAGTAATGTGGGGAAGAAAATGAAAATGAAGCAGCGGAAGCTGTGTGTTTGCTGTTGAGGTCAAGCTATGCGCGAAAATCAGGACACGGATAAGCCCTGTAAGTTGTCCAATATTTGGCTCTATTGTTGTCTTTGCTTCGAAGTGGGATAAAGTAATAAGTAAGTGCGTCCCGTCCGTGGACGGATCCAGGAATTTATCTCTCTCTCTGTCTCTCTCTCTCTCTCTCTCCCTCTCTCTTTTTTAACCCCTCTATCTGTTCTATTATAACGGGCACGCTCAAATAGGAGGAGAAATAGAGAAAGACAAATTCCTGTATCCGCCCTAAGACCAGTCTTCTGTCGTCTATCAGAGACACTTTAGCACTTGGATCTCCATCCAATGCTGCTATTCATGACAGAAATTATCCGAATTTTATATTGAGGTAAGTGGGGAATTCTAATAATTTTTTCCATGAATGGCAACACTGTCTGCGACCTAGTAATGCCTTTGTCGCATAAAAAAATTCCATCAGAGAGCCCGAGGCACAGGTGGATTGCTTTCGTTGAAAGAAGGCATTTATTAAAAAAAAAAAAAATACCATTCCTCTTACTACGAAAACGTCCCTTTATTTGATATAGAAACCTTGAAATGAACTTATATTGGCCCTAAAATACGACGAATCGAATAGAAACTAATACATAATGAACTGTAAAATTCTTAATAATTAAGGAAAGGTAGAAAGCCCTCCGAATGAGCGACAACCCTTTAATCCCTTTAATGTTCAACAATACTTTCTACACCACTTCTTAAAATCAAGTCACGGACTTCGTAGCTTAATTTGTTCAGTTCTTTTTACATTTCTTTTGACAATCATTTCCTTTCATTTCATTTCTTTTCATCAAATATTATTTTCTAAGAAGAGCAGGCAATAAATTTCATGAAGTACAATGGGTCTCAGACAAACTTTTACTTTTAGCTGTCTGGATGGGGTCGATTCTGGTGTAAAGTTACTAGGAAATTACGTAAGGAGTTTAGAAAAAAAGTATAAGCTCTTGTCGGGAAAATACCAGATTCACAGGAACTCTATAAACGAAAGGGATCCTCAACAAAAGTAGTTCTCTGTTAAAAAAAAAAAAAAAAAAAAAAAAACAGGTTTCTGCATTGACCGAAAGTGAAAATTGAACAAATAATGGAATCATCGTGGTATAGAATACTACAATCAAAACGGAAACTCCCATAAGAGCCCAATGGAAACAAGATTTGGAATTTGCCAGCACAAACTGGCAACCGTGTGTGCTCACTTCTCAAGATGGTTGACGTGCTTTTTCAGGTTATATAATATATACAATCAGATTTGACGCACGACCAATCACAACCCGGCCAGTGGCCGAAGATTACCGAAAATGCTCACTTTCCAACATGGCGGCCGGAAGTAAAGAATGTTTCAAAATGAATTGGAGTTTCCATTCTGATTAAGAGTATTCTGTGGCCGTTAAAGAGTCAGAATTAATATACTGTGGTGACAACGGTGTTTCTTAGGTGACGATTTGATTCACGATTTGTAGCCAGACGAACATTTTTGTTCAATTGTAAAGTGAAACCTGTTACGTATATTTCGACTCTAGATTCCTGCTTGCTTCATGCTTGTTTAGGCCATGCAGAAAGTCACGTGTGATGGCATGTTTTTCCTTTTTGCGTAGAAATCACCGGTAAACAAACTGTGACCAATCTGTTTTTAATTTAAAGACAAGGTTTTGATGGGAAATTTTTCATGACATAAAGTTAGCCCAGAGAGTAAGAGCTTTTTGACATAAGATAGTTACAAAATGAGATTCGCGATAAAAGATTATATGAGACGAGTAATGACCAACTATGGAGTGGCTCATCTCGGATTACTATCAAACAGAAGAATGAATAAGAGAGCGCAATCTTTGCGCGAATAGAGGAAAATCGACGAAAGATAAAGTTGATGTAATTAGAGGCGTGTGATTTTTAGTATTAGAGCATTAACCGCACTAAAACGAACACAAGGAAGTTTGGTCGCCAAAGTAAACAAACATGCGCTGAACTTTGTTGCCAGATTTAGTTCGATACTCTCAGTTTCAGACGTGAAGCATTAAATATGGCAATTTCGCGTTTTGTCCATTTACATCCGTGAAATAGATCGAATTCGAAGGTCCTTAAACTGTTCGATTTTTTTCTTGGATTTTTATTAGAACATCACACATCTGTAACAGATTTGTGATGTATCAAGTACGTTGCGCGAAATTCATATCCTGTTCTGATATCTTTGTCCCCGCTATGTAGTGTACATTATATAATTGTTTTGCTGCGGATAGGTCGGGTTGCATTCAAAGATTTTGAAGGCGATTTATCTTATTTCCTCTAGAATACCTTAATGGATAATTCTAACGGGAGTACGTTTTGAACTGAGTCAACTGCGCGAACGAATTTGAAGATTAAGCCAACGCACTATGGTCTGAGATCGTCATAAATCGGCCAAAAATCAGAAAATCCGAGATTTATTATTGGAAAGTTTTAAATTAAGCTCAAAAGGTCAAAAACTATGATTTTTGATGATTTTTTTTTCACTGATTTTTGGACTAGCTCATTTCTCCGCTTTCCCCTCATCGACTCTATCGTGTTGAGTCTTCGATTTCTTTACGCTTCCATGAAAGCCTAAATCTAAACCCAGCTAAAATTGTTCACTGAAGTTTCATGACCAAAACTCCTCGATATTTGTATGGAATTGCATTTTTCCAGCACTGCCTGATTTGGCAACAAAAATACACACTTACATATTGAACCATACGTTAAATTACACATTACATGATTTTAATGATTACATTAAATCATATGTTAAATTTTAATATTTTTCGCCAAATTTGGCAGCACTGAAAATTTCATATAGAAAATCCTTATGGAATGTTATGAGAATTCTATGAATGACTCACGGAATTTTTTATTTAATTTTATATGGCATTCTTATCTCTTTAATATGGGTTGGAATTCTGGTCATGGAACTTCACGGAACACATTCACCAGGGAAATTAACCACCGCAATCCCGACTCGTTGAACTCTTTTCTTTACACCCTATAGAAGTAATCATATCAATCAAGGGACTCTATATAGCTTCCTCCCCGGCGGAGAAAATATAATATTCATAATATAATAAATATTGACAGCATTTATCACTAACGGAATACCAGGAATTTGTTTTATCCTTTTGCTCATTTCAACATATGTGGTAGAAAAGGACAGATTAAAATCGATGTCACTTGACTACCACTCCCTAGCTACTCTCTCCTTTTCTAACACTCGCGTTCAAATCGTCCGAGAAAGAGAGACAATCTCCGAGATCCGCCAGCGGAATTAATGATCAAAATTTCAGATGTATATCACGATAAAATGCGCGATATTGACAACTCGAAGGGATTTTATTTAAACGTTTATTAAATGTTCTAATTTGCGAAATTAAAGTACACGCTCGCCATGGCCGCAAAAGAGGTTTTATGGCTTCCGTTAAACTGGAACTCGAAAATGAAACACGCAAAACACGCGCAAGGCCTGGAGTGAGCAGTCGCCCTATCAATTAATCAACTGCCGTTAGTCGTTATATATTTATAGTTAATTAGCAAAACACTTTATTTAGTTTCCGATTCAGCTGTGCTCGATTTACGAGTCGTTAACGACTGGTGTCAGATTTAAGTTCAAATTATTCTTAATTAAGGGGCACTGAAAGTTCTGAAATAGTCGCGTACAATAATTTAGTTTTTTTTACTTTGGAATTAAAATTGAGGCTAAACCCGCACTTTTAACCCTTTCACGGGAAGTGGTAAACATGTGTACCATTTTATGTAACATGGGATTCAAAGAAATGTAAATAGACATTTTGCAAAAAAAATAACTCATCAAAATTCTTCGAAAATCGTCCTCTTTTGAACGGTCTGAAAAAAATCTCGAAAAAGTGAAAACCTAAAAAGCGTGCATGAAAATATAGGGTTTTAAATATAACTTACCATTACAAATGAAATAGATAACTATGAAATGTGGGGTATACCTTCACGGGGAATCGTCACAGTAATAGATATTACGCAATCCACAAGACTGCTTTTTGAGACCGAAGGTATTGAGATCTCCTTGTGACAAAATTATATACATATATTTTATGACAAGACAATCCGGCATCGATCCGCATATGTGATGGTAGGATGTAGTAGCGGCTCGTGCAATTTGGCAACAATGTTTTCTTACATCTGAATACATGTGTAACAATCGATTGTTGTTGAAGCGCTGCTTCACTACCGAATCGATTGTGTTACATAGAATCAAATAGAAGAAAAATATGGTTGCCAAATTGCAGGAGGCGCCTTTGGTAGGATGTATAAAATAAGCCGTTGTTCGTTTTATCAATTTTAATTTCATTACCAAGCTCTAGTTAAATTGTTCTGGTTACCGCAAGTACCATCGACACAGTTTTATTTAATTGTTGACAGTGAATTAAGTAACTAGAAGTAAAAAGAATTTATGTTATCAAAATAATGCTCCTTGGAGCGCCTTCAATCCACAGCATATGCAAAACCAGCGCAGTTGAGTAGGGATGTTTAACCTGGTTGTAAAAGGGGCAATGCTTTATTAGACGGACTAACGTCCGTTTAGTTCTTGTTACACTCTGTAGTATTGTCGGGCTATCAGAGCTAATAATTATTACTGAGAAAAATGAATTTTGTGAGTTTGCAATAAGCAACGCACTGGCACTGGAAACCGTTATGTTTCAGGTAATATGTGTTTTGCGTTTCGTTTACGCAGAAAAACGTTTGCAGTTCGAAAAATACGAACGAAAAACAGCGCGTTTCTAAGTATTTTGTGAGTTACAAGTACCTAGAATCGAAGCAATTCGTGCATGCTCGAGATGCAATATGTATATAATATATACTTAATGACTGAATATTCCGTGATATTTCGGATTATTATGAATCATGTATCCAATAAAACTCCTATGATCTAGCATATGCAAAACGCAACACGTTTATAATGACTATGCATGTTTCAGTGTGGTACAGCGAACGTGTATTGCGTATATGAATCGATAAATAACTCCTAATCTCTATTGAATACAATATGCAACACGTTTAAAATGACTGTGCAGGGTGTCCTCTCAGCTATAGTAGCACGAGTATTGCGTGTTGCATTGCCGAAAAGTTCTTTTGCTCAAATATGCAATATGCAACATAGTTACAATGATTCGTTATTGTGCCTACTCTGATGTGGTTAGCACGTGAATTGTGCGTTGCATAGACAAAAAAATCTCCTAAACTCGAGTAGGTATGCAAAACACAAGACACTTAGAATGACTTGGAGTATTTTGATGGATATAGCCAACTCACCGTGCATTGATACGAATCAAGCGAGTGAACAAATATTCCTACTCATGCGTATGTGCCTTTGCCTATATCAACAATTAAAGGCGCGCAACAATAGCATTAATTATTTTAATATTCACGTGTCGTTGTTTTTTCGCATGCAGGCCGATTCCGTTCTTTGAACGACACGAAACGACAAAGAGGGAATCGATCAACCCTTTCAATACCACGCCCAAGTTGTTCGTTTTTGTAACTCGATCTCTCATTGACGCAGAAAAAGTTATCCCAAATTTTTAACATTTGCAAACTACTGATTCATCGAGCGCCTTCAGTTCCACGGATAGGCAAAATGAACACCACGGAGCAGGAACATTTAACTATCCACTCAATTTGAGCGTCTTGTATGGATTTCATTTCTTTTGAAGAGCTGAATCTGGTTGTAAAAGAGCAAATCTTATTGCTTTAAACAGCGTCTCGTAACAAAGTAAACAAGATTTGTATAGTCGTTCACGTCGTACATTTCGGATCAAATGATTCAGTCTTGTTAACATGGTCTCCGTGACGTCGTTTAAACCAATGAGGTTAATAAATTCCCGCTATCGCGTCTCGAGTCATCCATAAGAGCGGGATCGCGACCTACTGGTATCATTGCTATCCCTTTTTTCCAGTGTAGATTGCGAAATGTGCGAAAAACAACAATCGGCGCGGCAACAGGGCCTAACGATCACAAAAGGGGGACAAGAGCCTCTTCGCTCCGGAGCTTAGCGTGGATATAAACTGGAGCGCGCGTCAAGCAGTATGGTATGGCGAATCGGGCGATGGCGTCACAAGAGGCGAGAAGCGAGGAAAAGTAAATTCAAGATAAATTCCGCCGAAATTTATATTAATCTGTTTTCCTTTGGCGAGGAGGATTTTGAGGGGGCTGGCCGCTACGGCGCGGCGGGGTGAGAATGAATTAGGGAGTAGAGTATAGGCCTACGCTATGGTTAGTGATTCGTATTGACGGGGTGGTCGCCGCCGACAACGCCTCCACGGGCGATTAAGGGGAGGGGGGAGAAGGAGGGTGAGAGGGAGGAGGGGGAGGAAAAGTTGGGTGGGAAAGTTTCCGCAACAACGGCAACGCAAAAAGTATGAATGCGTACAGCGAGGCTACGTCGCAAAAATTGCGGCGTCATGAATACAAGCACGTACTAGATATTTGACAGAAAAGGGTGGTGGCGGTGAGCGGTGAGAGGGGGGGGGGGTTACAAAGCATGAGGTGGATGATGGTGGTGGAGGGGTGGAGGGGGTGCGTAGCGAGAAAATGATACTGGGTGTCAGAAAAATGAATTCTGTTGAAGAGAAATCACGTCGCAGTAAAGGTCACTCCCTTATAACGCCTGCGAATTAGAATGATACCGACGGCAACACGATGTTGGCGATGAGGAGGAAATGTCGCATCGAGATATGCAAATCAAAACGCGCATTCTCCGAATTCCAGAACAAAGAGAACAGGCCGTATTTTATCTCCGTACATCTTGACAAGGATATTATTCTTTATTTCCCTCAGGAGAATTTGATTTTTAGAAAGCGTCAAGAATTTATAAATACAAATAATACAATGAGATTTTCTTGTAACTCTTGATCGATCTATCTTTTTCCTCCTTTTCCAAATGAGAGTAAAATCGGAACGAGGCTGGGAGAATTTCGAGAATGACCTTCCACAGTACTTGGCGGCCGATACAACATCAGGAGTGCTGTATCCTGAGAAACTATTGGGTAGCGTTGAGAGGAACACAGTAAGAAGTAAGCCATTAATGTTTACTATGGATTTTTTTTTCAGATGCAGCTGTCGTTTCGTCTAGTCATTCCAAAAATCATCAGAGAATTCCAAGTTGATGTATATCTGCAGCACCCTAAAATAAGTTAAAATCGGAGGAACGATTTTAGAGCATTTGAAATGGACTAAAACTATACGGAGCTATCCCAAAATGTTGGAAGTATATCGATGGATGACATTTAAAGTATAAGAAAAAACGTTACTCGATGACCACTTCGTCAGGCAGAATCGGATCTTAATTTCGCACGGCCTGCCTGATTCTACCGAACATCATAGCTGCAAAAAAAAGAGAAAAAAAAAAACACTTTCTATTATGGTAGAAGCACATAGTACTGATTTAATTGTATGGAGTATGAGTATTAAGTCTCAATTAGTTGACGGATATAATTAATAGGAAAAAAGAAAGAAAATAAAAGAAAAAAAAAAACCGGAGGCATAAAATTGTTAAAAATAAAACGGGAGCGCATCCAGGGTTGGGGGGGGGGGGGGGGGGTTAGAGAAGAAAGAAGAAAAAATAATTTTAAGAAGAAATCTCATTTATTGCCTTATTTGTTTATTTTAATTGTAAAAAAGTTGAATTCATTAATATAAGGAATTAAAATCTGTGGCAGTATTACAATTTTAAGAGTAATTTCAAATTGGAAAAAAAGGGGGGGGGAAGAAATATTATTATTTATATTATCATTTATATAAAATGTTAAAAAAATGTCGCTGTGGTCGATAGCCCCGATTGTGGGGCTGACCAGTTTATTTTATTGTAAAAATCTGTAGAACATTTAATTTCAATAAAGCGTTAAAAAAAAAAAAAAAAAAAAAAAAAAAAAAAAAAAAAAAAAAAAAAAAAGGATGACAATTTTCTTGATTAACGCATGACAAAATTCCGATTGATGAGGAAATGTTGCAGAGCTGCCGTTTTGCGTATAATTAATGGCATTTTTCAATTCACCGATGCTTCCACCGGTTGAGAAAATATTACGCGCTACTCAGTTCAGTTTAATGACTGTAACGCACGAAAATGCTCGCATCTGTTATATTTTCTTAACCGGTGGAGTTACCGATGACTTTAAAAACTTGCGGATATTTTAATTGATTAACGGAGTTTCCACCGATTGAGGAAATATTACAGATCAGAGTATTTGCGTGCATTTCAGTCATACATTGAATTGAACTGTGTAATCTTTTCTCAACCAGTGGAATCATCGGTGAATTGAAAAATGTCATTAATTATACGCCAAACAGCAGCTCTGGTACACAGCGACGGATCCGGATGGAATGAGGCACCAGCGCAGTGGCTCCGCCCCGCTTAAACTTAAATTTTGTACTTTATCAATTGAAAAAAGCTCACAAATGCTTCCTGTGACATGACGCCTCATAAATTTTGCATTTCGTAGGCGTGCCTTTCAGAGAAACTTTCTAGATTAGTCACTGGTACTTCTATGACTCTCAAAAGAAAGTACCTTGGTCGAAATTTTTATACTTTCAAAAATAGGGAAGCTTTAAGCAATTTTGGGACTTTCAAGTGTTCAAAGACTGAAGAGAATGTTCATTTTATTGAGTACAGCTTGAAAAATCGTAAATTCTATTGAAAAAAAAAAAAAAAAAAACTGAAAAAATTAACAAAGATACTTTCGACTAGGAAACTTTCTTTTAAAAGTCACACAACAATCAAAATTGTCAAATCAAACTCGAGCCAGTGTAACTATAACTCGATGACAAAAGCACTATTGACTTTGGAGCTATAGTATATATGGAGCGACAACTGTGTTTGAAGAGGCTCAGGGATAAATGAGCCGCACTTTAAATACAGTGTTGCGGGAAAATTGGATAAAAAAAATTGAGAAATTGGGCGGGAAATATGTACGTCTAAAATTATTTATCGCACGTGGCACACCGTGGATCGAACATCACATTTTTTGGACAAAAAAGCTGTTGATTTTTTTTTTTCATTTAAATAAATGTTAGAGCTATTATATTTTATTGTAAAAACCATTTTATGTGCTTGCTTTTAACCTCTAAAATGAAGGGATATTTTACACATTTTTAAGTTATCTAACTACGTATTTATTGTTCATAAAATTGATTATTATATTAATTCGTAAAATTATGTCCAGAAATTCCTTGCTTCCACCCACTGTGCGGCGGCGCGGTGCTGTGATAGATCGATGGTTTAAAAGTTTGATTGATGTTTACCATACGTAGACTGATTTTGGCCCCAACTGTAAGGTATAGTAAATTTTACAGGACGGTTAATCCTCTTAGTGCGACTTCTTAGTATACTATCGCTTCTGTGACTAGATCTGCCTCACGCAATGTCAGTTTTGTATTCACAACAATTGCGACTCAACATTGTTAACATTTGAAAAATAGTACATTTCATAGAGCGCCTTCAATCCATTGTGTATGCAAAATCAACACGGCGCTGTGGGAATATTTAACTATCCACTTATATACATAATTTGAGCGAGCAAACATTGATTTGTATTCGTAACATGGTCTTAAAAGGGTTGAACTTTCTTTAGATTACTCGATCGTTTCTCGACGTTTATCAGTTGTCTGGTGAAGTATTTTGTTCATAGTTCATTTTCATTCACTGAAATAGTCCATCCTACACTGAGAGAAATCACTTTTTTAAAAAATAAGGAAACACGTTTACTTGTGACAGTTTTCCTTGCGCGAATTAGAAAAGTTCTGTTGCATAAAGGAGAATCACTGTCACAACAAGGAATCTTTTGCTTGTAGCAGCATACATTTTCCTTGGGTTAAAGGAATTCCCCCTTCGTCAATATTTCATTGTGCAGTTCCTTTATCACAAACGAAATGCACCTTGGATTAAAAGAATAATTTTCTCAGTGTAGCGTTCGAAAACCCATCGATTGCGGGTAGTAATCCCTGTTTAAACTTTGCCTCAAGTTTTTCTAAGTATTCTTTCGCCGATAGCCAGATTCACCGCTGATTTCGGTGAAACTGGTGGGGGTATCACGTGATAGTCACGTGGCACGACAATTTTTCGTTATGCGTAACGCGCACCATGAACCGGTTAGTCAACCGGTGTCGGTGAGGTTTCGAAAGCCATCAGGCATATAAAAAAAGAAATTAAGGTTTTGGAGCGGTTTCGGCCGTATTACAGTTTCTAAATTTAATCATTAAAAAAAACTGTGGATACAGTATTCACGCCCGGCTTTTTTCAGGCAACTACCCTGGTAATTTCCATGACCAAAATTCCGTATGAGCAGTGGTGGCGCGTGTAATTTGGGAACCATACAATTTGTCCACTTAAATTTAGGTAAAATAATCGATTCTTGATGAGGCTGGCAGCCTCTAAGAGAATCAATTGTTTAACATTGGTTGAATGAGAGGAGGACACTGTTGCCAAAATTCACGAGCCACTACTGCGTTTGAGCATTATTTCTGAAGGCAATTATTATTAGTCCATACATTTTCATTGAATTCAGTGGGCCGTTCACGGGATTCAGTGGCGTCGCGTGCAATTTGGCAACAATGCATTCTATCCATTAAAACTCATATAAAATATCGAATTCAGGGGGTGCAGTGCACAAGGAAAATTCGATTTACCTAATGAGTTTAAATGGAGCGGTTGCATTGTTGCCAGATGGCACGCGGCGCCACTGACGGGATTCCACAATACTTTCAATGTAATTTCATGGAAAAATAAAAATTACCCACGGAATGCCCACCGAATTTTGGTCATGGATATTCATGGAAAACTTTTACCTGGGTAGAGGTAGTTTCAGAAGTGTAGGCGGACCTAGGCCGATAATCTTTGGAATTTGTCAACATTATTTCTGATATTACTTGATAAAAATGAATAAAAATGAAATTGAGTGTTCTCATTTCAATGCGGAAAACTTTAAATACAAAAGAATAGAGTCAGGAGCAAATTCGGTATTGATTTGAAGGAATGAAAGTTGAAAATTCGCCAAAGATTATGGTTTTGGTCCGCCTACACTTCTGAAACTACCTCTAAACACCGAGGATTTACATGCAGATTCGTGTCATGAATCGTCTTTTTTTCAGGGCACCCTGTGAGAATAGTATACGAGTTTGTATACGGGCGGCGTAAATTGTACTTTGTATACTTCGTATACTCCTCGTAGCGACACAAAGGAGATTGACCCAGTTCGCTTATCGACGCATGCCCTAGTGAGGGCTCTACTCGGGCAACAGCGCAGCGGGCTGACTGGATGGCTGTGTGCTGAGGGAGCGTAGAGCGAAGCGAGGGTATGAGGGCGTACCAGACGGCAGACTCTATCGATCTCTCACAGTCGGCTCCAATTTGACCCTAAGACCCTCTTTTGTATGTAAGTATATACGCGAGTGTCGAATATCGAGTACGCCGACTCCGAAGTCTTTTAAATTATTTTCAATTTTCACCCATACTTAAAACCAACTCTGAAAATTAATGGAATGCGCGCTACGTTAAAAAAAAAAAAAAAAAAAAAAAAAAAAAAAAAAAAAAAAAAAAAAAAAGGAGAAAGAGTAAAAAGCGATGTTTATCGCTGAACGACCCTTCTTTACCCCCGCGCTAACACCGGCTGCGCGTCACTGCCGGTTCAGGTCGGGTCGGGTCGGATCGAGTCGCGTTTCTGAGCGTCTCTGTTTGTTTTTCGAATGGGTTTCCTCGAATGTAACTGAAAGAGAAATGGGAATTTTGACCCAATTTTCCTCCATATCCCCGGGTTTTTATCAACTGTAATATTCCATGCGAGTCCACAATACAGTCGAATTTATTTATTCGGGAGTTGGGTATATGAGAAAATTTAGTGTGACGTCACTATAGTGGCGGCTCTTGCGATTTGGCAACAATGTTTTTTCTTTTATTAGAATCTATGTATTACAATCGATTTTCTGTGAAGCGGCGCTTTGCTATCGAATCGATTGTTTTAGATGGAATTAAATGAGTGGAAGACATTGCTGTCAAATTGCATAAGCTATACCTCTGAATGTCACAAACGCTGAGTTTGGTATGACCCAACAAAAGAACATAACCTCAAAACCAACCCTAAAGTTAAATATGACGTTTTTAGTTGAAAAAATTAATAATAATTATAGGAAGCGTAACGATTTTTCACAATGCTACTACAAAACATATGACCGAAAGTTTGGCGTTATCGAATTGCTCTGGTATCTCAGAAACGGATCAAAGTGATAAAACTAATATGCATGGTTTCTGGTTGCAGCACTCAGTGGCGAGGCGTGCGATTTGGCAACGTTCCTTTCTCCCATTTAAATACATTAGAAAGGTTGAAATGCCTGGTCATTGCCAATGACCGAAGCATTCGATTCTTTCAGTGAGTTTAAATGGAGAAATAAGTACATCGTTGTCAAATTTCACGCCTCGCTTCTGGCAGCACTAATGTAATAGTGCAATCTCGATCTACGCGATCAAGAGATAACCTCGCACCGGAAATGCAAATTAAAAGTCCGTGATTGGCGAATAAATGCAGGATCGAAACGAACTGAGACGATAATATGTTCGAACAAATGTTCCGAAAATGTTCGGACAACTGTTGTGACTTAAGAAACATACAGTCTAGTCACGACCGCGATTGTAAGTGGGGCATGTGTATACCTAAAATGTTTGCTATGTTTGAGTATACCGCTATTCAAACCCGAACTTTGTCATCGCACATTACATCGTCTCGCAAGCACGTTGTAGGTATTGACAGCTTTGTCGGATACAAAAGCTCATAAAAAGTGATATGCGCTCTTTCATACAGATCTCAATTTTATCTCAACGCCGACTTTATGAGCTAGCATTTAGAGAGCACACTTCTGTGTTTGTTGTTTTCGAAGATTGACATTAGGTATAATTTTATTAAAGGAGGGGAAAATCCGATTTTACCATCCAACTCTTTCAGTGTATACCAAGTCAACAAGTCAGCTATTTTACCCCGTCCGTATGAAAAGTAAGATAGGGTAGATAAATATTCCTGCTTCGCTGTACTTGTTTTGGCCTAACTCGCTAATTGAAGGCGCGCATTGCTCAAATATGCGTCTTTTGCAGAAGCTCACAGTCATTGGCGTCTCGTGACATTTGGCAAGGCTGTATTTTGTCAATTTAAACGCATGAAAAGGGTCGATCTATAATGGAGGTGCACAGTGAACTCCCTCGTATCGATATTTTGCATGGGTTTAAATGGACGAAATGCAGCATTGCCAAATTACACGCGACGCTACTGCAGTCACAGTTCACCGTTGACCGTTGTCTTGCAATTGTAACAATAAAATAAAAGCCGATTTAAACAGATTATAGAAAAATAATGTGCACGGATTTGGTCAATAAAGTGTTATACTGCTACGTGATAATGAACCGACAAGTGTATTTAGCGTAAAGTCAAGGTTTTGTTTTTTGTTTTGGGTTTTGTTTTTTCTTATAGTTTTTATTTTCATTTATACACGAAATTTTATTCGTCGATAATGAGAGGGTCACTCGACTAGAAGAAAAATACTCGGTTATAAATATTGAGTGAAGTTTACAAAATGGTCATTCCCAAATGGAATAGTTTATTTTATGGAAGGCTTGACTCTTCTCTTAGTTTTTAAAGAACCAAACAAATGCTGAATGCTCTGAAAGAAGCTTCCAGAAATATTACACAGACACAATTGTGTCAATAAAATGAATCAATAAATTCGAGTTAATTAAAGTAAGCATTAGAAGAGACAAACAAAACACAAAACAAAAAGCTGAAAGAAAAATATACAAAACACGAAAACAAAATCCTAAAACAAATACAAACAATAAACAGTCCAAACAAGTGCCGAATGATAAGAATCCATGTCATAATATTTGTGAGCCATTTACAGAAATTTGTCATTTTCAATAGTGAACAGGAAACCACTGGAAACCTCGTTCAGAAACTTTGGGCAGCCTTTCCTTATAAATACTTTATAATTCGGAGAGGATGCAGAAAAAATGGCAAAACTCCATGTTTTATCAGTTAAGTGAACATTTCTTCAAAAGTGTACTCAATTTGCACTGAAAAAAAAAAGATAACCAGAAGCATGATAATATGTGAACCTATGTCAGGGATAGTACAATTACCAGAATTCTAGGGGTTGTACCATAGTTCTTGAACATTTTTAGGAAATTCTAGTTCTATGACCATATTCTGGTATAAACACCAGAATTTTCTGGTCAAAGTACTACACGGAGAGAAATCACTTCTTTAAAAACAAGGAAACACATTTACGTGAGACAGATTTTCCTCGCGCGAAGTAAAGTTCTGTTGCATGAAGGAGAATCACCGTCACAACAAGGAATCTTTTATACTTGTAGCAGCAGACATTTTCCTTGGGTTAAAGGAATGGGGCTCTTGCAAACTTTTTCTGCTAGCAAATGAATGGTCCATTCTGATGTAAAATACAGCAAAAATCACAAAAATCACACTGAGAAAGTTTAAAATTCAGTAATTAACCTACATAACTACATAAATGGCAAGATCGTAATGGCATGGCGGTTCGATGGAGATAGGAATCTCCCATGATACCTGCGTCGAACCGCCATTAAGCTCGATTCTGAGAGTGAATTTCGTGATTTTTTAGTGTACTCATCGTCATTTTTACAGGTTTTATGCAAGAATCAACTCTTCAATCCCGTGCAGCAAAAGTTCGCAAGAGCCCCATTCCCCCTTTGTCAATATTTCACTGTGCAATTTCTTTAACCCAAACAAAATACACCTCGGATTAAAAAAGAATTCTCTCGGTGTAGACTTTCTGTCGTTCACATATCCTTGTGCTTCTGGTAATATGACAAGAATATGGTATTATATGACTATCGCTTTTTTCAGTCTGGTTATAAAAATATTAAAACTTCAATATATTGTGAAAACGACGCAACAGGCCAACAGCTATCGGTGGTCATTAGCCCTAACACTCTACGCATAATCTTTAGGCACACCACGCATTTCATCATATCGTAAGCTCTCCATACTCCCGCTTTTCCGCACGCTCATCGAAAATCGGGCTTTGATTTCGCGAATCGCGTAAATAGTATAGGGCTATAGAGACGCTACAAATTTACGACGGACAAAAGCGTAGAAACTTCGGTCCCCTGCAGTCCCGTGTGGCGTAAGCTCAGTTACGAGCGATTGCGTACAGGGTCGTCATGGTAACGGGAAACGGACGCTCAGTCGCTCAAGCTCGGGGTAGCAGACGCAGATTCCACGGCGGCGCGCGTCGTAAAAATTTAGACCGAAGGAACGCCTAACGGGCGAAGGTGTGGAAGAACGGGAGGGGGGGGGGGGTCGCGGGGGACAGGGAGGACGCGAGAGACACAGTGGGGGACTGTGTGGCCAAATAAGCGGGGGCTCGGGAGGGGGGTCGTAGGCGGTAGGCGGGGGACGAAGAATAGGGTGTTTACTGAGATGTGGAAAAAGGCCTGCTACGCCGTCTCCGCCCGAAGAGTGTGAGGTGTGAGGAAGTTCGTTCATTCACAAATCCACACCGTAGAATAGCGACGGGCACCCCCCTCCCCACCCCTCTTTTGTAACATATAGCCCGTGAGAAACACTGAGAAACAGAAACAGACACTTGAGCTTTCGTAGCACGTTTCGTTAACCCATTTACAGCCGAGAGAGTGCGAATGAATTATCCTTGCAATCATAAAGAGTAGCCGCAGACCGGCGCGGCGGGACCCAGTAATGGTATAACGCTGATTCATTAGTTTTTCATAGCTGTTTTTATTTTATTGTATTTTCATCAGTTTCACTAAAGTGACATGATGAGACCGTCGAGGTGTCTATATACCAAGTCCTTTTGAATTTAATGATGCAGGGATACGGACCAGAACGGGACGCACTGGGCATCGTTAAAGGCTCGGGAAAGTTTTGATGGTGAATGCTCGACGCTCGATGCCGAGGTGCAATGACAACCTGTTGCAGCTATTTTGGAGGTATGATCGTGTGTGTAGTGTCGACGACAAAAGGAAAGGAAGTCGTGGCAGCGAAGTGTTGTGTAGGCGACACACGTTACACATATTTCCCGATTCGATTTGCTTGAACTTGAGGGTTTTGTGCCACTTGTTGCTTCTACGACATTTATTTTGCAGGCGCAACTGATGAGTTTATTTCTAGTTTCTACCATCGATGGTACTTGCAGCACTCGCGAAGCACCTAAAATGAGATTTTAAGAGCCAGAGGCGTTGGAAAATAAAATCGCTGCCGAACGTTCTCTGAACTCTAGTGCAACGCAAACGCCATATAAAATCGTAATGGCGGATACAACCGATTCTAAAGCTTGAGGAGAATACGTGGAGACTTATGGTGTAGATGCAGTCGGGGACAAAAATAACGGCAGGCGACTCCTGTAGATAGGCTACCCGCAGTACTTATCTCAATGAATTTAGGAATCGCAGTCGGTCTATCAAGTATCTAAGCTAAAAAGCAAGGAGTTTGACATTCTTTTTGACGCCGACTAAACTACAATAATTGGTGATGTTAACATGAAAAAGAAAAAAAAAAAAAAACTTACGATTTCAAAATTGCTTGCCTAGACCTTGGGCTGTTTCTGAAACAAAGAACAAACAAACAAACAAATGTAATTTTTAAATATTTTCTTGAAATAAATCTATAAGTATTCATATAATACATGTTTATAATATCAAGAAATATTCGTTTAAAAATCTGTTGGGGTTTTTTTGTTTTTTTTTTTTTTTTTTTTTTTTTTTGTTTTTTGTTTTTTTGTTTTGTTTTGTTTTTGAATAAAAGTTTTATTGAAAAGCCCAGTGCGCGAAATTCCAACTACTGCCAATCGTTTTCGTTCAAGTAGGTATGCTTGTAAACATTTCAACGCAAGCCGTTTGGCTGAAATATCGCGAAGGCCGGACGATATGACTAGTTACGCTTTACTTTCTTGATCCCCGACAGTACTTTCCCATATTTTCAGTAAGGCCCTACGTACGGTGAAGGTTTTTTTTTTTTTTTTTTTTTTTTTAATCATCAGACAGTGACGCCATTTGGAGGGGGGGGGGCAATTCCTCGCCCAAGGATTTTCAATGTGGCCGAAAAATCAAGTCTGAGGGATTTTTTTGAAGATGCACGGTCAAAAAAAAAAAAAAAGTCAGCCAAATCTTTGGATGGCCTTGCCCCCCCCAATCAAGTCAGATATATTTTTTTAAGATATGCGGCCAAAAAAAAGGGGGGCCTTGCTCCCTCTCCCAAGGAAAATCTGAAATGGTGCCCCTGGTATTGTCAGGTAATTTGATGCGAAACATTTACAGTGGGGCGATTCTACGATGATATTAAATCCGACTTTAAGTTGCAAAGGCAACCCGGAGTGCATGTGTTTCCATATCAGACATATACATGAATGCATACCCTCATAGCTCTTGAGTGAGGTTCAATAACGTGGGCGATGAAAGTTGTTTTTCTTTTTTTTTTTAACTCAGGTCTGGTCCCTTTTCTTTCGAGTTCTTATCCTATTTCCTCCACGTCCATGTTTTTTTTTTGGCCAAACAAAATATTGCTTGGGTTCGGGTTATTCAACAAGTACGTTCCCACACCAATCCATTTTAGAGGTTTCACCGAATCGAGTCGATCGCCTCCTAAGTAAATCCAGGGTTGCCGAATTGACTGATTTTTATGATATTTTCAAATTTAAAAGTGATTCAATGAGTGGACGAAGAGATTACAAATTAGAGTATTTTCAAGTAGAAGCTGTTTCAGAAAGCTTCGATTCTGACAGGTCTGTCTCTACATGTGCGGAAGCACAATATCAAGTCTTCAATTACGTTTTAATGTTAATAATCACAACTTACGACAGTTAATAACCCTTGTGAGCCTAAGGGGGGGGGGGGGGTAGATTTGTACCCCAGGCCAGTTTTTTTGACGCCATTTTGTCAAAACTGCTCAAAATTTTTTGGGACTTCATGACATTTTAAGTTAGGATACTTAGAACACTTCCACCAAATTTCATTAATTTTTATGAATTTTTGTCGATATTATAGAAATTTAAAGTGTTGGAGTACAAATATACCCCCCTTCGTCCTGCCAGTTTTAAGTTTGGAACCATCTATTACAGTGAATTTTACGGAAATTTTATGTAGATTAAGAATATTAAGTCAGATCATTAAAAAAAAAAATTGGAAATTTATCAAAAATGGAAAAATAAGATTGTACCTCATTTCATTTTTTCCATTTTTTTTATTTTGACATTTTTTTTAAAAGTAGGTGTAAATTTGGCAACATAGCAAAAATTTACTCAAATTTCACATAAATTACTCTCTTAGGGTACTAAGTACATAATCCATCCATTAAAGTTTCAAAATTATTGATACTGACTGTGCTACATGAAAATATCATTGGGGTACAAAAACCCCCCCCCCTTAGTCCTTTGTGTTACCGAAATACCTTAGGCTCACAAGGGTTAACCGAGTCTATTTTGTGGCAAAAAGTTATACTTATTCATTCAGTGAGTGGCGTCAACGTTTTTACACATGTAAACAAAGAGCTGTCAGAACCGAAGTTATCTGAAACGGCCTCTAATACAGTCATGCTGATTTTCTGAAATATTTAATCTTTTGGTTCATCACTGAAATCACCGATGATCAATTTGTCTGGTTGCTAGAAGTCCCATCAGAAAAGTATTGCTTTATTATTTAACAGAGATTGAAGAATTGCAGAAATCAAAACCCTATAATAGAGTGTGACATCAACAAAGTTGATGATTGCTTCAATAAAAATATATTTTTGAGACTTCAGAGAAAGATGTGAGTGCCTCCGTACTCCCTCTATGGATCCACCGCCGAAAAACCCTTACCTGTTTAAAATAAAATTGTACTTCGATTTAATTAAAAAAATGTGCTTTTCCCGATTCTCAATATAATTTAAGTGCAAGCGAGGACAATAAGTAATTTATCCAAGGTATGCAATGCACAACGCTTCTGATGTTTGGTGTTTAAAAAATATGGTATACGTTCGGAAAATTCGGATATCAAATGCAATAATAAAGATGACTGAACTCAGTGTTCTGGTATATCTATACACACTGCAAATATTGCTATCTATAATCTTTATAGCACCAAGATGGTGCCCTGGTGAATATTTGAAGATGAATGTCCCTTAGAATAAATGCATTTGTGCGTTGCGTATTGCATAACCTGTCCAAAGTCTCGTTTTCCCCGCTCTTGTATGAAAGTTCAGGAGTTTCTAAAGTTGAAGAAACAACAGATCTTAATTGACTAAGAAATTTCCAGGCGAGGAAACTCGGAAAACGTGCAAAATGGGAGTTTTAAAATTTGATCTCGCAGCTCCGTCACTATTTAAGAATTTCAATTTACGTAAACATAGTTTTGATGTCGGCGAGGCAGCGCAGATCCACGGGATCAACTTTGCATATTTTGCGCACAAAAGAGGAGGACAGAGCTGCCGTTTTGCGTAGGTATAATCAATGACATTTTTCAAATCACCGATGACTCCACCGGTTGACAAAAGATATCTTTTCTCAACCGGTGGAGTCGTCGGCGACTTTAAAAAACTTGCGGATATTTTAATTAATTACCACCAATTGAGAAAAGATTACAGATCAGAGTATTTTCGTTCATAACGCAGGCATACACTGAACTGAACTGTGTAATCTTTTTTCAACCGGTGGAATCATCGGTGAATTGAAAAATACCATTAATTACACGCAAAACGGCAGCTCTGGAGGAGGACGCTCCATCTCGCGACAGCTGCTTGTAAGCGGTGCACGACTCTTGCAATTGCATGTTTCATGACGTCAATGTTGCCGGACTGATGGCGATCCACAGATGTTATGTCCAAAACCGTAATGTCCAAACGGCAACGTCCAAAATTATACGTCCAAAGCTTGACTGTCCAAAATGAAAAGTACAAATCGTTAATGTCCAAATAAACAGATGTCAAGTTAGATTAACAAAATGTCCAAACATGTTGCGTCGAATTTGTAATTTGAAATTAGGACTGAAAAGTTAAACTGTTGCGCGCAAAAATTTTGAATTGTAGGTTAGAAATAATCAAAAATACGAACAAAAATATGCATGATAATGATGCTGCTTTTGTTGTGACAACTAGTTCATAAAGTATTAATAAATGTGAGATGACTCTGCTCAGTGGAGCTGCATTCCATTAAGAATACATGTCGATACGGAGTTGATCAATTTAAAGGAGAAAAAATGAAGAGAACCGAATACAAGTAAAGAAAAAAAACACCTGGACATTGGACATTACTTTGCTCACATTCATAGGTTTTGGACTTTTCTAACTGGACTCGTCTATAATTGGACATTATAGTCTTATAGACGCAAGCGTGTTGGACATTAAGATGATTTGGACAAAATGTAATTTTGGACGAAAAAGTTTTGGACAATCATGTTTTGGACTTATCATCTGGGAACCCTGATGGCGAGGGGGGGGGGGGCGATATTGCATCTCTTTTCAACTTGGGTAAAATTGGTGCTTTGAGTAAACCATATTTTTAAACAAACTGAGTTCGTGAGTTATTACATGTTGCTCTACAAGAAAACGAAATTTATCTTTTGAAATTGAGATTGTGTCGTGCTTTTATACGCAGGAGATTGTGACCATTAAATGGCCCCGAAATTAACGAATTCGTGAACTGCGTGAAAGTTTAGGAACTGGCGGGAAAAGTCAATTTAGATATCGAGTTCAAATTTTCAAAAATGTCCAATAACTTTATGAGGATTCCGTAAGATGCCCTTCTGCCTGCGTTTGTTTACAAAGTTCGTTAATTCGTATAGCGCTGTCATTGCAAACCGATTTAAAAACTCCTAAATCAAGTTAACCTTAAATTTCATTTTCGACAGTACAAATTCGACCCAAAATGAAGTTTTTTGGATTGACTCGAAATATTTTCTGGCTGTTTATACTTGTATAAGGTATATGCTTTCCCTTGGAAAATTACATTTCATTGTTAAAGCCGTTCGATTCTATATTTTACGTACTAAAGAGTTAAAAGTAAAACACTATGTCTACATAGTTTTCCCAGTTTGATCTCCATATGGCAACAATTTGAAAATAAAGTTATGGAAACAACAAAAATATGAAGTTTTATTGTTTCCTTATACAGATACAACCCCTATAAGAACGTACACGATGTCCGATGTCCTTATCGGACGCGCAGAATAGCGAATCTCTCGGAGCGCCACTTTTGCGCTGATGCGCTCACGTGGTTGGATCTGGAAATTCATTGCTAGCACCAATCTTCGCGAAGAATCAAGTCCTCATAACCTGTATGCATAGATATGGACTTGGTGCCCTCGATGATGTCCATATCCATAATCCAAACAAGAAAATCCGTTTGTCGTTTGCGAAATTCTTGCTGGCAACGCTGTAATCACTATACCGAAAAGAAACAAAAGTGCGACGCTTTAAGTACTAAATACTCTTCCAGACAGTGTTGCCAACTTTTCCTAAAAATTACAAACTTTTTCATTAAGTTACCATACTGGAAAAATTGGATAACTATCCGAAATATGGTAACACTGCCTCCAGAAGATGACGCGTTTACGCGACGCTAGGCTACTCACGTTACGCGCTTTCAGTGCGGGAGCAGAGGCCAGAGGGTCTCCTCCCCTCCCCTCCCCCGACCATACATCGAGTTACTTGGTGAATGATGCGTCTTTAAGTCGCAGTCGTAGCCGCTCGACTATTCAACACTCATCTATACTCATCATCATTCGCGGTCATGCGAAAATAAAACATTTAATTGGGAATAATGATGTTGTAGTATGTCATGTTGTGTCCACTGTTACCGGCGACCGCCGAACGGAGGGACGCCGGACGCAACATAGCGAAGCAATACGACCTTTACGCAATTCAATTTTCGAACTAGAGCCGTACCTTTCGTACAGAGGGAATAAATTTGAATTTCGCGGGAAATTAAACTTGATATCACTTCCTGAGCGTATTTTCTAGAGCTGCTGCTTGGTGTATATTTATTGGCATTTTTTAATTCACCGGTGGTTCCAACGATTGATTAAAACATTACATAGTTAATTCAACTTTAGTGTATGATTGTAATGCACGGAAACTCGCTTCATCTGTCATATTTTCTCTATTGGTGGCATCGCACCACCTTGGTGTAATTCTAAAATATGGTTTTAGTGATGACGTCTGTTGGTGAAGAAGTTCGTTAAGCGCTCCAAACCATCTCTCTCACTCTCGCGTGACTCTTCTGTAGTGCTTTCTCACTCTTATTGCTAAAATTGTAGACAGAGATGTATGAGTAAGTTTTCGGCGGAAATGAATTTGTAGGGTCAATTTACTGAGTCAATTTATTCAAGGAAATATCGCGACACGATTCGCTGCAACTCTAGTCTCTGCCTGGCTTCATTTACACTTTTTGCGCATTCAAATCGTATTTTTTTTTTTTACATTACTGCGCTTTTGAGATTCGCCGCAATCTTCAATAAATGAATAAGCGATCGTTGCGATTACAGTATTTACGGTTTTTGCTGCGCAGGCTTTTTAGCTATAGGTATATGAGGTAAAATTTATCTAACCAAATTTTTCCGACTAAAAGGTGAGTTTGCAGTTATTACGATTCTTAATAAAGTGAATCTTCGCCGATGTAGTTGTTGTTCCAGATGCGGTCGAACGAGTCAAAATCCAGCATTAGATTTAATTAGATTAATTAGATTTAATTAGATTTAATGTTTGATCAATGATGAAAATCGGTGAATTAAATTACTATTCCCACATAAAAATACCGATGTGGTTCCAGGTTTGTCAAAAGATGATTCTGAGCCAAGGTATATGGAGAATCCATTCGATAGTCACAACATTAACATTTAAAGATAAAAATGACATTTCATTGCTCAAATAAATAAAGTATTGCTTCAGATAAACTTCCCCTTCAAACCTAACCACAAACAACAATGCAAGATACACGGTGTAAATAGGAGACAAGATGGCGGCGAAGTCGCTTTTTCCCAAGTGGCCACGCCCCCTGAGTCGAGTGTTGTCCATACATGTTCTCCATATACCTTGATTCTGAGCTGAGTGTTCTTCACCCTTCGATCAACGATGAAAAAAATCTGCAAATTAAGTGACTTATTTTTTCAAAAAAATCAGAATGTCAAGCCTAGAATCCAAGATTCATAAAGGTTGCAAAAATATTCAAAATTAAAGATGTAACGACCATCAGTACTGTTATTGATAACTCTATCCAAGATTTACGTTTATTGGAAATTTTACCTCCAATTTCAATATTTTTGGTGCACGCATGAATTATATAATCCCGAAAACTTGGCGATCTAACTTTTTGGATAAAGTTATTTAAATTGCAGATTTATATCACTGATTGAAAAAGTGACGAAACACCCATCGCATCGCCATCTTTTAACTATAAAACCTGAAACTCCGTCGTTAAGATTCGTGTTGAGATAAAACTTGGCAAAAAAAAGCGAGCCTCTGCAATTCCATATGGGGCTCTTGCAAACTTTTGCTACGGGGGATTGAAGAGTTGATTCTTGCATAAAAACCTGTAAAAATGACGTACAGCACACTGAAAAATCACGAAATTCACTCTCAGAATCGTGCATAATGGCGGTTCAAAGCAAGTATCATGGAAGATTCCTATCTTAAATGAGACATATCTCTGTGTTTCCATAGAGAAAGTGACAGATTAGACAGGAATCTATCTCCCATGATACCTGCGTTGAAGCGTCATTATGATATTGCCTTTAAAGACGTTTTGTGAGTTTATTACTGAATTTTAGACTTATGTTTGATGTGATTTTCGTGGTTTTTGCTGGTCATGACATCAGATAGGACCATTTATTTGCTTATAGCAAAAGTTTGCAAGAGCCACATTCATGAAATAAAATCGTGTAAGTCACTGAATTGAAATTTGCGAACCACTGTACGACTTTGCGGCGCTTGTCTCGCGGTAGCTCAAGTTCTCAAGTTGCCGATAATTGCTGTGTATTGTCTTCGACTCCTTCAGCACACTTACTTGCGAAGCTCGCATATTCTGACGCGATCTCATTTAGCATCTCGTTTTCTTGAGGAAGTCCGCGGTGTATATTGAAATGCACGTGAAACATACACCCATTTGCCATTGCAAGGATATTCAGAGGACGCGTTAAAACCCTATCTTTCCAATGAAAAGCATTTCGTTGCATGCATCTTGATTATGACGAGAGATGACACTGAACACTGAACCATACCTACCGAGGCGGGCGAGGTCCCGTAACTTCGTTACATGGTTTTCTGACCATATGTTCTGTAACTTTTGTTTCAACTGTAACTTGTCTTCACGTCTTGACGTTTCGACGACAAATTTGCATCATTGTCCTTTTCCTTTTCCTTTTCCTTACTCGATTGTTATTGATCTCACGCCGGACTCGGGTGAATCCGTGTAAACTTGTGTTTTGTTCGAATGACAGTCTTTTGATTTTACTAAGCGGTGCAAATTAACGGACTATTAGATCCTCGACAATGTTGCGTTGTCGGCCGAGAGTATGAGGAAAATTACAACGATAATACCGCGGTCTCTAGTATACATTGTCCCTCAAAAAGACAGAAAATTGGATATTTTTCCAGGTTGGCATTTCTCCCTATTAAAAAATGCTGGTCAACAGTCGTTTATGGAGTTGTCGGCGGTTTTTTTTCTATGTTAATTTCTACTTCAATTTTATTCTGTTTTCCTTTACATTTTTGTTCTGGTTTCCTTTTGTTTTATTATCTCCTGTCTTTGCTTTTCTTTTTCTTTTTTCTTTCGTACGCTTATTATAACTTTTTCCTATATTCTTTTCTCATTTCTTTGTACAAATATTTTTCGTTTTTATCAATGATTATTTTCTATTCTGCGCAAGACTATATACCCTAAAAATCAAGAGATAGCAATCATACCAAGAGAGATGACTATTTGTTAACGAATGAAGTCCTAGTTGTTACGAAAATTTAGGTGTATTTTACCACACGGGGGGGGGGGGGGGAAGACTGGTAGAATTTACCATCTGCATGGCTGATTTTGGCGTGTGTTAGCAATTACAATAAATTTCACCATAACATGGTAAATGCAACGTACCTTGTAGTAAATTAAGGTAGCTTGCAGGTACATTTTACCATATTCTGGTGAAATTTACCATACTTGGTATCAGACTCAAAAATCGGCTCTGCTGATTGCAGATGGTAAATTCTACCAGTCCTTTTTTTCCGTACATGGTTCTTGAAAATTTAGAGTAAAGGCTGGTATACTATTTCCAAATTCTGATAAAAACATTAGAATTTTCTGTTATACGAGTACTAGAAATTTCTCGATTGACACATCGTTGTGCTTCTAGTTAAATGCAGGATTTATTTTTTCAGGGTTGAAATTCTATTTCGTGCAGAAATTCCAAGGAGTTGTGATGATTATTTGATCGAAAAACGAAAAAATGTCAGACTCTTTAGTTTAAAACTTCTACCTTATGCTGAAGACGGAAAAAATCTTACAGCGAACTGACCCAACGCAACGCGATGAACGTATAGTGCACTACGTTCATGATTATGTATACCTACATAGGAATGATGGGCATGATTAGCAGAGTGAAGTGCTGTCGCACTGATAATAGTTTTCTCACGCGTGCAGTGTTGCCAGCTTTGAGGTTATAAACCGTCCATTTTACATTGAGTCTTATGGAAACTATACGGTCAGAAGCAATACATATGGCAACACTGCTAACGCGGGATCCTAGAGCACGCGTGGACAAGGCCTAAGGCGCCACCGCTGCGCGCCGCTCCGGGACGGAAAGGACAGGAATAATCCGCGTCACGTCGAGACGAAAAAGGCCTCAAAGTCGCGAACTCATGACCGGTACGTAGCGTGGTTGGTAGGGAGTCATGGGGTCACCGTGCGTTTTTCCGGGCGCGTAGGCGAAGCAATTATCGGTCGTCAATCAAAAGCGGACGTCATTAGACTGATTTGGAAAGTCACCGGTTAAAAAAAAAGAAAAATATAAAAGTGAGCTAAAAAGGATAAATACGCACGAGACACATCATAGTCATATGTTCGGTAAATTGCTGTAAACAACTTGATTTTTTTTTTTTAATTTGCTACTCTCGTAGCAATTAACTTTTAAAATAAAAACGTTTGGAGCCGGGGTTATCATCAAAGCAAAGCTACCGTTTCGCAGATCCTAAATGCCACCCATGGAATTGATTGTTTTCACAGGTTCATAGGTGGATCCAGCAATCTGGCAACTGCGCATTCTTCCCATTTGAAGGTATGATTAACAATCGATTCTTGTAGGGCTATAGCCTCGTGGCTAATCGATTTATTTCTCATACAATTTAATGGGAAAGCACATTGATACCAGCTTTCTGGATCCGCAAAGGGACAAGTTTGAAATGGTGGAAAAGATGCAGAAGACTCACAAAGACAAGAAGTCAGAAAGTCAAAAAGTTTTTGTCAGTGACAAATGTAGAGGCTTATCTTAAAGTTTGTGACATCAGGTGTTCTTTTTTTCCCACTCAAATTTGGACTGAACTCTGGAACTCATCGGAAAACGAAAAACAACAGCCAACAATCACCTACTGTTGAGTAATAGACAAAGGTTAGGTTTTCTTCATGGTTTAAATTCAGGTTTTTTTGCCAGACCACAGCGGACTCTGATTAGTTATTTCAAAATTTTAAACCTGAATTATGTAAAGTTGAAATTTTGACTTTGAAAGCAAAATTTCGGGTAAACTTCGATCGGAGCATGTCACCATTCAAGTATTCAACATCATAGGCAATTGTTGGCTGTTATTTTGATGCGGCACCCGATCAAAAATGAACCCTTATTTGACCATGGGGGGATCCAGCAATTTGGCAACCTTGGTTTCATCCCATTTGAACGTATGGAAAACAATCGATTCTTGAGGGGGCCCTTTTACAAATCAATTGTTTCTCATGTATTTAAATGGGAATGATACACAGTTGCCAGATTGCTAGAGATCCGCCTTCGCATTTGACTTGCCTCCTTTTCATACCACTGGAAGCATTCGCATGTGCTGAGGTTCTATTTGCCTTTGAGGAGATTGCTCGAGCCGTCACTGTACAATTCCAGAAAAACGAGTAGGAAACATGCGAAAATAGGAAAATCTAGGGTTTGACCCTCTCAGGAACTCGGTCTGATGGTGTGGCGATCATGCCTATTCACCTTAACGTATAGGTAACGAGCGGTTTTACGAGCACGTTAAAAGTATCCGACCCGATAAGCGCCGTCTAACGCGATAGTTGCGAGAAGATTGGTTTTAACTTTTAATTAACCGTATCAAGCGACATGAGTTTTCGATCAACTTGCCGGCATCGGCATACAGCATGTTCCAAAAGTCCTAACCAGGTTGAGGTTGAAAAATACGAATTTCATTTAAATAAGAGAATATTAAGTAAATAAAAATAACGGACCTGCTCGTTAATTGCGCAGGTCAGCAGAACCATCGATAAATTTATAAAAGAAAACAGTCTGCATGCCACAAACTATCGAGCAGACTTGTACTTTATAGAATTAGAATAAGTGTTTTTCAACGTACTTAAACCGGGTAAAAACCTATGGGACTTACTGTATATACATACACCCACTGGTTATAAGCTTGATTCGATTGATATACCATCCCTGTATTCTGTTTACGATTGTACGATTACATCGTTGAGGTCTCGCTGCTAATCAGAGGAATATGTATAGGTTTATTTACGACTTAGCCTATCGATCTGTTTAATGTTTAAAGTTGTCCAGTGTTGTCGTGTACATTAAAAGTCCTTATATTTTGAGAGTTGAGTTGTCAGTTATAATCCATGCGGAAGCTAGAGCGCTCGTTTCAAAACTGCGGGGGCCGAGCACACCGATAATCTTCGGCGTACGTTCAACGGGCTTTTTTTTTCAGCGCTCCTTTTTTTCAACGGCTTGACTTTTTGACGCTAAAGTGTCTCTCAGTGAAAAATCAAAGCTCATGTCAATTTTCATTTCTATTTATTATAAATGTAATAAGAAATAACGTTGGAAAAATCCCACAGATTACCGGTATGATTACCGGTAGAATTGCCGGAACAGAGTAAATGGACGGGACGGACCCGGACGGGACGGAACGGAACTGGACGGAACGGGACGGAACGGAACGGAAGGGGACGGAAGGGGACGGAAGGGGACGGAAGGGGACGGAACGGAACGGGACGGAACGGAACGGGACGGAACGGAACGGGACGGGACGGAACGGAACGGGACGGAACGGGACGGAACGGGACGGAACGGGACGGAACGGGACGGGACCGAACCGAACCGAACCGAACCGAACGGAACGGAACGGAACGGAACAGAACGGAACCGAACCGAACCGTGCAAAGAGCAAAACATTTTACCACTCTGTAAGTTGATCACCTCACGATTGCGGGTTTACATTTAGATTAAGCGCAAGAGTAACCTGTTCCATCTTGTTCTATCATGATCCGTGAATAAAAAAATTCGCCACACATTAATACCATCCTCTCATTGAACCCGTATTCTGCGATTGGTCGATTTGAATTTTCGCGCTTCTCAATGCGGAACACTCTATTCACCGGCGCGGTCGCTTTTCAAATGTGAGTTTCCAAATTTGTCAAACGTCACCGTCATCTTAATCAATCATCGACCCACCGTCGTTTGCTGTTATCGATGCATTTTCCACACATGAATCTGTCATCGCATAAGTGTAGGAGAGGCGACGAGATGCGGCGCACTGTGGATCGAAACATACCTTTTCCCGGACATAATTTTACGAATAAGAATCAATAAGATTATTGAACAGTAAAATAGCAAGATGGCTTATTTAAAAACATATGAAATCATTCATGTAAGAGCTTAAAGAAGTCAAATAACATGGTTTTCGCAACAACAAAAATATACTTACACTCTAAAATGTTTTTAAAGAAAAAAAAAAAAAAAATTGTACGGAAAAATCTATGTCTTGATCTATTGTACGGCGCCGGCGCGCATCACGTTTCCACGCAAGCTTTCCTTTGCATGTACGGTAAACGCTTCGCTTTTCCTCCGTTCACGGGGAATTTACACGTGGGCGCGAAGAGAGTTTACATACACGCCACAATTGGAGACCGATATAAATATAAATTCCATACGCTTGATGATAATTTTCCCGCCGGGCGTAGGAGTATGAGTGACATCGAATAATCTTCAACGTACGCCGCGCAATGGAGTAAAATTGGAAGGTTTTTACAACAAACGAAAATACTTGCCCCGATGCTCCTTCAAACTATAGAGTAGGCAAAAGCAATACACGTGAGTACGAATAGTTGCATATACATCCGACTGATAAATGTAATGTTAACCTCCGCGCGCGCCATCTGGCAACAATGCAACTGCTCCATTTAAACTCATTAAATATATCGAATTTTCCTTGTGCACTGTGCACCCCCTGAATTCGATCTTTTACATGAGTTTTAATGGGTATAATACATTGTTGCCAAATTGCACGCGACGCCACTGGTCGGGTGGCAACGTATGTGTTGGAGTGATTTAAACTATGTGTACTTTTTAATTTTAAATTTGAATTTAATGTACCTAAAGGTGCTTTTGTAGGAGTTTTTGATGTAAAATGCTCTTTAAACTTTAACATTGATCTTTATTAACCTGCGCTGGATTTTAGTATTCATATAATTCAGGCGCTTCTGTTTAAAATAACCGATACTCTAAACAGCGAACTTTAGAATGAGTTAACAAAGGAAAACTTTCAATTTCGATATACGTTGTCTTTTTGCCGGTACGGTTAATTAAAACATACAAACCCTTATATTTGCGAAAACATCTACAGAGCCAATTAAAACAAATACAAAAACAAAACACACAAGTTTTCAACAACTTATAATACCTGATATCCTATATAAAAATGATTTAATTGAGGTATGTATGTTTGGTCACTTTATTCATCAATACTTCAAAATAACAAATTCAATGCGCAAATAACTTTCTTACTTTTGCTTACCTCTTTATTTACAAAGTGCGGCTCTCCTAAAACTTGTAAACATATCTCTTAATCATGTATTTACACTGAACTATTATAAAAACTCTGTTTCAATTTCAACATTTTGAAAAGTCTATCTTTGTCCGAATAATATTTGCGTGAGCGATTTCCAAATCCATGGGCATTCTCTGCCGATTAAATTCTACGTTCCGCTTCGACGTCTGTCTGAAACATCACGTGTTTCGTTTTTTCGAGCGGCCACTCTCTCATCACGCGCCTCCAAAAATAATAAATAAATAACGTACAGTATAGACTACTTGGAAGAATACAAAAGGTTGGTTTATTAATAAACATAATTGACATGATAGTCCAAAAGCGGTTGGTGGTTCTTTTATTTATTTTTATTTTTTCTCTTCAAGGGGTGAAATAAAAAAGTGAAAGAAAGGCCACAGTGACAGCATTATTTTTCTTTCAATGCGATGCTCTTCACGTCTTGATCCGGGTGCAATTATGCTGGTTTGTATATTTCCTTCTTTTTTTTAAAAAAGAAAAAATGGACGATTATAATTAATTGAAATTGTAATTGAGCCGCTGACTGCAGAAACCAAAGTAGTCCTCAAAACGTAATTTCACTGGGAGAACAAAAAAAAACATATTTTTAAGCCAAATAAAACGTTTTAAAAATTTCAACAAATATTTTTTCTATTTATTAGTATAAGACCACTTAAATCCATTATGATTCCATCATCCGTTGAAAAAACGTAATCGATCAGAGAGTTTTCGTGCATTACATTCATACTGCAGAACTGGACTGTAGAATCTTATTATCATTTTATTATCATTTTCCTTTGATTGAATCCAGCAGAGACCGTAAAGTTTCCCCTCGTTTTTCGAAGATTGTCCAGTAAGATTACGGTTTTCGTCACACCAATTGTGTACACTTTTCAGTTCAAACAAAGTTCATTCAGTCCGGCAGCAATGGGGAAAAACGTGTGACCGTTACCCAAAGAGATAAAGCTCTCTATAGAGGAAATTGCGGAAACAAGAATCAACCGGAGCATAAAAACGGTATGAGAATTTCGGTTTGTTCGTTCGTTTTGTTTACTTGTTTCCTGTCAAAGGAAATCCACTCTAGTTTTTATCACACTGGTGAAATTCCTTTGACGTCACGACATTTCCGGGTGTAATAACTCAGAGTGGTGATAAAGTATAGCTCAGGTATCTCTAACTAAACGAAAACTTCCGGGATGTGGTTTCAAATGCGTTTCAGGAATGAAGGAACCGCTTTGCGAGAAAAGGCAAGCGTTAAAAGTAACTACTCGGAAAAAGTCATCTCTCGACTGAGCTGTGTTCTTTTTATAAACAAATTATATTTTTGTAATTTTTTTTTTTTTTTCCTTCACAGCAGTTCGAGTCAAGAAATATCGGAAGCGCAATTCTTCGGTTTGGAATTGAAGACTGCTAATCAATTACTATAACCACCTCCTTTAACTTAAATGCTGCTATTTTAAGTCAATTTTTTATAAGCTTTGACCCCAATTCTATAGATAATTTCTTTCGCTCTTAGGCGACCCTTATGTACTTACTGCTATTTCATTGTCAGTCTCATAGGTAAAATAAAATTACAGACATTTTTTTCAGATTTTTTTTTTTTTTTTTTTTTTCATTATTTATTTTTTTAGGAAGGTTATACAGTTTCACGGGCCGTCAAACTGCACAATTGTTTGACAATAGAAACATCAACTGAACATGCAACGGTTGGCTTACCCTAGCCCCTAGCCGTTTGCAGTAGATTTCGGCTCATCGACTGATTGTTAAATCGCAAAACTGTTTGATCGTGAATTTCGAAGCGCTATTTCGAATTCCAAGTTGGATGATGTTTCACAGCAGTCGCGGCTCGTGCAATTGGAAACAATGCACGGAAAAAAAAACTGGTATAGTTTACCATCTGTATAGCTGATTTTGGAGTCAGCTCTCAAGAATGGAAAAGTTTACTAAACTATGGTAAAATGTACCAAACCAACTAACTTAAGGGTCGGTTCAAATAAGATTTCATTTTCGAGGCCTCTTTTTTTCGAGAATCTCAAAAATTGAAAGACGTTAAAAAGCTTTGCTGTGATACTTTTTATGATCCTTAAGGGTGTAATAATCAGGTTTAAGCAGTGGGGTCGAAAGATATTCGCCCAATATTTAGTTTTTGAATGATTAAAATTGAGTTCTGACGATTTCCGTCATTACCGTAACCTCAATATTTTATTGCGAATTTTTGCTCCCTGGATAAGTAAATGAGTCATTAAGTACATTTTTTGTTTTAGATCAAAAACATGTTGTATAATCATACATCGTATCGAAATATAATCATTTCTAGGTGTAAAAAATAGTAATTTTTTGTGTTCCTTAACTAAACTTGCTGAAAATGTTGCAATTGGCTGCTCATATTTTGTTCTCACAATCTTAAAAAAAAACTGAGCTGGTCAAATGATATTTTTCTGTGAGGAATACATCGTAAATTAGCCTTCTTACAACATTTTTATGGTTTTGAGATCATTTACAGTCATTCAGCAACAAAAAATCGGCGGGTTAAGGCAATGATGTAGAGGTTACGGTAATGATCATGTATACAGTTTCCAATGTATTACATAGGTATTTTTTGGACTAAACCTATGCAGTTTGTGAATGTACCTTCTTAAAAGTAAAATAAAGTTTGGAAGATATCTGTAAGCAAAATGTATTTTATTGTTGAGCAGATACATGCGAACTGCACATGTTATGTACTGGAACTGGGATAATTCAAAATGCAAACTTTATAAGCATGCTTGCTATTAAAATTTTATGAATCTGAGGGTAAATAAAAACAATGAAAACTAATTTTTCAGTGATAAAGTTGTATTGAACCGGAAAAAAAAACGCTTATCAAATAATAGTGCCTTTTTATAATGATGTTGCGGTGCCTCAATTTATTTTCTAAAACCTTCTTGGTAACGTTTGAGAACCATTAAAAAAAATAGGTAAATACTTAAATATACATAAACAAATAAACAACAAAAAACATAAAAAAAAAAGGTAAATAAACGAATAAATAAACAAACCAACAAAAAAGAGAACAGATAACAAACCTTTGAATAAAGAAATTCAAATTAAACGAAAAAGTCGCAGGGCACTTAGGTACTAACATGACTTAAATCTTTAAAAAGAAGGAAAAAAAGTGACTTCTACAGTAATCGGAAAATAGAAAAAATTTTCTCGAGATCATTCATCTTAAAAACATCATTAATACAAAAATATACATACCCATACATATACATTTTAATTCATTACCGTATATTACCAGCATTCTTGACGGAGGTTTCGGTAATGATAGGAGGTTACGGGAATGATGGTTACGGTAATGAGGAACACGCTAGTTTTTGGCGGTAAAACACAGAAATATCAAAGGATTGTAACGAAACTTCTATTTGAGGTCAGACACATTCCTTACGTAGGAAAACGAAAACATTTCAAGAAAAAATTTAATGCTTACCCCAAATTTTTAGTCAGTTACGGTAATGACGGTAATAAGTTACCCTTTAACACAAAGTTCAATAAATTTGACACTAAATTTGCCAGAAATTTAAAACAAGAACGGAGAAATACTGACCATGCGTGCTCCTGTCAGAAAATGGTCACTCAAATGTAAACAACCGCCACTGCTGACCTATAGCGACGAAAACAGGCGCGAAATCAAGGGGTTACGGTAATGAGGCGGGATCCAGTAACAAGCATAAATCGCTCACTGAACGCTAAAATTGTTGCACTTTAAACTTTCCCGCCTAAGAAAATTAATCCTTAGGATATACCGGAATTAAAAAAACGGCTGCAAGCCAAATTAGCACAATAATTGAATTCAGTTTAATTCAAGGTCAAATTTAAGGATTCGGCAAAGTAACAGGTTACGGTAATGATATTTCTGGTATTCAAAGTAAAAAACAAGTGAGAAATGTGAGAATATAAGCCAAAACTTGCCCAGAAATAGGTTCGGGGGAAAATTTTGAAGGGGGAGGAAAAAAACAAACAAAAAATATCTGTGATTTAAGAGAAGAAAAATGCGAGTAACATGCAAAATGAAATCTTATTTGAACAGACCCTTAACCCATAACATCCTAGCGTAGCCATATGGCTACAGCTAGAGGGTAGTTTTCATTCTTGGGGGTTTTTAAATTAAGTAGGGGGTAATATAGATTTTCAATCAGATGTTAAAGATTAAATGTCATTTGGCATCATCCTTTTTTGGGCATTCTAAAATTATTAAAAAAAAAAAAAAAAAAATCGAAGATTTGGAGGTTGCTTTATAAAGGGTTGTTTTGAAAATGGTTGAAAAAAAAAATGAAATAATTCGGGATGTTATGGGTTAATTTACCATAGGGTATGTTGCATTTACCATCTTCTTATTAATAGCTATGATGACTTCAAGATGATAGATTTTACCAGTCTTTTTTTCCGTGTGGTTTTCCTCCATTTGATTCTATGTAAAAAAAAATCGATTCGACAGTGAAGCAGCACTTCACCAGCATTCGATTATTGCACATAGATTCAAATGGAGGAAAAACATTGTTGCCAAATTGCGCGAGCCACCACTGGTTCACCGAAGCGGCTTTGGAGCGATGTAATTTTTCCGGGGAAAACGTCCGATTCTTTTTCATCGCTTCGCCGGCGGCGCGCGCCTCGCGAAGTCGCGACTTTCTCTCGCCTCGATCCTCGATCCACAACCTTCGCTCTCTTTATCTCTGAGCTATGCTCGGCGCGGGCGGCCGCGGCCCGGCTACAGGGAGAACTGTTACCTCGACGACTTGCGATTAATGTCGCAGAGTTGTCATACACTCTATAGGACTTGGGAATCACCGGGGGAGGAGGGAAAAGGGAGGGGGGTGAGGGGTGAGGGGTGAGGGGGGACTGGGGGAGGGGAGGAGAGGGGGTCCTCCGTGTTCACAGCTCGTAACCAAATTAACTCTTGAATTTCCCATTTAATTTATTCGCGCCCATGCATCCTGCGACGACCTGCGCTCGTTTATTATGTCAATGCCAGGCTCTTCCTCTATGCCCTCTCCTCCCCTCCTTCCGCTCCTCAATCGGAATGCCTCCTCGTTGACGCACATTGGTCGACTCTCACGATGACTTGCCTCATCTATGGACTCTGAGAGTATTTCAACTTTCAATTATAACTTCGTCATAACTCATTTTAGATTTGGTTTTTGTTAATTTCGTATTGATCTATCTTGATTAATTGCAATTTACTATTTGATTCTGTTACTTTATCCCGCTACAAAGAAAACCTGTCGAACACTGCTTCAATTTCAAGAAGAAAAGCGAGGAGAGAGAGAGAGAGGGAGGGAGGGAGAGGGAGAGAGAGGGAGGGAGAGATAGAGAAAGAATGAGTGAGAGTGGGGGAGGGAGAGAGAGTATGGGACTTATGGGAGAGAGAGAGGATAGGAGAAAGAAAGATAGAGAGAGAGAGAGAGAGAGAGAGAGAGAGAGAGAGAGAGAGAGAGAGAGAGAGAGAGAGAGAGAGAGAGAGAGGGGATAGGAGAAAGAGAGAGGGGGAGGGTAGGAGAAAGAGAGAGAGAGTGAGAGAGAGGGGGAGTGATGGAGAAAGAATGAGGGAGAGTGGGGGAGGGAGAGAGAGTGAGGATAGGAGAAAGAGCGAGGGGGGAGGGTAGGAGAAAGAGAGAGAGAGAGAGAGAGAGAGAGAGAGAGAGAGAGAGAGAGAGGCGGAGTAGGTATCACAGTGGGGACCTAGTGCAGTCTACAGACCGCGTTGTGGGGAAAGACCGCGTTGTGGGGATTTAGCCGCGGTCCCCACTATGACAATTGGCTATAATATGGAGAAACCCCCATATTTGTTACATACTTTAAATTTGAATCGTGCGCTGTACCAGTATCTTTTTTTTGAAACCTTAAGGTAGTTTTGACGAGTCTCATTACGCTGTAATCACTTGTTTAAAGTTTGCCCCACAATGATGGTGTCAAGACTGCCGTCTCTCTTACCTGCCGTGTAATCATAGTGGGGACCTCAAAACTCTATGATAAACGCGCCCTCTGCTGGATGGATCGGAATTAATTGCGACGTTGTCTGACAGTATGTTTTAGATATATGCTTAATTGCTCTCACAACATCCTCAGCTGGCTTGAATTGATGAGACCGTGTATGGTTTCGGTGAGTAGACTAGGGGTTTCGCGTGTCGCTTTTTGTTTGATCGCTCCAGGCCGTATAGGATAGTCTTATTCCGAGGGGAATTTTTCTTTCTTCCGGATACGTGTCGTATAGACAATTATTCTTTTCATTTATTTATCTACTTTTTTGAGAGGTTTATTGATTTGTTTTTTGGCAACTTGTTCAATTACAGAAACCTCCATCATTATTCATAATTAAGTATGATCGATTTTTTTTTTCTCTCTCTAACTTTGTGTGTTAGTGTATAGTAAGTTGGTATATCAAAAGCAAAAATCATAATTACAAAAACAAAAACAAAATTAATTCAAAGAATAACTTTCAAATTCTAGGGCCCATCAAAACCATGTCTGAATCTGGGGGAGTCAAGTTGAAAGAATTTTGAACAATCGCGCGGCATAAAACGCAATAATTCCAGGGTTCTGATATAAGTATAGTAATCATTGTAAATATTGTGCGTTTTAATATCGTCTGTTCCTTGTTTTGTATACTGTGGTGGCTTGGGTAGTGGGTTCAAGCATCAATTTCATTAGTTCATTAAGTATATGAGCCACCTGAACAATCGAGCTGCATGCGCGTACAATTACTCATATTCCTACACTAAAATGCGATTAGGAACGAATTAGGGAACGAGTTTGCACAAAGTTTGGTTCCTTTCGAAAATTGGAGCATAACATTCCTGAATACTGTTCGATAATGATGATTGAGAGTTTGTCAAGTTTAAAAATTAAACCGACTGAAAATCTCAGGGCAAATGGAGGGGGGGTGGTCGGCAGCCTAATCGATACTCGGGTCAATTCTTGGTATAAAGTAGCAATTTATTCTTCGAGGGGTCGATTTAGATGTATAAACCTGCAAAAATAACAGTGGTAGCACCGATAACTCACGAAATTCCCCCCTAAACTTATAAAATTTTTTTGAAATGTTCTAGCGTATAGTAGTGGCGTTGAAAATAGACGCTTTCCATCTAATATCACCGTCACTCCATCCAAAAGGAGCCAATAAGAGGCAACTCTCCTTCAGCACCGGTGTCACCAGTGTCACGGTACCTTTAACCCTTTCAGACCTGGAGTCCATTCCAATGGACATTTGAAAAACATGTAGTCTCATGGAAAACAAAAAAATAGAATATGCAAATCAATTTAGATGAGGAAACAGCGCTGAGATCAATAATGTTAGTCAAAAATCCGTTCCTGGAAAAAAAGATTTTCAGGTCTGAAAGAGTTGATAGGCTGTTTATCACTCCTCTGGCGGTTAGTTACTCTGTGAATCTCCCTCTTCCAAGCATAGAAAAAGAGACGAAATTGAGATGGGAATCTCCCATTATTAGAGCCCATAACACCGCCATTACGGTTTCACTTTGAAAAGCATTTTAAGGGGGTTTCGGTGTGGATTTCCCGAGAATTTAGTGAAATCATTGGAAGTTTTTGGAGGTTTTTATAACTGGCTTGTAAAAAAGTGTACAACAGCCCCATTGATACCTATACCTATGTCTGTAGAATATCCTAATTACTAAGCGTGTTCTTTTTACAACTCTAGAAATAATATAAAAGTAGAAATTAAAGTCTATAGTAATTCATCCGATTTTTCTCTAGGATTTTTCGGCACTACAGCAGTGTAAAATTGCGTTTCAGAGAGGCCAAATTAAAAAAAAAAACAAATAAAAAATAATATGAAATGAAAGGAATAAAAAACAAAAAACTGCAGAAGGACCTCCGCACCACCCTATACTTGGATGTAGCCCCCGAAAACGAAATAGTAGAGATCCAACAGCTAAAAGTGTTCTCAGCCACCGCAATGTTCGTTCAAAGAATTCGAAGGGTGATTTTCGCTATAGAATCGCTTATTCTGGAATTTTCATTAATCTGTGTTTCCGCCAAACCGATTTTCATCGCACAGCCTCTTGGAACTTTTTTGCTACCAGTCATGGTAAGTCCTCTTGCGACGGAGTAGGGGGGGGGGCGGCTTTGAAACGCTTGTTGACTGGGGCAAGCCTTTAGATGGGTCCTGAAGATGTCATTGACAACGCACAGAAAGTATTAGACTTCTACAAAGGTAACATCAAAAACATTCACTTTCAAATGATTGAGAAGGAAACTCTTCTTGAGACAATTAAGGCAGAAATTAGAGGAAAGGTTTTCAAGGCAAAAACGGTTCCGGGAACTCGAAGTTTCCACCAAATCGTCCCTTTGTCGCAAGATTCCATCGGTGCAAAAAGGATCAGTTCAGATGAAGACTTCGCTTTGATTTTCCACTTCTCTGGAGAGTCCTACGAAATTCTGATCGGACATTTCAACGAACAGCTATATACTTTAGTTGCAACTACGACAACCATTGGTTCTACGGCTTAGTACTCTCCAAGGATGAAGATCAAGGGGATCTCAAATCAAATTCATGCATCCATTTGGACCAGCCACCTCTTTCTTCTGGCCTCAAAGAGAGGATACTTGTTCCGTCCCCCTCAACAATGTCATTTTGCATGTTGATCTTCCCACAACGAAAGGGTCTGAGAGAGTTTTACTTTCCAGGAAAATAGTACTCAGGCTCAAAAGCGTTTTGAAGCGTTTCATATTCCCAGGGATAATTCAAGTTAAGGTATTTTAAGATTCATTGAAAGTATATTTTTAATTGATGACATTGGTGTTCCTTTGACTTCACATTTGAAGCGAGGAAGCGTAAAAATTCATACTACCAAAAATGTCATCCGATGTTGCAAAGATCTAGAATTTTTCTTTCCGCTAAATGATCAAAGGCTCCCAAAGAGCAAAAACGTTGGTAAATGTTTCTCTTCAATCTGGCAATTTTTTGTAAAATAAACTCAAGCATGCAGAGTGCAACTTCGCAGTTATTCTTGAGCAACGTCTAAAGCATTTCTGACATTATGAATTTTACTCAACATTTTATCGAAGGTATTAATTTTTACACTCTCAGAAACATCACTTTTGAGTGAAAACTTACTGTCCACAAGTTTTGAAGTTAAATAATCAATTGTAATAATTTCCAACGGAGAAACTGACGTGGCCAAAAAATCTGACAATTTTTTTCATTAAAATGAAATTTTAGTGTGGAAGCAGGAGGAATCCTGATAGCATTTTTCCACGGTCATCTCGAGCATACTTTTAGGGTCATTTTTAAAAAAAACAGGGTCCGGAACTGTACTGCCTTTTGAGTTATGGACTTTAACGCAAACTACCTTTTTTCGCTCCAAATGTTTATAATTTTTATTTTTTTACAGTGCAAGGGATTGAGTAAAGCTGAGGAGGAATTTTGTTTCATAACTCTCAATACTCTCATCCTGTCATGTGCGTTGAGTAAAATTTTCATATCGATTGATCCATTACAGATGAAGTTGTGATTTTAAGCGTGCCGTATATATACGGTACGCTTTTTGTTTTCATTTTCATATCTAATATATAGGTTGAATGCTTTGCTTATGGCAAAACCTTGGCGGAAAGGTTTGAAAATTAAAAACGTGTTTTCTTAAAACTGGTTTCATTAATCGTTAATTTATTGCTGCAATCCAGGAGGTCTCGGCGTCTATTTTTTTTTTTTTTTTTTTTTTTTTTTTTTTATTGGAAGATTACAAACTGGAATCAGGGATGACAGGGCCCTGACCCGAAGGCCTGCAATACAAACTAACAAAGAAAGAAAAAAAGTTTCGCCTGCCTATTTTTGGTCAGGGAAAGTTTTTTTAACTACCCTCTCCGATGGTCGAGAGGGTTATGTGAGATTCCTCCCCCAATTAGCTGGAACTGCCGTCAGGCATTACTTCGGCGTCTATTTTCTTAAAATTGTAAAAGTTTTGGTATTCCTGTTAATTTCAATAAGTTATTCAGCGTCAAAGTCGAATTCCTTTGAATGAGAATTCCATACAGGTCCAGCAACCTAAGTCATTTGTGCCAACCTATGAGTCAAAATTCCAAGGCAGGAGGAGGGTGGAAACATCCTTCACAGAAACCCTCTTTGCCCCTCGGTTTTGGGCTCCACCGGTCACGAGATTTCTTCACGGTTCATTAAGCGGAGAGATTTGTGAATGTGTGGGAGAGAGAGGGTGTTAGAGAGGCTTTGTGTCTCGAATCTCGGAGGGTCTGAGGACTCATAAAAGTGTCAAAATCTGTTTGACGACGGTATCGAAAAGAAGTGACGGCGAGGTATTGATGAAGAGGGGGGGGGGGTATAGAAAAGAGAGGGGCTCATTCATATCCTTAAGTAGACCTGTTTAGTGATGACGTCACCATCAAAATAGTTCCAAACAAATCCTCTATCTCGCTCACTCTCGTTGATTTACCTATAAGAAATCAGATCCAAATTTCGAACGCATATTCATGCTAGTTAAAGAACAGTTTTCTCAAATTTTATTGCACCATTAGATTCCACGTACCTTAAAGTATTTTTCACTCTAACATAATTCCTAAAAGATCACAAGCGAATTTACAATCACAGTTATACCGAAAGATGTTCTACGTTTTGTCTTCGTCTTACTCACGGTCTTTTATGGGAGTATCACCGCCATGACACTCAATCATTCTAACTTCTCTTCGTATCGAAGCTATTGTTCGAGGTATAACACATGTCGTGATGGTGCTGATGAGCCTATATCCTAGAATTTTGTGCTCATAAGAAACTGTGAGTGTGACAAGGACAAAACATAGGACTTTCTTCGATATAGCTGTGATTGTGCATTGATGCGCGATGTTTCAAAAAGTTTGTGGTAGCGAGCTCATATTTTATCACTGAGAAAAAAGTGGCTGTTAAAACTGTAAAAATAGAACCATAGATGTGTTTCGTCTTATTTCAATCATAAGACCTATCGTTCCTATAGTCAGCGCGCTTGAATCTACACGAATTCCGATTAGCTCTATAAAATGTCGATTATTTTTATGGGAAATAAAGCGCGGGAATATATATCCTATCGGAAAATTCATTGAAACAATCGGAAATTTTTATAAGGGACGTGGAACCCAATGGTGTGATAAACACAACTGGTGCAAAGAACTTGTTGTTTACTAGCACTTGTATTTGAAAATTTGGATCGTGTTTCAAATGGGAAAACCCACGAGAGCGAGTGAGACGGAGCCTTTTTTGGAACCAATTATTTTCATGAAGTCACACTAAACAGGTCTTGGTCATTGGAAACATTTGAAATTCTGGGGGATCGGCAAATTGAAAATCCCTTAATGAGCGTCTATGCAATCAAGGGATTTTTGAGGAAATTTTGGGCGTTTTGTTGAAAAAAAGGTTTTTAAAATCCAGAACAAAGGGAGGGGGTTAAAATTTGCATTAATAGCTCTAAAAAGTGAGAGGGGCTGTCGCGTGTCTTCCACCCCTGGTCAGCCTCCTCCCTGCGGCTATGGAATTGACTCTGGATAACTTATTTACCAATCCTAAAAAGTTTCTCGCGTGTACAGTATTTTTTACTGGAAGCTTCTTCAAATTTTGGAAATTATAGGTCCATATGAAACTTTGCTTTTCCAACACGAAAAATGATATCGACCCACGGCAACAGAAAAAAAAAATAATATTACAATGCGTTATAGGCTTAGTTTTAACTGTAAACTTTCGATACTTTTCAACAAAATAAATGGGAGGAGGGGGAATTAAAACCCACAAACGTTTTAAACCTCCATACCTACTATAAGCTATACCCCTAGAATGCTTGACGTGTAAAGGGCACCTGAAATGGTTAGTTCTGAATATTAAAGGATTATTTTTTCATGAATTCGCAAGTGTTCCATTTATGCATATTACATATCTACACCGTGACAATCGCAACAAGTGCTGACAGCACCTAAAACGGAAAAAAAGAAGAAAAAAAAACTGTTTATTATTTAGAATCACGGCTTTTCCGAATATGACACTTTTTGACTTCAAAAGAACGCAGACCTCATTTTTGATCCCTGAACAAGCCGTTTAAAAGGCGGAGGGATTTAGAAATATCTATTGTCTATACTTTATGTGGGTAAAAAAGATCGAGCCTTATCAAATAATTTTCTCTTCAGCTTTCAATGGGTTTGTTGCAAACTTTTGCTACAGCGCTATAGAGTTTTGATTTCTATGTAAAACCGCCTGAAAATTACATTGGCGGCATCAAATAGTCATAAAATCCATTGATAAACCCACAAAACGCATTATAAAGAAAGTCAAAATGGCAGTCGTAAAGCCGAACAATCTCTGCACGCGCATACGATGAACATCAAAGATAGGCGATCCATTTTCCCATTTTTCGTTGAAAGGGGGGGGGGGGGGAAAGAAAATATCTCTACAGTCAAACTGTGATTTTAAAAATTTGCATGGTCAAGGTGTTGTGTTCCGTGAGGGGGGGCGGGGGGGGGGGGGGGGCAAAATATCAAGAATATAGGGTGTTTCAAAACTTAAGTGCCAAACTTATGGAGTGCATTTTTGGGGTCAACACATATTACGGTCAACACACAATTTTCTGTTCATTTATTTATCTACTTTTTTAAGTGGTTTATTGGTATAACGTTTTTTGCACTTTATGCAAGTATAGAAACCACCATCATTATTCATAATTGTATGATCGAGTTTTTTTTTTTTTTTTTCCTGATCTAAAGTACCAATTCCTTTTGTAAATTAATTTTTTTCTCCATTTTTTGGATGTCAGCGTACAGTAAGTTGGTATAATCAAAAGCAAAAATCATAATTACAAAAACAAAAACAAAATTAAGTCAAAGAACAACTTTCTAATTTGAGGGCCAATCAAAACCATGTCTGAATCTGGGGGAGTCATTGTTGAAAGAATGTTGAACCATCGCGCAGCCGAAAACGCGATAATTCTAGGGCTCTAATAATAAGTAGTAATCATTGTAAATTGTGCGTTTTAATATCGTCTCGTCTTGTTTTGTATACCTTGGTGGCTTAAGTTCAAGCATCAGTGCCAATAGTTCCAATAGATTATGACCCACCTGAACAATCGAGCTGCGTGCGCGTACAATTACTCATACTTCTAAACTAAAATGCGATTAGGGAACGAGTCTGCAAAAAGTTTGGTTCCTTTCGAAATTGAAGCGTGAAATTCCTGGATACTATTCGATAGTAATTATTGAGATGTTTGTCAACTAATGTGTAGAAGTGTTCAGTTTAAAATTATACCGACTAAAAATCTCAAGGCAACAGGGGGGGGGGGGGGGGCAGCCTAATCGATACTCCGGTCGATTCTTGGTAAGTAGCAATTTTTTCTTCGAGGGGTGGATTCAGATGTATAAATCTGCTAAAATAACAGCGGTAGCACTGATAACTCGCACGAAATTCAATCCTAAACTGATAAAATGATTTTAAATGTGCTAGCGTTGTGGTGGCGCGGCGTTGAGCATTAATGATAGAATATGTCTATCTAATATCACCGTCACTCCATCCAGAAGTGACCAATAAGAGGCAAGACTCCTAATTCGGCACCGTGTCACCAGGCGTCATGGTACCTTTAATAGGCTGTATATCACTCCTCTGGTGGTTAGTTACTCTGTGAATCTCCCTTCCAAGCATAGAAAAAGAGACGAAATTAAGGTGGGAATCCCTCATTATTTGAGCCCAACACCGCTATTACGATTGCACGTTGAAAATCATTTTAAAGGGTGTAGGAGTGGATTTCGTGAGAATTTAGTGTAACCATCGTAAACTTTTGGAGGTTTTTATAACTGCATCGACCCTTAAATAGCTTTTAAAAAATTGCACAACAGCCCCATGGTACATATATATGTCAGTAGAATCGCCTTATTACTAAGCGCGTTATTTTTACAAGTGTAGAAATAATATACATAAAAGTAAAAATTAAAGTATAGTAATTCATACGATTTTCCTCTAGGATTTTTCCGTCACCACAGCAGCGTAAAATTGCGTTTCAGAGAGGGCAATTAAAAAAATAAATAATAAATAAATAAAATGAAAGGAAAACAAACAACAAACTGCAGAAGGATCCCCACACCACCCTTTATTTGATGTAGCCCCCGAAACGAAAATAGGAGATCCAACGCTAAAAGTGTTCCCCACCAGCATGTTTGTTCAAAGAATTCAAAAGTCGATTTTTGCTCTGGAATGACTTATATTAAGAACCTAATAGGTAAAAGTTCCTGTAACACGGATTCCTTTCGAAAAAAGCAGATACTCGGAAATGGAGCCATGCAATAGTTGCAACAAACTTTGCTACAGCGATATGGAGGGTTGATTCCTATGTAAATCACTTGAAAACAACATTGAGAGCATCAGAAAGTTCCAAAATCATCCACTCACAAACTCCTGAAATGCTGTTAAAATTACAAGGTGGCGATCGAATGAGCGGGTGACAATGGGGACTCGAGTCCCATCTAAGTGCAACGTTTTCTATGATTCATCACGCCATCATCACAGTTTTGTTTTTTGTCGTTTACGCGCATTGCATTTATTGAGTTGTGAGTGGATTTTGATGAACTTTCTGATGCCAACGTCACTTTACTTTCAAGTAATTTTACGCAAGAATGTTCTCTATAGACGGTGTAGCAAACGTTTGCAACATACCCATTAAGCTGTTTAAATAACAATCATGTCTGTTCTATCACAACATTTTAGACTGATTGCACGAGGCACGGACCTTTTTGACAAGTTGCTAACTTGATTCCATGTCGACTTAAGGTGAAAACGGATTTTTTCTTTCAAGCAAGAAAAAAGAAAGCCGAACAGCGGCGAATATTTTCGAATGTGCACTTCGATTCACGTAAATTTGATTGGTTCTTCCTCGTTTCGCAGTGCTAAAAAAGAGCTCATTTCACAACTTTGATGGTCTGATGACGAAGACATCAAGAACCATCATATCACGTATACTATAGGAGGAGGGAATATGGCCCGCTATCCGAAGAGGCTCGATACTCAGGAACGGAACTTTCGGTTAAGGGGCTCTTTAAAATAGCACATCTTTTAGCTTGATATACGTTCGTTTTTTGTGTTTTTGTTTTTTTTTTGTTTGTTCTTCAGGTGAGAAGAAACCGCGATTTAATGTCAAAACGCAGAGAGAAGAATTGGAGTTTGATAAATTGAATAATTGCCAACACTTTAAATCTTACTGAATCCTTCGAACCGCAAATATCGATTCTCACTTTTTTGGGATCAAGAAGTTCAAAAGTTAACTTTCTACTATTTTATTGAGGTCCTCCGTACCATGTTTAAAATAGAGACTCTCACTATCGGGTTTTGAAGGGGAGGGGGAGAGGATTTTTTTCCCCCTGTGGAAATCAAATATGCAGATTACAAAAATTTTGTCAAGACGTCAAGTTAAGTTTTGAAATAAAACAAAACAGACGTATTGGAATTCGCTCCCCAAACTAAAAACTTTGATTTCAGGGTTTTTACAACAAAACTCTGCATCGTATCTGGGAAAATAGATTTTGACATCATTAGATATGTCAAATACTTCTCGGCGCTACGTGCAAAACTGTAGATGACGATAGCTTGCGTTTTTTTCTGAACAACTTTTAATGGGCCAACTCAATAAAAAATGTGCGAGACGTATGCGTGCACCCATAGGATGTGAATCCAGAATTATTTATAGTATGGTAGCATTTTTAGAAGGAGGGGGGCTCTCCTCTGAAGAGTTTTGAAAATTTAACTTTTCTTGGACACCAGATTTATTTACGTGAGATACTTTGTATGAAACTGTTCCAGAATTTGGTCTCGAGAAAATTGAGATATTTTGATTTTTTGCATCTTCTATTTGTTTCCCGATTTACCTTACTAATTTGATATAGTATTTTTCTATCCGACTTTATGATGGAGTAAACTTGTGGATTGATCGCAATGACTAAGGTGGAAACAATCGTCGCATTGCCTTTTTTAATGTTTTTTTTTTTTTTTTTGCCAAATACCTTAAAAGATAATTTTAAAACAGCTCTTAAATTCTATTTTCATGTGCTCTTTTATTGCTCACAGATTACACTGTTTCAAAGAGGTTGTATAGGTAGCTTCACTCCTTACGGAGATTCCATAGTTTTTATAGTTCCGTTCCTTTATAATTGATCTCCCATTCGGTTCAATTTAAGACGAAAACTGAGAAAAACATTTGAGTATTTTTAAAATATCGAGCTGTTGGGACACACGGAGTCACGAATGGTTTCGAGGAAGCTTGGTGATGTTAAATTCCATAAAAAAAGAAAAAAACAAAAACAAAAAACGAAAAAACAAAAACAAAAACAAAAAAGAGGCCGCATTAAAATCTATCGTGAATCGATTGCCACTATCGATTCATGATCAATTTTCTCCAACCACAACTTTTTCATTTTTGAATTTTTCTTGATGGAGAGTCTCACAATTCTACCTCGAAACCTTCCTCGGGTCTCAAATAGCTCGATATTTGAAAGTACCTACTGAACCATTTTCTGAATTTTTGTCATATATCGAACTATGGTGGCAAAATTTAGAACTAAAATCTACAGAAAAACTTTAATCAGAACATGTTTGAATAATATAAAGCTCCATTCGCCGACAAGAATCACCAAAATCGTAGGACACCACCGATCCTTAATCTAGCGCACTCAGTTCTATATCTCACCAAACCCTTGCAAGCCTACGACCCGCAAGAAAATTGTTTTTGGTGATAGGACTTGATGAATGAAAGCTATTTTCTGTAAGTGACCTTGAAAAGTAGCCGGCATAATGCCATGGAAATTCCATTTGATACCTGAACCAAACATAACGTATTTTCAAAACGCACGTTCAAACACTGATGAAACTTTAGGTAAACGTCGACTTCATTCTGGTTGAATGATTTCATTGAATGTTGCTGCCCCTCCCAATTTTGCTTTATGAACGCTATGAAATTCAAGTTTCTCTTCATCGTGCGTTTCTGTAGCAGTCAAGCTGTTTCAAATGACAGCTAGATACGCTTGAACGCTTGGAAGGGAAATAAATCACTGAATTTCCAGCTTTTTTTGGTCGAGTTTTCTCGTCTGCCCACCCTCTGTGCTGACCATTCATTAACTCAGCCCCCTCCCCCCTCTTGCGAAATGCTAATAACGATATTTCATCTATTCTATTTTATTATTATTGTTCTGCGCTAGATATTCAAGTAAACACCTGGTAAATCTAAGATGAGCCCAAATTACTCGCATCAGATGTTTTAAAAAAAATCGACCCTCGACCCTTTCAAAACTTTCAGCTCCCAAGATAAAATTCATCAGAATTATCTTAATAGGGGCGGTAGAAATGAATTTCTTGTGATCAAATTCCGAAAAAATTTAGCCTCTCGAATTTATAAGACCAGTCATTCTCGGGAAAAATTGTGGAAACGGCAAGTCTATGACACCGTGTGCGACCTGCGTCAGTAGCGGTCTGTCGGTGAGGATTTGAGGGCTCAATCCCCCCTCACTATTTTGGAAGGAGGGCTTGAACAAAGTGAGAAAAAATGAGAAGGAAAGAAAAAAGAAAAAAAAATATAAAAAAAGAAACCGTCTACAGCTTTCTAAACCACTCCTTCAAACAGAAAATAAAAAAAATTAAAAATAAATTAAAAAAAAAATAAATAAAATAATAATAATAATAATATAATAATTAACGATTGAATGAATAAATAAATAAATAAATAAATAAATAAATAAATAAATAAATAAATAAACAAATAAGAAAAAAAATCATAAATTTTCACCTTTCCAAGCCCCCCGTACTTTTTGGCTGACTGGTAACCACTGTTATGCGTGCGGAATCAGTTGGCGGTGGCGGTATTGTTTACTGGAATTCAAATAGAGTGGGAGGAGGTGTGAATGGTGTGATGAAATGCACGAGAGAAGTCACCTAGCGGATTCTAGTTTGAAAGAAGGCGACAAGCCGTGGCCGACGAGAGTTGATAGTGTGAATCTGAGGGGTTGAATAGCTCCAAGGTCAACCAGTGCGCGTTCGAAGGGCCAACGCAGCATGGTTCCTCTCGAAAAAAGAGGGGGTCCCCACAACGACAGTCAGGAGACTACACCCGTATTTTACGAACACATGGCAACGGCGCAATCGGCAGAGAACACTCTCTCCATCTTATCACCGCGGCAATGGGGACGTCGTCCACCCACCGTCGTTATGGGGCAAGTCCCCACGCCGGAAATGTGGATGGAGTACCTTAAAATCGGATGGAGTCGAAAAACGAACTAATTTTTCTATATTAGTGCGTCATCCTCTATCTAAAGAAAGCCCTAACTCTGAGGTCCCCAGAATGATGGTGGGTGGACGGGGTCCCCACAGTGATTTCTACTCCGTCAAGAGAGAGAGAGAGAGAGAGAGAGAGAGAGAGAGAGAGAGAGAGAGAGAGAGAGAGAGAGAGAGAGAGAGAGATCCGCACGTTTATTCCGTGTTGCTGAAGAATCGTTTTCAGCCATCGTTTGCTGCGCCTTAACCCGATACGAGTAATTAATTCTAAAAATGTGTCGCTTTTAATAATTGATAACGTTGTCAATAAAGAACGATAAAAGGAGATTTAAAAGATTCAAAGAGGCATATTATACTTAGAGAGAAAAGGGCGAGAAAGGGGAAGGAATGTCGAGGATCGATCCTAATCAATCAAAATGCGAAATCCAACAGTACGGTGCGGTAGACCGAGTGCAAAAAAGTTTCCCAAACCCCCCCCCCCCCCCTCCCTTCTGTCCCGCCTTTTAGTTCTGTCGGCTTCACTTTATAGCCATGATTTTACGATCTGAAGGGACGGAGAAACTAGAAAGGAGCCGAGATAGAACAATTAAGGTCATGTTTAATTGGCTTTTTCTGTCTCGGAAGACGTTTTCAACACCTTCAACGACTAAACGAATTAAGAAAACTTTGAAACAAACACAGTAAAAACCGAATCCTGAACCTTTATATTTTTGTAGAAGAGGTAAGCTCGACGGTAATGCATTCCGCATTATTGGGGAAAAAACTATTTGGCAATCCTAATGTTAAAAGTGGTAACTGTAAAACGGTAAGAGTTAATTCAATAAAAGAGGGTGCTAAATTAACAAAATCAAATTGTTGAACAAACAAATGCGAATTGTTAAATCAACAAAACCTTTGCGAATTTCACATACCAATTTGTTGTTTTAACAAACTATGTCAGTTTAACAACAATATATTCACGTATTCACGAGACCGAGAGCATCGGAAAGTTGAGCTTTAGCGCAGAAGATGAGGAAGTTGTGGAGAGAAAAAAAGAGATGCAATTTTTCGAGAATGATTAAAAAACGTCATTTAAAAATTATCAGTGGAACAAAACTTTATTGTAAAGAGCCCTTAAAAAAATACTTCAAACTTAACTTCTGTAATCACCAGTAATCTTTCAGAAAAGTTTTAAGACTATCAACAGTTCATATACAATAGTACTCGTACACTTTGCAAGATCAACTTGCAGAGCACATCAAAATAGGTACTATCGTAAACACGACCTCGTCAAAGTTATTTTTATTTATCTATATCTATATTTATTTATCTATTTATTTATTTAACTATTTCGTTAAATAACTTTTATGTTTAAATTCGCTTGACAGACAAATCAATTCAATTCTTTGACACTGCTGTCAAACTTATGATATCCTCTGACAAACAACTATATTATATTTACTTGTCTTCGAAACTTATTTCTACGTGTATATAATATATCCATCAGTGGCGTCACGTGCCATCTGGCAACAATGCAACTGCTCCATTTAAACTCATTAAATATATCGAATTTTTCTAGTGCACTGTGCACCCCCTGAATTCGATCTTTTACATAAGTTTAAATGGATAGAATACATTGTTGCCAAATTGCACGCGACGCCACTGATATCCATTAAGTTTCTGTTCTAAAAAAAGATGTGACCTATCGTTGGGTTATGTTCTAATATTCATTTATTATAAATTTAAATGTAAAATGATCGATACTCTGCCAGGAGCAGCTGTATTGCCCAATTTAATTTTAAAAAAAATTGCAAAAATAAAATAAATAAAGGCGAGCTTTTTAAGATCACAGATGTCCTTTAAAATGATAACTAAGGCTATACGTAAGATATGCATCATAGGATATTTATGATGATAAAAAGAAAAGGAAAATTCTCAAGAAAATAGTATTTTTATCGGAGGCTCGCTATCAAGTTAATATGCATATATTCAACGCTATCGCTTTGAATAACACAAAAGAAACCGTCCCCCTCACCTCTTCTATTTACCTCTCTCCTTTTTCCGGGCTGCGTTAAAACGTTTTTGATGACGATAAATTGCCTACAACATGCGTTACCGACACTATGTGATATCGCTCGCGGTATTTCTCGGTCAAACTCCTGACGGAAAATGGTTCATCACGCACTTTTGCTGTTAACGCGGTCAGTAGGCTCAGGCACGCATCCCCCGTTCGACCTGACGCACGCCCCAATTCCAGGGCTATGGTAGGAGGGGGAACAATGGGGGAGGGGGTTGGAGAGGCAGATTTAACCCCCTTTTTGAGAAATAACTCGCTAACGGACTTGCGTCGTAGGGTTTTGGTTCACTCTCACCCGCACACTCTGTATTTTGGATGATAGTAAAACGCGTACACGATGGTACACATTTTTAAATTTCAAGATTCATCAGCCCTAAGTTTATAAATCGATACAATTTATTAGAGACCATTTGATTATATAATATTTTAAAACACATAAATGTTTATGGGACAGCTGCGTGAAATCTTCGGACCTTGAATTGGAACGATAGTGACATTTGGACAATAGTAAAACGTGCATGTCGATAAAAAGGTTTTAAAATTCAAAATTCATCAGCCCTTGTTAATAAATCGGCACAAATCTACGGATCATTTCATTTTTCTGATGAAATCGATACATTTTAATATTTTAAAATATATGTTAATGGGATAGCTGCCTGAAATCTTAGGACCTTGAATTGGAACGATAGTGGCATTTGGTTGATAGTAAACCGCGCATGACGAAGAGAGGTTTTTAGAATTTAAGATCAAGATCCATCATCCCTTGGTAACATATTGGTAGGTACAACATACGGACATTTTCATTCTTTTGATGAAACTGGTGCATTGAAATCTATGTTCAAGGGACCGCTGCTGAAAATCTTTGGACCTTAATTGAATTAAAACGATGGTGACATTTGGATGATAATAAAACGTCCAAGACGATAAAAAGTTTTAAAGTTCAAGATTCATCTTCTCTTGTTAATAAGATATGTTAGCAGGCCCTAGAGATCATTTTATTGTTTTGATGAAATCGATACTGTATAGTGAATATTTTACAATCTATGTTCAAGGAACAGCTGGCGAAAAGTCTTTAAACCTTGAATTCGAACGATAGTGACATTTGGATGATATTAAAACGTACATAACAATAAAGAGTTCTAAAAGTCAAGACTCGTCTGCCCTTGTTAATAAATATGGACGCGTGGTTTAGCACAAATAAGCTTAGACGCACTTTGGGAAAAACTGAATTAGTCTACTTAATTTTTGAATTATTTTATTCATGATATCATACTTTATGCTCCAAAATATTTTGATAAATTATCCAAGAATAAAGGAAAGAAATGCAGTTATAATGGAGTGTAAAGTTTTATAGGTTCATCTTAGCATATTGATGCCAATCCACGTCATTATATTAGTACCTTTCAGAGAGCATTTGATTCCTTTGATGTATGATTCCATCATTGAATAAGTATTATAAAATTTCTGTCAAGGACACCTGCGAAAAATCTTCGGACCTTGGATTGAGGAAAAAATGGCATTTAAAAGTACAATTTCGCCTTAAGAAAGACAATTTATTGACATTCAATATTCACTTTAATATTGAATTGATTCTTTGCGCAAACGATTGTTCGATTTCGGTATTTTTCAAAGTTTGATTATAATTAGAACTTATGATTTGATTGTTTATTTTATTTGCAAAGAGCCTCTAAAAAAAAAAAAAGTTGACCATCTCTGAAAGGCATTTACCTAAAAGTTGGATTGATTTCAATTAAAAGCCAACACCTAAATATAATTAAGACTATATATACAGTGATTCTCTCTCATAATTCATCTTCTGGAATGTTAAAGATGTACTTAGAGGAGGTGTGGCATGAAAATGAAGCTATAAATGTACGTATATACGTTTAAAAAAATGTAAACTATCGGAGTTTTAAGCGAGGCATCTTTCTTTTGAATTTTAGTCACTATTTTCCACCCATCCCCGTCCCCCTATCCCCCTTCTACCAAGTAAGTTTTGTGAGTAGCATTGGAATATTACGTCATCCTCCTCTTCTTTTTTTCAAACATTTTTTGTCTGAAAACTTGTTTTCCCCCAAAACAATATTAATTATTCCCCGCATGTTTGCTGACTCCTGGGTCTATTAAATGGAATCGAAAAAAAAAAACATAGTATTTTTTTTCAGTTTAGCCATTTTTCCCAAATAATGTAGGTATATTCGTCAGAGTGTTTACTTTCCTATTCTTGCTTGTGGAGTTACGATGCTAATGTTTGATCTCTTACTTTCTTCTTCTCGTCGTTTTTTGCTGTCTGAATCTGTTTCCTTTTATCACTTTCTCTTATTTAGTACGTTTGATAAGTATTTTCTTTTATTCTTTCCACTCCGGTTGGATGAAGTAAAGAAGTCATCAATAATCAAGTATCGAAAATGGAATGATGCATGCGATATCATAATTAATGCGATAATAAACAGTGCTATTCATGATATAGTGTTTACAGTTCTTCATTAATAGTTCTCGATCTAACTAACTAAGTAACTAACTATGTTTATTTTATAGAATTTCTCCCTATCATTCGCCGAAGCTATCATCGCTTATATTTAAAATTTATAAAAAGATAGGTAGGCTGGTAGGAATAGGAAATTCAGACTTTTTTTCTACTGGAAAACTTTTTCAAACGGAGAAGGCGCAGGAAAAACGCACATAACTGTTGACATCTTTACTGACTCATCAGTGGTCACAGATGACCGGGAGTAATTATGTATTTTACAGTTTAAGTTATTTTCAAGAAAAAAAAAACAAAACAAAAGCCAACAAATGAATAACAAAATAGAATAGATGGTTTTAAAAAAACGTAATTGATGAACAAAACACGTTTCACTTTTGAGGGTTGTCACAGAGAATTTACAATTTAATGGGCGTTTTACTGAAGATTTTAGGGTGGTTTAACCCTCTAATTCACGTATTATTTATAGACGAAAAAACTTCAGTGAAATTTCGATCCAGCCAGCAGAGCGTGTCGGCCGAAATTTGTTTACATGTTTTGATGTTCATATAAATAAAGTTTTTCAATAAATTCATGCTATAGATCCTGTGTGAACTGGGGAGTCTGACACACTTAAAAGTAAAATAATGATACCGAAAAATATAAGTTTTAGAAACTTACTTATGGTGCTAGGGAATAGGTCCAAGATTTTCCGAAGTCGTTTATTTACAACTGAAAATAAATTAAACGGGGTCGGAATCACAAGAAACTTACAAACGTATGTAGGTATCGTAAAATATATTACCTATTCAAACGAACAAGTATAGAAAAGTATAAAAATAGAAAAACTCAAACTTGGGGGAGAGAAAAGAAAAATCAAAGATTCGTCTCTGAAAGATAGAGGGAAAAGAGAAAAAGAACGAACGAAAACAAAAACGGAACCGGAACCGAAAAAAAAAAGAGGAAAAAAAACAGCGCGAAAATTTGAACGAGAAAAACAACTCCTGTGACACAACAAACGTTAGAGATGATGGCTCGATTCACAACTGAAAGGAGTAGAACTGTGGCTATATACAAATCCCGCTGCCGAGCGCTTCGCCTTGACGTCACCGTGACGTCATGAATGCCCGTTGCCATGGAAACGCCCGACAACAACCCTCCGTTTGTGACGTCATAGTCTCCCCTTTATTCATCTTCCTGTACTAGTTTCCCTTAACGACATTTGAGCTGAGCAGAAGCGAGATCAAGTAAGGGGAGGGAGGAGAAGGAATGGGGAGAGGGAGATGGAGAGGGGCGAAGGAGGAATTGTGCTGGTGGGGAGGTTTAGGAGAGAGTCGAAACTTTCACGCGGAAATTGCCGCTCAACTTTTTCCCGTAATTATACTCGCTGATTTCTTTCTTTTCCCCTCTCGCCTCCTCGCTCGATAACTCTCTAAAATTCCCTCGCCACCAGCAGTTGATCACTGATCTCATATACTCGGTTTCTGATCAGTTCGATAGCTGAATGGAGATAGTATTGAGCAAATGGTGACTGATACAATTGTAGAAGACTGGAAGAGTAATTACCGCTCGTGGGAATACCTGTGAAGAAAATATAGGTCACCGGCTCACCAGAGATATACCCAGCGTCAAGCCCTTCAAGCGTTGCCTCCACAGCCCCTCACAACCTCTTGTCCCATTTACAAACTCTTTCACCGCCCCCCTCCCGGGCTTAACCACCGCTTTCTCATTTTTCTCTCATCCCACCCCGCCTCACTCTCTCTTCTTCTTTTCCGTACTCTCCTACTTCTTCTCCTTTTTCATCCTCTTCTTCATCACCCCTTTCTCCTTCTCCTTTCTTTTACTTCTACTTCTTTTTTTCCTCTTTTTACTTCTACTTCTTCTTCTCCATCGTCTTATTCTTCTTCTTCTTCTTCTCCTACGCTTTTCACTTTATCTCATTCTTCTTATCTTCCTGCTCCTTCTTCTTCTTCTTCCTCTTCTTCTACTTCTTATTGTCCTCATTTTTCTTATCCTTCTTCTTCTCCTCCTTCTTTTAACTCTACCTCTTGTTCCCCTTCTTATTCTTATTCTCCTTCCCCTTCTCATTTTTCTTCCTCCTTTTCTTTTTCTTCTTCTTCCCCTTCTTCTGTTTCTTCTTTTTCTTCTCCTTTTTTTCTTGTCCTTCTCCTTCTCCTTCTTCCACTTTTACTTCTTTATCTCTTTCTTCATCATCTCCTTCTCGTCCCTCTTCGTTAGGGTGGGCCGAAAAATGGCTTTTTCGGAAATCGGATTGCGTCTACCTGGGCGATTGTTCCTTCTGGTGAGTTATGAAAGTGTGTAAAATTTCAGCCCAAAATATTGACCCCTTGAGGTTCCACAAGAGCCCCAAAGTTTCGATTTTTTCGAAAAATTCACGTTTTTTCCGAGAAAAAAAATTCTACAACCTATAATATAAAAATTTCGTTCATGCTCTAGCAAAAATATGTTTCTAAAGCATGTAAACAATGTACTATAAAAATCTGAGCCCTATCCGTCAAATTCTTGAGGTTCCGCAAAGCCAATTTTGCAATTTACGAGAAAAAGGCTCAAAATCACGATTTTGTCCGATTTGGCAACGTTGCTTCAAGCCAGTGCGTAAAACCTTCATGCTCTAGGGCCGAATCGACGTTAGACATGTTGTTGAAGAGGTGTGCGAAACCGCAGCGAAAAATATTAACTCTTTGAGGTTCCGCAAAGGACTGGAAGCTCAAAAAAGTTGGAGCTGACCCGAGTTTTTCGTCCAATTTTTGGCCGGAACAAGTTTCTGAAGGTACCGCAACACAGCAATCACGTATGCTCTAGCTGTGAACATATTTTTCGACACAAGTAGAAGCGTTTTACAGCAAACTGGTTCATTTCCATCGTGATTTAGAGGTTCCGCAAAGCCCTTTTTGTAATTTACGGAAAAAAAGCTCTAAAATCACGATTTCTTGTGATTTAGCAACGTTGCTTTGAACTGACCGGGTAGGACCCGCTCGCTCTAGGATCTAATCGCCGTCAAGCTTGTTGCTCAAGAAGCGTACCAAAGCGCATTGAAAAATATTGATTCATTCGGGTTCCGCAAAGGACCGAAAACTTAAAAAATTGGAACGAATCCGACTTCTGGTCAAACTTTTGGTCCAAAAAAGTCTTTGAAGGCGCTGCGACGCAATATTTACGTTTGCTCTAGGTCTAGCTTTTCTTTAATATAGAGGCTGTATTGATTTTATGCAAACCGACCAATGTCCACCGTATTTAAGAGATTCCTCAAAGTCCAAATCAAGGTTTGTAAGCTGTGAACTCAAAAATCACAATGGTGCAGTTGCAAGGGTCTGAAATGTTGTGTTTTTTATACAGAAAATGATACTACTTGATGAGCTGAGAACCATGATGCCTTTGGTTTTTTCCTAAGTGCCCTGGTTTTGGAGATACACACGAGTAAAGTTGTAAAAAATCGTGTGTGTAGTGACGTCACTACGCGGAATCCCCATTTAAAACAATGTATTTTGGGCCAAAATCTCATCTCCGGAACAACGGGACTTAATTAGAAACCAAAGGCATCTTTGTTCTCACCTCATCAAGTACTTTCGTTTTCTTTATAAAAAACACAACGTTTCAGACCCTTGCAACTGCCCCATTGTAATCAGTTTAGTCGCACCGCTCGCTCTTGATAATCATTAAAGGGCGTGGGTTTAATTGGTTTGAAAAGTGTGATAAATTAGATTTGCAAAATTTTCTGCCTGTCTCAGTTTTATTTGATTTCAAATAGCCCAAATCGCACCGCGTGGTGGTAGTTGCATATCAGGCTTCGCCCCCAACGCCCCCCCCCCACCCACCCACTAGTAAAACAAAAAAAAACCTAAATACCAAAAAAATTGATGAAATTTGAGGAAAGTAGCGAACGGGGTAAAACAAACAAATAAAATTGTGAGTTCTTATGGCAGTGGCGGCTCGTGCAATTTATTGCAGTTGCATTCTGTTCATTATGAAACCTTTCCTGGCTTTGTGGTCCACTACATGCGCGAGAGGCCTTAATTGGTATTTTTTACCAGTAAGTACAGTAAAGTAATCATACACACTCTCATGTCTCGCCTAACAGAGAAAAACTCAAAGAAAGAAGCCCTCTCCTAAGAGCCTCCATTACCATTTTCTCTGCTCTATCGACAGCCTAATAATGACAATTATACTAAGGAATTGTAACTTTTGCAAAGCTTTTTCCGTGTAAATGTTTTTAAAATAACTCAGATGGTGTCTTTTTCAGCATTGGGCGCTTTGTCAATGCATTCTCGGCGAGAAAAAAAATTCTGAGTAATCACTGGCCGAATCCGACAATTTATTCTTGGCAGCAAAAATGTCTTAGGAGAGGGCTTCTTTCTTTGAGTTTTTCTCTGTTAGGCGAGACATGAGAGTGTGTATGATAACTATACTATACAGGTAAAAAATACCAATTAAGGCCTCTCGCGCATGTAAAGGACCACAAAGCCAGGAAAGGTTTCATAATGAACAGAATGCAACTGCAATAAATTGCACGGACCACCAAAGAGCTCACAATTTTTTTGATATTTAAGTTTTTTTTTGTTTTACTAGTGGGTGGGTGGGGGGGCGTTGGGGGCGAAGCCTGATATGCAACTACCACCACGCGGTGCGATTTGGGCTATTTGAAATCAAATAAAACTGAGACAGGCAGAAAATTTTGCAAATCTAATTTATCACACTTTTCAAACCAATTAAACCCACGCCCTTTAATGATTATCAAGAGCGAGCGGTGCGACTAAACTGATTACAATGGGGCAGTTGCAAGGGTCTGAAACGTTGTGTTTTTTATAAAGAAAACGAAAGTACTTGATGAGGTGAGAACAAAGATGCCTTTGGTTTCTAATTAAGTCCCGTTGTTCCGGAGATGAGATTTTGGCCCAAAATACATTGTTTTAAATGGGGATTCCGCGTAGTGACGTCACTACACACACGATTTTTTACAACTTTACTCGTGTGTATCTCCAAAACCAGGGCACTTAGGAAAAAACCAAAGGCATCATGGTTCTCAGCTCATCAAGTAGTATCATTTTCTGTATAAAAAACACAACATTTCAGACCCTTGCAACTGCACCATTGTGATTTTTGAGTTCACAGCTTACAAACCTTGATTTGGACTTTGAGGAATCTCTTAAATACGGTGGACATTGGTCGGTTTGCATAAAATCAATACAGCCTCTATATTAAAGAAAAGCTAGACCTAGAGCAAACGTAAATATTGCGTCGCAGCGCCTTCAAAGACTTTTTTGGACCAAAAGTTTGACCAGAAGTCGGATTCGTTCCAATTTTTTAAGTTTTCGGTCCTTTGCGGAACCCGAATGAATCAATATTTTTCAATGCGCTTTGGTACGCTTCTTGAGCAACAAGCTTGACGGCGATTAGATCCTAGAGCGAGCGGGTCCTACCCGGTCAGTTCAAAGCAACGTTGCTAAATCACAAGAAATCGTGATTTTAGAGCTTTTTTTTCCGTAAATTACAAAAAGGGCTTTGCGGAACCTCTAAATCACGATGGAAATGAACCAGTTTGCTGTAAAACGCTTCTACTTGTGTCGAAAAATATGTTCACAGCTAGAGCATACGTGATTGCTGTGTTGCGGTACCTTCAGAAACTTGTTCCGGCCAAAAATTGGACGAAAAACTCGGGTCAGCTCCAATTTTTTTGAGCTTCCAGTCCTTTGCGGAACCTCAAAGAGTTAATATTTTTCGCTGCGGTTTCGCACACCTCTTCAACAACATGTCTAACGTCGATTCGGCCCTAGAGCATGAAGGTTTTACGCACTGGCTTGAAGCAACGTTGCCAAATCGGACAAAATCGTGATTTTTGAGCCTTTTTCTCGTAAATTGCAAAATTGGCTTTGCGGAACCTCAAGAATTTGACGGATAGGGCTCAGATTTTTATAGTACATTGTTTACATGCTTTAGAAACATATTTTTGCTAGAGCATGAACGAAATTTTTATATTATAGGTTGTAGAATTTTTTTTCTCGGAAAAAACGTGAATTTTTCGAAAAAATCGAAACTTTGGGGCTCTTGTGGAACCTCAAGGGGTCAATATTTTGGGCTGAAATTTTACACACTTTCATAACTCACCAGAAGGAACAATCGCCCAGGTAGACGCAATCCGATTTCCGAAAAAGCCATTTTTCGGCCCACCCTACTCTTCGTCTACTAATTTTTCTCCTTCTCCTTCTCCTTCTCCTTCTCCTTCTCCTTCTCCTTCTCCTTCTCCTTCTCCTTCTCCTTCTCCTTCTCCTTCTCCTTCTCCTTCTCCTTCTCCTTCTCCTTCTCCTTCTCCTTCTCCTTCCTCCTTCTCCTTCTCCTTCTCCTTCTCCTTCTCCTTCTCCTTCTCCTTCTCCTTCTCCTTCTCCTCCTCCTCCTCCTCCTCCTCCTCCTCCTCCTCCTCCTCCTCCTCCTCCTCCTTCTCCTTCTCCTTCTCCTTCTCCTTCTCCTTCTCCTCCTCCTCCTCCTCCTCCTCCTCCTCCTCCTCCTCCTCCTCCTCCTCCTCCTCCTCCTTATCCTTCTCCTTCTCCTGCTTCTGCCCCTGCTCCTGCTCCTTCTCCTGCTCCTGCTCCTTCTCCTGCTCCTGCTCCTGCTCCTTCTCCTGCTCCTGCTCCTGCTCCTGCTTCTGCTCCTCCTTCTCCTACTCCTACTCCTTCTCCTTCTCCTTCCCCTTCCCCTTCTCCTTCTCCTTCTCCTTCTCCTTCTCCTTCTCCTTCTCCTTCTCCTTCTCCTTCTCCTTCTCCTTCTCCTTCTCCTTCTCCTTCTCCTTCTCCTTCTCCTTCTCCTTCTCCTCCTCCTCCTCCTCCTCCTCCTTCTCCTTCTTTCACTTCTTTTTATCCTCCTCATCCTCTCTCGACTTATTTCTTCTTCTCCTTCTTCCTCTTCTCCTTTTTCTTCGTCTTCTTCTTCTTCTTCTTCCTCTTCTTTTTCATCGTACTCTTCTTTGCGTATCTTTCGTGATGTAAAGACACAGAAATTTTAAAAGTTTTCACGTGACGCTACCGACGGGACGAGGCGTGCGAGCATTAGCTTGAATATAGACGGGATCAAAGTAGCTTAATGGAAAAATTATGACACCATTTTTATGGTCTTTGAAAGGAAATCCGATCAGCCACGCGACTGCTCTTCACTCGACATTAACATAAGAGTTTTAAGAGCCTGCCACACCGCAGAAAAAAACTCTCAAATCTGAAATAAAAATGCGATGCATCAGCAACGCATTTGTACGTCACTTTCAACAAAACGACGACCAGATCGTAGAAATGGTAATAAGCGTATCGTAGCTTTTGAAAGGTTTATCATGTACCTTCATAGTTTTACGAAAAAAATACTCCGTGCCTGGAAAACGTTTTAAAAGATGCACTATGAAAAATGCTTAACCCTAGTCTGCCAAACATGGGTCTTTTAGACCCAAAGCCTCCTAAAAATAAGTTGTGTTATTAACCCTAGTGTGCCAAACATGGGTCTTTTAGACCCGAAGCCTCCTAAAAATAAGTTTTGTGTTATTTTTTTTTTTTTTTTTTTTTTTTTTTTTTTTGACCCAAAAAGCTTGTTCTTCACAAATCGCTCTACAAATATCTTTAGAAACCCAATTTTTGCGTTATCAAAAAAAAAAAAAAAAATTATTCTAAGTCACAGGAAATGTTTTTAATACCGGGTCTTTTAGACCCGTCCCCTGTTTCCCCTTTTAGGCCATAAATCTCAAAATTCTCTAATAGCAAACCCTATCTTGTGACACATCATCAAAAAGGACAAAGCCAAGCATTTTGGCGTAAACCAAATGTCGTTATCGATTTTCAATTTCGAGATATCTAGGGTGGAAGTCGATTTTCAAAAATTCATTCCTCAATTTTCAAAAAAACATTATTCATAGTTGAAAAGTCGGAATTTAAAAAACTGCTAAAGCAAAACACTCAAAAAAGCGAGTACTTTTCTGAAAAAAATACGACTGTGACACAAATTTGGTTAAAATTTGGCTTTAGGTCTCCCTCCAAATTTTTTTAACATTTTCACCGCTCCGCGCTTCTGCGGGTTATCTCAAAAATTCCAAAATTCCAGGGGATGACCCCTATTAAATGATGCATTAATTGAAAGAACACATTAAACTGAACACTGGCGCAAACCGGAGGCTCATACCTTTTTTTCGCATTCGAGGTATCGAATGTCAAATGTCGATCTACAAACGACGAAAACTGACGAAAAACGGTATCGACCTCCGCGGCTTTATCTATAGGGTGAGGGACTATAGATGGTGGGTTACTCACTATATACGATGGGTTACCATGTACTATCAAAGCAATTATACCCTGATTTACCGTAAACAACATTGAAAATGTATCGCATAAATGGGCTAAACACATGTATTTTAAATGTGGGTCTAAAAGACCCGAAATTGGCAAACTCGCATAAAAAACTTGTCCGGCAAACTAGGGTTCAAAAAATGTGATGCTTTTTGAGAGTGATGGGGGCCTGGGGAGATTAGCTTCTCACCATTTATAAGCTCTTCTCCATAAAAAAAAGTGGAGGGACTTGAAGATCGAGCTATGTTCCTGTTGGGTATATTGGGACAAAAAAGTTTCATGGACAATAAAAACATCTTATCGGACATAAAAAAAAGCCTAAAAACCCAATCGGACTAAAATAAATAGGACCAAAAGTCAAAGGGGGATTGTCATTGGACCAAAAATAGTAAACCGAAAACAAATTGGACGCATAAAATTAGACATCATATATTTTGATCGTAGATATTCTGAGAAATGAACATTATATAATTTTGGAGCCAAAATGGTAAAGAAAATTGTCGATCACCCTTCGTGTAAACGGAAAAAAGGGACGGTTCAGGTTTAATGTTTCATCGTTGTTGTGTGACATGTTGCATACACCTCACGGCATTATACTCTTCCAAATCTCGTTCATTATTCATGAAGAGTGTAGGACGTCGAAGGTTATAGGTATATACTGCAATCCCTTCTAGTAAATTTGCCTAATTGAGTTAGCCAATGAGAGACTGGAACAGGCCGCGATCGAAATCTGGTGCATTTGAAATATCTCATGGTAAAAGGTCCCTGAGCTTATTCTATATAACATCAAGTCTTGACTCAAACTGTCATGTAACACTCTTGCAATGTTTATTTTTCGTGGAAATAGCACACCCGATGTTTTCCGGCCTTTATTGCTGTTCTATATACTGGATGGCATACGCTATAGTAGTAAAGATGAGATTGAAATTACCGACTTTTTATGTGACCAGTGCGCGGTTATGGTATAAAGATAAAGATGGTAAAAACCCTTATTGGTTACATTGCTAAAAAGATGACGAGGGAGAAGAAAATGAGATATTCTGCGGTAATTTGGGGCGAAATCGGCATACATTTTGACAGATTTCTAACCGTTGTCCTTTAGTTCGGTCCGGTGCACTTTCAAGTTTACACCGAAAAAAAATAAAAATTAATAACTCCTATATTCTGATAAAATTAAAAGAAGCACAATCAATAAGACAACCAAAGGTTGGTATCCAGTATTTTTCTTAGACAATGTGAGGCTGTTGCAATCTTTTGCGACGGGCGATTTAAGGGTCGATGCAGATGTATAAAATCCCCCAGGAATAACGATGATGGTAGCCAATGAGCTATAACTTTAGAGTGGCAGCGGGCTGGTCCACCTTGTGCCACACAGGGTAGAAGGAATCCCGGGAAAAAGTGGAATTTGGACAGCAGATTCCAAGGTTTGAGGTTAAATTTTGTAGGTCGTTCGGAATTTGGCGGGAATTTGGACGGCAGATTCCAGGGTTTGAGGTTAAATTTTGAAGGCCGTTTCCGGCGATGCCCGAGTTTGTTTACGAAACGACCGGAAACAACCTACAAAACTTAACCTCAAAATCGATTTTTACGGCAAGATGGCGGCGCCCTAGGTGACAACAATGAACCAGCGGAACGTTCCTTGATGTGCCACTCTAAAGTTATAGCTCATTGATGGTAGCACTAAAAACTTTTAAAATCCGAAAATTTTGAAAATTTCACACCTTGAAAACCCAGTTTAACGGGGTTTCCGGGTTGTATTTGAGAGAACCGAGACAAATTTATGGGGTGGCGATTGGGGGGGGGGGGGGGGGGGGGGGGTTCTTTCTCCATCCTAATGATATTTATTCTTTAACTTTCATTTTCTAACTATTTAGAATCGTTTTTCTTGACCGGTCCAGTTGGGTGTCACCCCCAGGCCCAGGCTCCCCACCATATGCCCTTACCTTAAGTCCTTACCCGTGGCAAACTGTCCTTTCTTCCTTCCACGCACCCCCTTACCTTCAACTACCTTTATTTTTTCCTTCCTTTCGTTTTCCTCCTCTTTTTCCTTCCCTTATTTATTTTCTTCTCTTTTTTTCCTCTTTTTCCTATTTTCTCCTTTCTCCTTTTTTTTCCTTTTTTCCTTTTTTCCTTTTTTCCTTTTTTCCTTTTTTCCTTTTTTCCTTTTTTCCTTTTTTTCCTTTTTCCTTTTTCCTTTTTTCCCCTTTTTCTTTCTCTTTTTCTTCTCTTTTCTTTTTCTTTCACTCCGTCGGGTGTCACACCAAGGATGGTGGCACCCGGGGCCCTGGGCCCCCCGCCCCCCCCCCCCCCCCCCCCTAGCGACGCCGCTGATAAACAATCGATTATTAGAGGGGCTGTAGCCCCGAGGCTAATCGATCATTTCCCTTGCAATCAAATGGAAATAATACACTGTTGCCCGATTGCAGGATCCGCCAATGCGTCCGCTCCTTTAAGCTCTCTCTCCGATCTCCTTTCAAGAATTTATTATTTCCGGATTTTCAAAACATAATGAAGCTGCTTCCGCAGCCTCATTATTTTGTCCATTTCTCCATACTGTATTTCAAACTTACTTCTCACTCACTCCTTTCAAGAAAACTGGCTCCTAAAAACTTCAAATAACGTGGAGCTCCACTGTTTGCTGTAGTGAAAATATTCACTGATTTCTTTCTCTCATCTCTCACATTCTTGTATCAACTCACTCAACACTCCAGCCTCCAACCAGTGGCGTAGCGTGCAATGTGACAACGTTGCACAGTGTTCATTTAAACCAATGTAAAAGGTCAAATGCGAAGGTGTTCACCGAACACCCAATAGTTCGAGTAGGGGAAAAATGCGGGTATGAGCACAGCGGGTTTGAGCACAGTGCGGGTTTAAGCACAGATCCAAAAGATAACTTATAAAAGAGTACGATGATTTATGAGAGTATATTACGCAATGATGTAAACGGAAGAAGTAGACAAGATGAAACTTGTCTTATTCAAGATTTTTCCTGTTTTCGGACTAACCTAACCCACCCCCTCCCTTCTCTTCACTGATATGTTAATTGCTTATGGTGGAACGTTCTAGAACAAAGCATCCCCCCCCCAAATGGACCGTTCTAGAACATTAAAATGTATGGAGTGAGGTATTTGCAGGCAATCTGGCAACAATGTATTCGTTCAGTGGTGAAGCGTGTAATTTGGCAACATTGCGATGTGTTCCTTTAAGCCCCCTGTAAAAGGTCGAATGCGTTGGAGTTCTCCGATCTCCCATTAGTTCGATCTTTTTAAAGGGTTCAAATGTTCCCAGAACAACGTTGCGAAATGGCACGCTACGCCACTATCTTTGCTCCATTTGAATCTATGTTAGACTATCGATTGCTGGCAGTGGCGTAAACTTGGGATTTTTATTGGGGGGGGGGGGGGGGGCAAACCAACTTTTGAGAGATGCACTAGTCTGGGGGGACACCCCCAGTGAAAGGGGGGTCCGGGGGCCCTGTTGTGAGACCAGTTATTTGAGCTAGGATGAAATTATATTGACACGTGATTTTCACAGATAATATTAAAGATTTATTTTAGACGAATGATTTACGTTAAGTGGTGCTAGCAGTGGAGTCGACGCGCGAATGCCCCTTCCAAGTCGAGGGCTGGTTAGAGCTCTTGGCTTGGAAGGCCTTAAAAATACTTAGAACTAAAGAGACATGGATATTGAAAGAGACATGGATATTGAAAGAGAGATGGAATGTGACGAAGTATAGAATATGAGTAGGAAGAGCGTTTTTGGAAGGGAGTATTGTGCGCTGGCTAGGCGCCGTGTAGCTGCATGAGCGACAATAGGAGGTAGTGGCGCTATGCAGTTACAGGGTTGCCAAGCAGGGACACAACACCCCCCTCTCCTTATGAAAGTTCAAATTTATAAATTTTGGAAGTTTGAAAAAATTGACAAATTTGAAACTATAGACGTTTGATTACTGAAAAAATATCGAGCAATTTGAGAAGTTTGAATCAGATCAAAAACTTTTGCTTAAATTGAAACTTTGAAAGACTTTTGAAAAATTTAAGAAGTTGAAAACATATGAAACGTTTTGAAAAAGCTGAAAACATTGGAAAAGTTTTGAAAATAAAATTAAAACATTTGAAAAGTTTTGAAAAAAAAATAAAAACATTTGAAAGAATTGAGAATTGAACAATTTTGAAAATATTGAAGACATTTAAAACGTTGCACTATTTACAAAATGCGACAAAAAGATGAATAAATGATATTTAAAAATGAGAATGTGTGAGCCCAAAGGCAAGAATTGAATTTTGGAGATTGAACACTTTGAACTGAATAATTTGAGAAACACTGAGATAAACAAGATTTTGATATTTGAAAGTTCACTGACATTAATTGTAAACTCATTGATAAGAATTCAGGCTTGATTAAATTTGATTGTTGACGTCGAGATTATTCGAAGATTACGAGAATTTAGGTGTAGAGATGAGACACGTTGTCGAGATTTTTCAGAACCAGAGAGAATTTGAATGCAGATAAGTAGATGCTGTTGTTGAGATTTTTGAAACATTTTGAGAGATAAATTTGTCGAGATGATGATAATCCGTGCGTGCTGAAAGAGAATTGGCAATATGTGGCAACCTTGCAGGAGATTGATAGGGTTGAACGAAAATTTTCGATGATTAACCGTTGATCAATCGATGAGAATGTGATTGATTTGAGAAATTGAGTGAGCTGTGCGAAGAGTATTGGAGATAAACGTTGACTAATCGGTGAAACGATGGTTGCATCGAAAGCGAGATTTGAACACTAGGCCTCAGGATTAGTTTGATGAAATTTGGCAACCATGGAAGAATTTGAATGAGTTTGGCAGAGTATTCAAAAGATTTAACCAGCGAGTAACAAACGTATGCAAAAGTTGGTTGTTTTGATGAATAACAGGCGATGATTGAAACATGGAATCGTTGAGAAAATTAGTGGATATTCGGCAACACAGCATAAGGTTTGAAGTTTTAATGTTTCATTTAAAGACTTGAGAGTAACTGTGGCAACATACAAAAAAGGACAGTTTCGACTACTGTGAGTAGGTGATGATGAGCAGCGAGTCAAAAATTAGATATTGGACGATAATTTGGTCAACTGGAGTGCATTTGATTTCTTTGAAGTCTTGCTTCAATGCGGTTATCAGATGAGCTTTCGGTTGAACGGGTGCGCTCATTTTGGAGGCAACTTAGTCGATTTGCGGTTGATTAAAATGCTTGTTGCTCGACTCATTTTCTGTTTAGCAAAGGAAACAGGCGAGGAAAAAGGAATAGGGTAGTCGAGGATGGATTTAGCACAATAAATGGAAAGATTCTGGATTTCAGAGGGATTTGGAGAGACAATGACTTGGAAAGGAAAAGTATAGGATTGACGAGACTTTGAGGTAGTTTGATGAAGATCAGAATAAAATAAATTGATTTCGAGATGCGATGATGAACTATTTGCCTTATTCTGAATAAAAATTAAAATAATATGGCCTACGAATAATATGATCTAAATGAATTTGTGCAGCATAACATTTGATAAAAGTGATAAAATTTATGGTATCAATTGCATAGAATTACTCATAACATGATCCTGTCTGAGCCTACTTGAATAAGTTTCAGGTCCCGGATTTATTTTCAGATCTATTATGGATTTTGGAACTGAATTGACGATGCTTTTTGATATAACAAGAATTGGATTTGATCGTGAATACCTTTCAAATTGAGTAGACTTTTTCTTCTTGTTTGATTCGTGAATCGCTGGAAAGAACGAGTTTGGAGAAAAGAGTCGTTCGTTTGAACCAGAATAAGGGTTTGATTTAGTTCTAAAATTGGAACGAGTTTGAGATTGACTTGGATTATTGAACCGTTCTGACTTGCGAACTGTTTTTGATTCGGAATTGTTTAGCATTAAAGGGTTGAAATATGAACTAGATTTAGATGCAAATGAGTGTTTGTGATCGTGATTAAAGCTCTGAGTGAACGATTTATGATTTAATTGAGTTTTTCGAGGAAAAGATTGCGGCAATTTTGGTTTTAATTTAGGAAAGATTGTGTGCAATAAATTAGGACCGTAATTAGTTGGATAGTGATTCGAATAGTAAATGTGATCTACGTTACACGATTTTGACTTTAATTTTGGAGTAATTGAACTTTTTCTGAGAGGATCTGTAAGATGAACAGTGCGCGGAGTTGATTGAATCGTTGAAATGAATTTTAAGAACGGGTGTACAGAATCAGATATGAAATTCGACAGAGAATTAAGAGCAGACAAATTTGATTTAGGAGTTAAGTTATGATTAGTTGTTGAGTAAAAGCATACAAATGAATCAGAATTGGAGCTAAGATTGAATGTTGAGTTTTGAAAAGAATTTGAAACTGGTCTCGATTTTGGAGTTGAGAGAGTGTTTGAGAGCGGATTTGAAGAGTTTGTTTTTGACTTTGGATTCAAGGCACATGAAATGTCGATTGGCTTGAGATTTAGAGCAGAGTTAGAATCGAAATTTTGAATAAAATCAGAGTTTTTGATCGAATCGACCGAATTTGCAGTAACATTAAAAATAGAACTAGAGTTAAAATCAGAATTTGCTTTTGCATTTGTGACATTTGGCAACATTGGAAAAGAAGAAGAATCACCTGTGATTGAATTTGATGCATTATGAGATTTTGTTGAGTTTGACGAGTTAGAAGTAAAATTCGAAGAGTCTGAATTGATATTCTGAGACGATTTTGAGATCAAGAATTGATTTAGTTCAGATTTGGATTGTGGAATTTGATTTGAGTTTAAGATTGAGACAGAATTTGCAGAAATTGATTCGAAGTTAGAGTTAGGATTTATGTTAGAATTCGAATTTGATTTAGGTTCAGAGATTTTGATCGAGTTAGAAGAATTAGAGCTAGAGTTAGGTATTGATTTTGTATTTGATTCAGATTTGCATGAGTTCGTGGCTGATTTTGATCTGGCAGTAGAATTTGAGTTTGATTTAGAGTTAGAGTTAGAAATTGAGATATGATTTGGAGATGATTTTAAGATTGAATCGGGAACTGAATCTAGTTCCGATTTAGACTTACAATTAGAACTAGGATTTAGAGTTTGACAATGATTTGATTTTAAATGAGAATTAAAGTAAATTGACTGTGGACAAGAATTTGAATCAAAATTTGGAATCGATTTTGACATGGAACTGAAATTGTCGACTGAAATTGATTTTGAACGAGATTTAGAATCAGAGATAGGATTTAATTTCGAATGATTGTTATTAGAGCTATTCACATTTAAAATAGATTCAGGCTTTGAATTTGATTTTTCAGTTGAGTTTGAGATTGAACTTGAATTGGAACCACTGGAATTTGATTTCAAATCACACACTGATTTTGGTGTAGTAAGTGAATCGTTCGATTTTGAACTAGAGTTAGGATTTGAGATTGAGATTGATACAGAGTTAGAATTTGAGTTCGAAGGAGGATTTGAGGTAGAATTGCAGATTGATTTAGAATTAGAGTTTGATTTAGATTTTGAATTTGACGAGTTTGATGATGTTGACAATGAATTTGAGATAGAAAATGAGCAAATTGATTTTGAAATTGACGTTGCATTTGAATCTGAGTCAGAATTAGGATCGGAATAGAGCTTTAAAATAGAACGAAAGTAAGACATGGGATCTTTATGATTAGCTAGAACAGAAGTTGGTTTCGAATTCGAAGGTGAGTCTTGATTTGGCTTAGGATTTCCTATTGGTTGATTTTGCTGATTATTGTTTTCCGATGAATTTGGTGAGTTTGCACTAAAAAGAATATTATTAGAGCTAGACGATTTATTAATAACATGAGGTTCATTTCGTTGGCTGTTAAAAATTCGTTTTCTACATTCTAATATTAAATGACCCTGTTTTTTACAATAATTGCAAGTTTTAAAGGAATTTTGATTTTTATGAAAAGATTTAGAGACGTCAAATGTTTGATGAGCAATATTAAAAGAGTTAAAAGGATTTTGAGGCACTGATTGCATTGATTGATCGGAATGAGTGTTGAAATTTGGAGGCATAAAATTTACATGTTGAAATTGTCGATTAAAATCTGAGTTAGGCTGATTTTGAGGATTTAGTTTATTTGTTTGTGAAAAATTGTAATTAGACGGATACTGTGGATTTATCTGATTTAAATGAGAAAAGTTAGAGTTAGGTTGGTACGAATAGTAGGAATTATTTTGATTTTGAACATGAGAATTTTTAGATTGATTTGAGTTGAAATTAATGTTTTGTTTGAGTTTTCGGCAGTTATGTGTTTCGTGACCTTCATTTTTACAAAAATCGCAAAACATATAATAATTTTTCGTGTTATGAGACTTACAGAATTTTTCTTCTTCTATTGCTTTAACGAGAGCGTCGGATAGATTATCGAAGTTTTGACACCTTAAAAACCTAGATATTTGAAAATTTGAATGATGAATAAATCTGCTTAGTGCGAGTTCATTTATGAGTTCAATTTTACCTTTGTTATTCTCACTTTTACCTAATGTTAATAACAGACGATTTTGCAATGAGTCAATTTTTGAATAAAACTCAGCAATTGATTCGTTGCAATTCTGTTTTAAATTATTCAATTCCTCTAAAAGACGTACGTAATTTTGTTCATCCTGATAAAATACATTGAGAGTTTCTTTCAGAGAGTTCCATGATGTAAACGTTCTTCCGATGAATTTAGCCTTGACTTTAGCACCTAATTTCGAAATTATAAAGAAAAGTAATGCCCTATGTAGAGATTGATCGGCGAAAGTATGTGCATCGTCACAAATTGAAATAAAATTATTGTATTCGGAGCGATCTCCGGAAAAGGTGGGAATGAGGGAACAGACAAAATCGAGTTGCATTTCAGGAGAGAGCATAATTGAGGATTGAGTTGGAGATGGATTTTCGGTTGTCATGGTTACGAGGAAAACACGGAAACACGGGATTTTGGAAAAAATAAGAAAATGAGCAATCTGAGATGAGCTTGAAGAATTTGTGTACCTTGAAATATCCTACCGACTGCGCCAGTTTTGTTGTGAGACCAGTTATTTGAGCTAGGATGAAATTATATTGACACGTGATTTTCACAGATAATATTAAAGATTTATTTTAGACGAATGATTTACGTTAAGTGGTGCTCGCAGTGGAGTCGACGCGCGAATGCCCCTTCCAAGTCGAGGGCTGGTTAGAGCTCTTGGCTTGGAAGGCCTTAAAAATACTTAGAACTAAAGAGACATGGATATTGAAAGAGACATGGATATTGAAAGAGAGATGGAATGTGACGAAGTATAGAATATGAGTAGGAAGAGCGTTTTTGGAAGGGAGTATTGTGCGCTGGCTAGGCGCCGTGTAGCTGCATGAGCGACAATAGGAGGTAGTGGCGCTATGCAGTTACAGGGTTGCCAAGCAGGGACACAACAGCCCTCCCCCGGAAAAATTAGAAAATTCAGGCTCTCTCAGACGATATTTTAAGCAATTTTATCGCATAAAAATGCCACCAAATTTAAAAAAAATTAAAAATAGATTTTACTTTTATTTTCTTAATTTCTTAGGCAAAAAGGGAATTTTTTAGTTTAGACTTTCAGCTTATTGATGAAGCTGATATTTCTGGGCTTTGGGAAACTATTCCTCAAGGTTAGAAGTCTTCTGGAAATTTGAAACTGCAGTAAAAGTAATGTTCCGCTCAGTGGCGTAAATTTTAAGATTATTTTTGAGGGGAGAGGGTAGCAATTATATAGTCCAATACTTTAGGGAATCTGGGGGGGCGACTTTCCAGTAATAGGGGGTCTGGGGTATTCCCCCGGAAAAATTTGAACATTAAGGTTCTCTTACACTATATTTTAAGCAATTGAATCTTTCAAAAATAACCAATCGACAGAACAGAAGTTAGTAGACTCAATGTATATTTTCTTTATTTCATTGACAACAGAGGATTTTTTCACTATAGATTCACTTCAGGCGCAGTTTCAGGGTAAAATAGAGCCTTTTATTCTTGCCATTTTTTGCTTCTTGGTTCCTGTAATTATTCCTCTCTTTCTTTATTTTTTTGTATTTTTTCTTTTCTCACTCCCTCTTTTTCCCTCCTCTTTTTCATCAAATTATTGGGGGGGGGGGGCAAAATGATACTTTGCCCCCCCTTCTCAAATATTGGAGAGGCAAAAAGAGCATGCCCCCCCTAAGATTACGCCACTGATTGCTGGTAAATCGCTGCTACTTTCCGAAACGAATGTATTTCTCATAACCTATACGAAATTTATCATTGTTGCAAATTGCACGACTCGCCACTGTTTATACCATATCAAACTTTGAAATGTGAAAGTAGTCGGTCTTAAACTTAAGTATGTAGTCAGCATGTACTCACCCATTGAGCAGATTGAGCGCGAGCGCTGCCCACGCCTCGTCATACGCTTCGCCCTCCGCCTCTTCTTCTTCCCTATGTAGTATTTGGTTGCCCTTTTCTATAGGATTCAGTATACAAGCAATAAAAGCACGAAAAAAAAAATTAATATTTTAGCACTGGAAGCAGTAAGTTGGTTCACAATGTTACACAGAATGACGAATGATCTCCTCTTGAACCCTCCAGCTCTAATCAAAACCAAGTCAAAAAATTCCTTAATGTTATCATACTTACCTTCTCTACAACTTACTGTGGGAAAATGATTCGCGTTCTGGTCCATGATAAATCGTAAACTGCGTTCATTTGCTCAAACTTACCACTGTTGCTATTTCGCCCATTCTTTCAATGGGAATCATTTTTGTTGTTTATTCTACTTACTTTATATCTGGCAACGTTGTGTGAAAATAGTTGAGTTATCTACGCCAATTCCTTCAACGAAAAGGGCACCCGTGAATTGCTGGTGATTTGCTGAGCATAAGCATTCTTGACCAAGTGCGTCTCTTTCACTTCATTCCCGATCGCAAAAAATACCCACAGAAAACAGGGGTGTCCAGTTTCACGCACCAACATTCGTCCACCAACGCACGGCGCTACAGATATACGCGAAAGATAAGCAGCTGCTGCTCCTCTCTTCAAGTCCGCGCTGCGCTGCGTCGCGAAAGCTTCGCGCGCTGCTTCCCAACGTCGCGTCGCGCGCGCGCTTCCACCGCGCGTCACAGTTTCGATTCATCGTTTCATGTTTTCACTCTATCAATCTGTCCTATACTCCGTTTGCTTTCTTCCGCTCTTCACTCCGCGGTGTCACGTCAATCTAGAAACGCTACATTTCTAACCACTTAAACTCTTGTCAATTTTCGATTTGAGCGAGAGTTCTGTGTTCCCTCAGTAGTTCGATTATTTTCACAGGTTTAAATTTTCTGAATGCAGCGTTACCAGATTGCCTGCAATACCTCACTCCATACATTTTAATGTTCTAGAACGGTCCGTTTGGGGGGGGGGGGGGGGTGCTTTGTTCTAGAACGTTCCACCATAAGCAATTAACATATCAGCGAAGAGAAGGGAGGGGGTGGGTTAGGTTATACTCTGTTCGGGATAAGAAGTCCGATGGGAAGTCAGGTAAAAACGCACACTGCAACGCAGCGGTTTCTCGGCTGTCGATTCTTCCCCGCTACCCCCGTTCGGGAGGACCAGCCTTTTAGACCCTTTTATTGAAGAAGACAATACCGTGAACTGAATATGTAATTTTTCAAAGATTAAAGCATCTTGGAATCACTCAATCAGGAATGCCAAATTCTTTGAAAAATTACTCCCTGAACCGCCGTTGGGTATCATTTTTCTGTGCACGTCGAGCAGAATTTAAATTTAAAGTCAGTTATTCAAAATTCGCGAATGCCGCAAAAGTTTAATTTTCGAGTGGGCGTTCAAAGGACTGTATAAATTGGTCAGTTCACGGTATTGTCTTCTTCAATAAAAGGGTCTAAAAGGCTGGTCCTCCTGAACGGGGGTAGCGGGGAAGAATCGACAGCCGAGAAACCGCTGCGTTGCAATGTAGTGCGTTTTTACCTGACTTCCCATTGGACTTCTTATCCCGAACAGAGTATAGTCCGAAAACAGGAAAACTCTTGAATAAGACAAGTTTCATCTTGTCTACTTCTTCCGTTTACATCATTGCGTAATATACTCTCATAAATCATCGCACTCTTTTATAAGTTATCCTTTGGATCTGTGCTTAAACCCGCACAGTGCTCAAACCCGCTGTGCTCATCCCCGCACTGTGCTCATACGCGCATTTTTCCCCTACTAGTTCGATCTTTTTCACGGATTTAAATGGACATAATACAACGTTGCCAGATTGCACGCTGCGCCACTGCCTCCAACCCTTATTATCGCAGCCAGTCAGTGGCGGCTCGTGCAATTTGGCAACCATGCTTTTTTGCCATTTAAAACTATGACAAAATATCTATATCTTGGGGGTGCAATGCACCTCCTGAAGATCGATTGTTTTATATAGGTTTAAATGAAGAGATTACGTTGTTGCCACATTGCACGAGCCGCCACTGCAGCCAGTCATCATCTACCCCCAAATTGGTGCATTGCAACCAGAGATTACTATTGCAACGCGTTACCTAGAATTGCATCCAATATGCTGACGAACTACCTGAAGTCTGAAGTTCGCCCACACTCTCTTCTCGCCCACGCTAGCTACCGAATCGCCGACTCAGATCCCAGCCATGCAAACCCATAATACTCTGCGCGCCCATTCATAACCGAATAAACACTGAAATCGCATTAGCATCGAATTCCGTTCTCAATTAAAGCACTCTCGAGTGAGATTGCGAAGCTCAAGGGCTCGAGAAGAGCCACGAATTCTTGCGGGTATTGCTACAGGCATACACGGTTTCCAGGTCGTGCGAACAACTTTCACGCTGCACATTTTAAATGAATTTGATAAAATATAGAGCTTTTTCTTCGGAATTTTGGCAACCACGCGACAGGTACACTAATGTATACATTTGTGCGCCCTCTTAGTGCCCACGTTTCTTGAGATCGCATTCGATGCAAGAAGGATATGCTTTCGTTGGGAGCCAGAAGTCAAAGGTCACGAGGACGGAAACGGAAGAAGAGAAGGAAAAGCGGTCGTCGGACGGGGAATCATCACAATCTTAAAACGAAACCCATTTTATAGTTTCACATACTATAAACTGTTTTAGTGACGAGCGGGAAATTTAAAATCTAGGAATCTGATTGGCTTAGATGATTTTTTTAAAAGCGTGAACCCGACGCATCTTTGACTCGGTGGAGTAGCGCGCAATTTGGCATCATATTGCAGTACGTCCATTTAAACCCATAAAAAATATCGAAGGAAATTTATATGTATTGTATTTATTATTCTCAAGAACCATCATTATTATTTTGTATCTGTTCAGATAATTTTCTGACGTGTATTTCAAGCTAATGGTTCTTATATGTACAAAATTAAATAAATAAATAAATAAATAAATAAATAAATAAATAAGTATTGGGTGTTCGGTGTACACCTTCGCATTCGACCTTTTACATGGGTTTAAATGCGGAAAAAAGACAATTAAATGGCAAAGACTGCCTGATTGCATGATATACGCCACTGCTTTGACTTTTCTTAAACGCAGCCATTGAGTTTGTGAGTGGATATTGAGACTTCTTGATGGTTTCAAAGTGATTTTTACGCAAAATTTCATGCGATTTAAACCCTCCATACCGCGCGCTGTAGCAAAAGTTTTCAAGATAAAATGGCCGTTTTGACTCTACCTTTACTATACATACATGAATCGTTATAGTGTGAATGGGTCTAAGCGAATAGCGGTACTTAAAATCTTAATTGTCGTCTTCCTCTAATTTATTTAAGCCTACACAAAAGTATCAATAAATTATCGTTTCATTCCTCACGAGGGACGTATCGATGCATCGCAATTTACAAGCCACCAAGCCAAAAGATTCAAAAGAAGCCTCTAGTTGGCGAGGGTCCTTCTTTGACGTCATTGGTAAACTGGGGGAAAAAATTGAGCCCAGTGCTCGGTCAGCACAAATGGACGCAGAAGGTGTCCATAGAGGTGATTGACGTCCACACTATAATCCATAGTTTCAATAGATTTGAATAAGGACTCGTAATACTCGAACAGTGTTGCCGGCTCTGAAACAAAAAACTTACCGAATTTTTTAAACAAAGTAATTTAAAATCAAAAGATTGTACTTTCAAAGCAATCGCGATCTAGCCGCTGCGAAGTAAAAATGTCTACCTATGAGAGAAAGAAGTCGCATTTTCATACAGTCAAGTAATACATAATGAATGACCACGGCATGACAGCAAGGTTGGCCACGGGGGGGGGGGGAGGAAGGAGTGCGCGAGGGAGGGGATCGGTGCGGGTAAGTTCAGTGCCTTGTGGATTTACGATCTCAATATTGGGCGACGTTGTCAGCTTTCAAAATTGTTATTGCATGTGCTCAGGTATTTGGTTTTTTAGTTTTGTTCGCAAACATGCTCGCCGCAGCACTTAGTCCTGTTAGATTTCGATATGGTTGAAATTACTACTAAGTTATGATGTGAATAAATGCAATTTCGTGAGATTTGAATGACTTTTAAGAAAATTTTCTATTACTATCACCGCGATGTTGTTAGTGAATGGATCCAAAAAAAAAAAAAAAAAAAATCCAACATTGATGTATGTCCAACACATCAAAAACGTCCCTGAAAATTCCAACAAAAGATCCGACGTAAAGGAAGTATTAGTAAGAATGTCCAAACCTATAGGCACATTTTTGTCTGGACTCTGGATATTTCCACCTTATACCATTACCGATACGCATATGCTCTGATCTCACGATCTGAATGAAGGTTCTGGTGACGAATGAAATGTCAATGAAAAATGGTTGGTGGGGCTACCAAAAGATATTTGGGGGTCCGAAACAAAAAAGTTGGGTTTTTGGGCTTTTTCTATTTTTGTTTTTTTGTTTTTTTGTTTTTTTTTTTTTTTTACTTTTGAGCAACTTTACTTACTGGGGCTGACCTCGAGACCAGCCATGATTTTTGGGGAGAAAACTGGGGGGAGGGGATACTCTCCATCCCTCCTCCCTGTAGAATTTAGTTTTAGTATACATGCCTTATGGGGAGAAAAGGAAAAATTCGTCGTTTGTCCTTATCACATTAACAATATACGTTTGCTCCCTGCTCCAAATAAAACCTAAAATGACATCTCTGCCTGGAAAAAACTACATTTTTCCCCCTAAAGTGGCCCATATCAACGCTACAGCTGCTACATAATGATCTGCTACAGCAAAGTGATTTGCAGGGTTTCACAGTAATCTCATTTCTAACTGCTTCTAAACCCATGCCTTACATCATAGAGTTGGGCAAATAGGAGCGATTAGGTACAAGATTACTGGGAAATCGGTAATCATCAAACCTTTGAATGGTAAGGTAATTAAGTGTTGTTTTCACAGATTTAAAATAAACTTTAGGGTCCTTTCGATTAGATCTAATTCTCCTGCAAATTGACATATGCATGGAGGGATTATAGGTCTAGTAAAAAATCAGCCCTGATTACCATGAAATCACCCTCTGAAGAAACGACGATTACCACCCCTATATTTGCTCAACTCTGCCTTTTCTACCCGTTAAAGAACTGTTCAAAAATTAATAATAGTTTATTGTAATAGTTTTGACATGTACCATAGTCCTCTATATGGGCTCTACGTATTAAATTGACAGATAAGAAATAAAATAATAATGTATTTCAAACCTCCATGTTTTAACATATAATAAGAATGAGCACCTATGTGGACACAATTTCTTTTTACGAAAGGGGATAGTTACGATGCGACAGTTTTTCGGTTTTTCATAAAGCCTATACCTATCTATATAGTAATTTTGAGAGTGAACTAAAAATTCTATTAAGACATGAATGGACAAAAAAGATTTGCTTTGGATGGTTATTGTGTTCTGGGTAATTTCATATACACCTTAAGGAGCCTCTGCCGTAATTAGTACCTCCAGGGTATACTAAAGAAAGAAAAATACACTTTTGCTCCTCTCCCGCCTATCACGTCTATATTCAAAAGAAAAGAAAAACACTGTATACAACTAACTAAATTTGCATTTTGAAAAAATTCCACGATTCAATTTGACGCGGCAGGGTTTGAGTACATATAGTATCGATCTGGCAACTGCGTTTTCGTGGCTCATTAAAATTAATTACCGGTGGACTATAGAAGCGCCCCTGTCACAAGTACCTACAGTAGTATAACTGGCACATTATTATCTGTAATTTTCAATGGTCCTAATAAGGAGTAATTGTGAAGGTACATTATTTTTATGAATCAGTAAAAAATTTTACCTATTCTTATTTTCTCCAACGATTATATTAAAAGCGATTAAAACGCAAAAGCCACCGGTTGCTGACTAGGAAGTTCATTGTCTATATATCTGGGAGACTGAAGTTATAAATGGCAAGGGGACGGAGTGGCGGTGAAGGAAATTTTGGCTTAGTCACGGCAAATTTCACCAAGATCCAAGAGAAAGAAAGACGATTAGATTCTGCAATTTCGCGGTTGCATGATAATTCGATTGAATCGAACATGTGTACCGAGAGCTTCATTTATAAGAATACTAACACTACTAACCGGCTTAAGTCTCACCAATCCCACCGTGCCTTTACTAACAAGAGGATCACTGTCATATTAGTTTCAGTTCAGTTGCACTTAAAAACAATTTTAGTTACGAGGTCATCCAGTAAAAAAGTTTATTGAGCGCTCTAAACTATTTTTCTCTCACTCTCACGTGACCCCTATGTACTGCTATCTTAACAATTCTCTCTTTTAAAATCGTAAAAAGAGATATTTTTTATGAATATTTTTTCCCCGAGTTACACTATAATACTATTTGGAGAAGAAAATGTCATGAAACAAGTTCCCGAATAGGAAATTTGACACAAAAAAGAAATCGTTATAAGTACGAGGGACCAGTGAGAGTCAGATAGGTGTTTTGTAACGCTAAAGCGGCTTCTTTCAAAGCTGTGATTGCAACCGCGATGAGTGCGCATTGTTGGCTAAACGTTGACTTCTGTAACGCTGGACTCAAACCGTCAATATCCGATGGCGTACAGCACGATCTGGCAACGTTGAATTTTTTCATACAAAACCCACAAAGTAAAATCCACTGTTTAATGTTGATACCTCCCGCGGCCGTGTCGCGTATAGTGGTCGAGCAGCACTTCGTCTTATTTTCAAAACGCCTTCATTTCTTGAGGTAGGCAGAAACAGAGTAGCCGCGTACGGCAATAGTTTACTATAGTTGCCGACGAGGATCGCGTTCTCACTTTTTAATCAATGGGAGGAGCGTCGCATTTTTAAAACGCCTTCATTTCTGGAGATAGGCAAAAACAGAAACGTGGCGTAGGAATAGTTAACTAGGTACTTGCCCCACCGGAGTAACAGGTTGGGGATTGATTGCATTCCTCCCGAGCGTTCCCTTTTTTTAATAATTATTGGAAGCTGCTTACACCTTTTGATGGGTCTTTGGCAAAAACAACCGGTCCGGACCCGGTCTTGGATCCATTAAAACGCATCTCTTCCTGAGGCCCCGAGCGGCAAAATTATGGTGGGCAAGTAAGAAAAGAAAAAATTAATCAGATTCATCAATTTGAACAAATTGCAACCCCCCCCCCCCGGAAACATCACGTCGACAAAGACCTGCTTGATACTTTTAACAATAAATATAATCCAACTTATTGCCGTGAAGAGTATTGTAGCGTCCGCGTCCTCACGCAGCGGTTTTCCCGTGGAGTCTCTCATACAGGGCCAGCCAAAGGGAGGGGGAGACTAGGCGACCGACTGAGGGAGCAATACACGGTGTTGAATAAAATATAGCTTCCACTCAACTTTTTCAGTTACGAGTACGAATTTCGAAAATCGCTGAAATACGTGTTCCAATATTTCGTGGGTGCACGTCCTTTCGAAGGTTACCGATTTGTTCTGAGGGGCGCCTGAGAAAATCTGGTCTTAAACTCAAAGGATGCGTCTGTGTTTTTACGCAAGAATTGTCAATATTATATTCTTTCTGAAAGGAAAATTGGGAAAAATCGATACATTTTCACGGTCAAATTTTTTGGAAAGCCCCTCTTAAAATAGCTTTTTAAATTCGATCACAGCAAATCAAAATTCTCAACATTTTCCGAGGGAAATTCTGAGGAGTGTCCCCCCAGACCCCCCATTGGAGCGTACGTAAGTAGGGGCGCTATCCAGATATTCGCCTGAGGGCGCTAGTGGGTAGGCTCGAGCCGGCCCTGCGCTCATATAATAAATGGCGTCATTCTGTGAATAAAATCGAAAAATGACTGCGGAGCGTCTCAAAATGTGTTGCAATTTCACTGGATCAAAATTTGGAAACGTTCGGGACAGACGAGATAGTGCCTAACGCGATGGATACGACCATTATCATTATTTAAAAATAGGTATGAAACTCTTTATAAATGCTTTCGCCGTTGCTTAAGACGCAACGTTCGGGAATAGTAATCTATATCCTCATCCTGTTACGCGTATTAGCAGGTAGTTAACTATTCCTACGCGGCTACTCTGTTTTTGCCTATCTCAAGAAATGAAGGAGTTTCAAAAATATATCGCGGCTTCCATTGATTTCAGAGAGGGAACGTTCGGAAAAAGTAATCTATCCCCATCCTGTTACGCGTATTAGCAGGTAGTTAACTATTCCTACGCGGCAACTCTGTTTTTGCCTATCTCAAGAAATGAAGGAGTTTCAAAAATGTATCGCGGCTTCCATTGATTAAAATGAGGGAACGTTCGGAAAAAGTAATCTATCCCCATCCTGTTACGCGTGTTAGCAGGTAGTTAACTATTCCTACGCGGCTACTCTGTTTTTGCCTACCTCAAGAAATGAAGGCGTTTAAAAAAATGAGAGGTATAGAGAAATATGTAACTTGAAACTTGTATTCAAGTAAAATTCAAAAAATAAGTCTTCAAAATTTCTCAACATTTCAACGTGGCCCTGAAACGAAATGTTTTACAGAATATCAGTCTATTCCTTATGGGTTTAATCTCCTCAAGTAATAATTATATTTCAACCCTTTCAGACCTGAAATTATTTTTGTCCGGAAATGGATTTTTGACCAACATGGTTGATCTTAGAGATGTTTCCTCATCTAAATTGATGCACATAATCACATATGTACTGTATTTTTATGTTTTCCATAAGACTACGTGTTATTTCAATGTCTACTGGAATGGACTCCAGGTCTAAAAGGGTTTCCACACAGGTGGGGAAAAGACAGAGATAGAGGCCAAAAAGTCACATGGTAGCACCCAAAATTGCGGACTGAATAACATAATCGGAACATTCTTGGTGTAACTTTCGATGATTTTCAAATCTTGAGAATAGGTAAACATAAAACTAAAACTCAACCTGCCACAACCTGTTTTTTTTAAATATTTATGGAGTTTATTCCAACCTGTGGATGCTTTCAATGATGTGATTTTAGCAGGAAAACAGCTAAAGGTCAGATAAGAGGACAGGAATTGTTAAACTGGCCATTGTGAGTGTGCTATTGGTCGAGAATTGAAAGACTTGACCATTGCAATGGTCACCATCACATAGTTTTCCGTTAGCTATAGAGGCTCCTCATTGATAGCTTTCATTAATTGGCAAATTAACGCTGGTTACCATTACCGTAGCAACAGCCAAATTTCACGATTTTCAACCACAGAACTGTAGCCAGTGGCAAATAGAGACCCAGCACAAAGCTTGAGACAGATGTCCAATTTGCCAGCTCAATTTTGGTCAGGACTTATCGAAACAACAACCAAAAATCGCCTACTGTTGGATGATGGACACCGATTAGGTTTTTGTGGTTTAAATTGTGATTTTTCTTTTTCAGAATAACAGATAAGGACAAATTATTTCAAAATCTTCGGCATTGATACTTAAACTGAAATTTTGAAATTTTAATTTATTTTTTGTTTTTCTCAACATTTTCTTTGAAGGAGGAGTGCCAATAAGGCCGGTTTTTGGCCTCAAACATGGTCAAAATTTAAATTGGTCCAGATGATTGTGCCGGTATAATGACTCAACTTACTCTTAAAGGCTTATATTTTTAGGTTCAAGTGCTGTTCACAGGTTATTTGATCTTTAGTGGTCTTTTTAATCACTTCTGAGTGGGTCGGTATTGTATTTTTCACGGGAAAAGCCCTATTTTTACTTAAATTATTGAATATTTAGATATGAGCTGGACATAGTTTGATTTTCTCCATGTTATTCTTACTAGGCTTCTAAAAATTAGTAATATACTTAAAAATAGTCACCGAACTATGTCCAGCTCATACTTAAATACTAACTTTCCTGATTTAGTGAAAATGGAAAACTTGAACGAATATGATTACTATCAGTGCAGTAACAGTTACATTGCCACCCGGCCACCTATGAAACCATGACGTATGGTTTACGGGTTGCCAAGAAGCAATATTGCAATTGTTCCACGTATTTCATGAAATTCGTTCAAGCTTTCCATTTTCATTTTCACAAAATCAGAAAAAATAATATTTAAGTACAAGCCGGACATAGTTTGGTGACTATTTTTAAGTACCAATATACCATAGTACCCATTTTCAGTAACCTAATAGCATATTTAAAGGACAAAACCGAACGATGTTCGGCTCACATCTTAACATTCAATAACTGAACAAAAAATTGTGCTTTTTCTGTGATAAACACAATACCAACCAACTTTGAGGTGATAAAACTTGCCATTAAAGTTCAAAAGACCTGTAAACACCACTCAAACCTAGAAATGTAAGCCTTTAAGAGTAAGTAGAGCTATTTTACTCAAACTGTTTGACCAATTTAAATTTTGACTACCTTTGGAGCTAAAAACCGGCCTTATTGGCACTTATTGGACTTAGAACAGCTCTTTTTCTCTCTCCACCCTTCAATTTCTACAATATTTCCTATACTTTTGATGTGGATAGGAAAGTAAGTAAGATAAAAAGGTGAGTCAATGATAAGAGTTAAAATTCAAAATAAAAGAAAAATTTATTTCTCCATACAAAATGTTTTGTTACAGTTTCTCAGGCAATTTAAATACCTAAATTGAACAGTTTTATTTTTTCTATTTATTTTCGAAGTATTAAAAAATAAAAAATTAACATTTTTTACCTCATGAAAACATGAAAAGTACATGAGAAACATTTAACAGATAACATTAGAAATAAGCACAATAAAGGGAGAAAAAGGAAAAAATATTCTTGGGCAGAGCAAGTAGCCATGATATCGAACAAAGGCGACTTAGTAGGAACAGTATAGATTTCACAGTTCCATTTTCCTTTTTTTATATGCGACATTATATCTACCTGAAAGGAAATAATTTCCTTGAAATACGTTTCGCGATAATTACAATATTTACAATAAAACAAAACATTTACACTTTCGAATTTCATAACAATTCATGTATTTTACTATTTCATACGTTCAACCAATCAATGGCTCTGTTCCCTCACTTAAAATTCCAAGTTTCATTTAATTTTCAGCGTTCTTTTAAGAAGAGGAACAAACATGACGATAAAAAGGAAATTAAAGAACAAAACAGAACAAATCAGACAAAACATTGAGGGGCCGGGGGGGGGGGGGGGGGGGGGCATAATATAAAATAAAGCTCAAAATAAGATACACAGTAAGATTTCTGACCAGGAACAAACTGAATATGAAAACAAGAATCGTAATAATAAAAAAATAATGAATAAAAACCACGGCATATTTAACAGTAGGCTAGACAGCTAAAAAAATAATGAATAAAAACCACGGTATATTTAACAGTAGGCTAGACTGCTATTTTATGCAACAATGTCGTAAAGGTTCAAATATCCTTGTTATCAAACCATTACTAAAGTCTCAAGTTAAATCTAACAATGATTTCCTCTAACAAGTGGCATAGCGTGCAATTTGGCAGCGTCGCAGTTCGTACATTTAAACCAAAGATTACTTATACATACAGATATGGCATAAGCCCGAATTTTTTTAAGTTGACTCCGGCCGTGATACAACTGGGCATCCAGAGGGGATCATAAAGATTACAATGAAAAGATTACATTTTCCATGTTTGTCTGTTAAAAAACTGTTCCGTGTTCCATTGTTGTTCACGTTCCGTGTTTGTTCTAGTTCCGCAAACAAACACAGGAAAAGTGGGAATCGTAATCTTTCCGAACCAGAATTCTGTAATCTTTATGATCCCCTCTGTATGCCCGCTTGTATCACGGCCGGCGTTTTATCTATTTTTCACTTAACACGGACGAGATGGCTTATGCCATATCTGTATGTATAAGTACCTAATCTTTGATTTAAACCTATGAAAATTATCGAACTATTGGGTGTTCGGTGAACACTTTCACATTCAATATTTTAAATGGGTTTAAAACATTCCAACGTTGTCAAATTGCACGCAACGCCACTGCCTCTGACTATAAAGGGTCTGATGACCAAAATTTTGTATGCTTGCATTAAACTATGGTCGTATCCACCGACTTTCCAGCTATCTCTAAAAAGACTAAACCTAATTCATTTCTTTCCAAACCTCTTAAATTAAATGAGAAACTCCTTCAATGCTGGTCATCCAGATTTGAGAGCGAGAAAAGAAATTAATAGATAAAAATGGTCAGAGCAAGAGTAGAGGGAAACAAAAAGTAGGCTCAAAAATTTGTTGTTACTAAAGTTTACCTTTTTTCTCCCATTCGGAGTAAGATATAAAGCTTAAATTCTCACAAGATCTGAAGGCGGCAAAATAACGACCTGATTTATACAACTGTCTTTGAAAAAATTGCAAAAATTTAGCATGATCTAGCCTACAACTAAATGAGCAGTGGTGAGTGGAATAACAAAAACAGTGTTGACAATCAGAGGCGTTGCGTGCAATTTAGCAACATTATAGGTCATCCATTTAAACCCATGAATAAGCTTAAACTTTCGGGCATGTTTCGTGCACTCCCTTAAATCGATATTTAACATGGGTTTGACCATCTTGTGCCAAAGGTATTTTACACTTACTGATAACTAAGGGGGGTGAATTCAATCCAACTTTAGAACATTGCCAATGGCTAATTTCTTAATATTTTTCAAATCTGTATATTCTCTGAAGAACATTAGTACGTCTTTTTTTTTTTTTTTCAAATTGTCTGATTTTGAAATGTTTGGCAAGGATATTTCCAAGAAAGTACCAAGTTTAAAAATTCCAATAAAATTATAACACACGTTCCTTGATTTATTTTAGTTTTGAAATTTATAAACTTCGAGGTGCGTTCAACTTATAAGTTTCCCTATTTTTTATCTCTGACCCTGTTGGTGCTAAAAATGTTTCATTTATACGGTTAAATCCGTCAAATTCTCAGCTTTCCAACGGTATTTTTGTTTTTGAAATTGGAGCAATTTTTGTAGGAGAAAAAGCTATATTTCTACACCCGTGTCGAAAAAGTCCCCGCCAACTTCTGAGTTGGGAAGTAAAAAGAAACTTTGACACTTGGAATGAAGAACGCAAAACTTTAAAATAAAAGATACATTTTATTTTTGAAGTATTTTATTTTTACGGCTTTTCCACATAATTTTCTTCCAGATTGATACATTTTTCGCAGCGATGAACCAGCTTTTCAATACCTTGGGCGAAAAACTCTCGGTCTAAGGACTTGAAAAAATTCATCACGGTATCCTTTAGGTGGTCATCTGACTGGAACTTGACGCCTCAAAGATTCTTCTTGAGCTCCGGGAATAGGTGATTAATCTGGAGGGGCAAGGTCCAGACTCTTGGGAGCATGTGACAAAATATCCCAGCCAAACTTTCCAATCAACGCAACAGTTCAGTTTCGGCGGCACTGTGAGGGCGAGCATTATCGTGAAGGAGCGTTGATTCTTCTCGAGAGTTTTCCTCGACGCTTGTTCTGGATTGCTCTCCTCAATTTATTGAGTGTTTCGCGATATTTGCCAAAATTGATGGTTGAGCCTTGTTCCACAAACTCAACTAACAAAATCCCTTGATTGTCCTAAAAAATTCTGTACACTTGTGTACGTTGTGTTGTTCAAAACAGGCGAATACTTTTTGCTGAAAAAGTTGGCGGGGGACTTTTTTGACACGGGTGTAGAAATATACCTTTTTCTCCTACGAAAATTGCTCAAATTTCAAAAACAAAAATACAGTTGAAAAGCTGAGGATTTGGCGGATTTTACCGTATAAATGAAATTTTTCTAGCACCCACAGGGCCAGATATAAAAAATAGGGAAACTTATAAGTTGAACGCCCCTCGTACATGGAAGATAATCCCAAAAAAAATTATACATTCTAAAAACTGCATTAAGTACACAATAAGATCACAAAGGAAATGTTTTTCCCCATCCAAACTGGTTTAAAATACATTGATACAAGGGGGGTGAATTTTTACCGCAACGATTTTCTTGCCTACAAAAAACAGAAAAATTGGAAGCAAATTTCCGATTTTTTGTGGAAAGCTTCTAAATACCCTAATCAAGGATAACAAAGGAAGTTTTAAGTTATTTAATGAAATATCTGCTTTTTATCATTGAAAACTGGCCTGAAGTTAAAATCCCCCCCCCCCGGTCCCTTAGGCACACAAGGGTTAAATGAACGAAATGCAACATTGACAGATTGCATGCGACGGCACCGCTGACGGTAACATGAGCAGACATTTTTTCAAGATATCTGAGCACCAGAGAAAAATACGATGTCCAAAAAGATAGAGAGACTTCCATTTTTATAACAAACTTCAAATACTTTTTCATACTACAGGGAATATGCAGAACAGTGATGTGGATCAAATTAAACCTTGGGTTTTTGAGGTAAAATAAAGATACAGGATCAGGCCAACACTCAACAAAGATAAGGGGGGGGGGGGAGTTTAGATAGGGAACAAATAAAATTAAAAAGTGAGAGATTTTCTCTCCCTACCTTCCTTCAAAAGAAACATTGAAAGAAAAATAAAATTTTATGCAATGACTTAATTCTTCCCTTCTTTTTCTTATTAAAAAAATAAAATTTGTTGAGAATTAAAAACTAAGTTTTTGACAACAGATCAATAACAACTACAGCGATGTATTCACTTGATTATTTTCATTCTTCGATTTTCAAACTGAACTTTGAATCCATCAAAATATTCATAAATTTAAAAAGTAGCTTATTTCCTCTAGAACTTTCTTGAGAGCCACATTTAAATTAGGAGGATTTTGCACAGTCTGAAACTATTTCAAAGAAAATTGACAGATCAATTTAGAATAAACATTCATTGGGAGAGAATTTACTGATCGATCAAAACTCATGAGGTTTAATCAGAAATGAACGCATTGCGAACTTATCTTCAGAATTTCATTGGAATGTTTAACGCTTAGAATGGAGCTCTTGCAAATTTTTGCTACAGGTGATTGAAGAGTTGATTTAGGCATAAAAACCTGTAAAAATGACGATAAGTACACTAAAAAATCACAAAATTCACTCTCAGAATCGGGCTAAATGGCGGAGCTAAGCAGGTATAATGGATTCCTGCCTGATTTAAGACATAAGTCTGTGTTTCTGTGGAGGAAGTGACAAAATAGACAGGAATCTCCCATGATACTAGCATATATCCGCCATTGTGATCTTGCCTTTACAGCTGTTTTCTGAGTTTAATACTAAATTTTAGACTTTTCCGGTGATACTTTCGTGATTTTTGCTGGTTTTTACATCAGATTTGACCATTTATTTGCTTATAGCGAAAGTTTACAAGAGCCCATCACACATAAAAATTGCTGCACTTCTGAAAGTACAGGGTGCTGTCAAATTGAAAAACCTTAAAATGCAAAATTGATTCATTCTGGACCTGCAAAAGACAGCATTAAAGGAACGAGGGAAATAAAAGAGTCAAAGAATACTGATACATTAGTCTTCCTTGCATCTACATATTTTTGAAATAATCTTGCTCCTCAGTTTCCATTCCAAAGAGTACAGACAACAAGAATTTAGATACTAACTAAAAGTTACTAAAAGGACACAAATTTACAAATTGAAAAAAAGAAACTAAAATTTTTGCTACGCTAATGCAGCAATGTTTAAGAGACTAAAACAATTTTCCTGTAGTTTGCAAGATGGCTTTCATTTCTTTAATTTTTGGCATTGAAGCTTGTTCTAGAAGCAAAAGTTTTATTTGATACTTTCCAGATACGATCCATTAGATGCAAAAGTTATTCAACTCCATTTACAGCAAAACTTAGTTAAGGTGATTCTATGGCAAACTCCCGGAGATTTGAATCCGATAGATGGCTCCGAAAATAGCCGTTTTTCGACGGTTTTTGGCTGTTTTCTCTGAACAGACGAATAATGGACGAAAAATCGGATTGTAAGAACCTGCGTAAGTTTTTGCTTGATTTTTTGAGCTATAAACAGGCCAAATTGGTTCAGAAAAAAAGACGTAACTATGCAAGGAAAAAAGCATGTGTAATTAGGAGTTGTATCAATAAAGATTACAGGTTTCAGTTTCACCTGTAATCTTTACTGACACAACTCCAAATTACACATGATTTTTTCCTTGCATAGTTACATCTTTATTTCTGAACCAACTTGGCCTGTTTATAGCTCAAAAAATCAAGCAAAAACTTACGCAGGTGCTGACAATCCGATTTATCATCTCTTATTCGTCTGTTCAGAGAAAACAGCCAAAAACCGTCGAAAAACGGCTATTTTTGGAGCCATGTATCGGATTCAAATCTCCGGGAGTTCGCCATAGAATCACCTTAAAGGCATGGTGTATGAGTTTCTGTGCCTCCAATCGTTAAGCCTGGTTCGCAATGAGACACAATTCTACTCAGTTGAACAACATACTAGCAAAGGATGGGATCATTTGTCAATGCAACGCAATGCTTAACATCTGAACGCAACAACACAGCATAGTTGAGAAATTATCAACTTCTTGCAACACTACGCAGCAGAGAGCGGGAGTCAGATCACGCTGTTTCTTTAACGCCGGTCTTTATGGTTGCATGTTTTTGAAATTCTGGTTGCTGAATTGGGGAATCCTTGTGAACAAGGAGTATGGATTTCTTCCTCCCTTTTACATCAGTCAAAACACAAGTTCCCCAACGCTAGCAAACCAACGAGCTAAGAAATAATAAAAAGGATTTATGGGACATGATATGGGACCAATAAATGTACGGTCCGGACAATCCTTGTTCTTTAACGTTAGGTGCAGCCCTAACCAATCAGAAGCGAGGATTTCCTACTTGGGGGCCGAGAGCAAGGGACCGTCCGTACCGTAGATTTATTGGTCCATGGAAACTTCAAGGAGGCAGTCATGACGGTTTTTTAACTTTGAGAAGAAAGTTGATAGATTTTAAACGAAAGTGCAAGTGTTTGAGAGTAGCTACCTGGACACAGAAATTGATAAATCTGTTTCTTTTGGAAGGATTAGCACAGTAAAGAAACTGACAAAAGTCAGGAACAAGCCACATTTTTTTAAAATGAAATTAATTAAATAATTAATAAAATAAAAAATTAATTAAATAATTAAATAATTAATTAATTAATTAAATTTAATTAATTAATTTTTTTTTGTTTTTTTTTTTGTTTTTTTGTTTTAGAGTTCTGTGTCCAGATAGCCACTCTATTCACTTGCACTTTCATTTAAAATTAATTTTCATCGTATTAATAAAAAGTTTTGATTCAAGGTTTAAAAAAAAAACGAGGCAAACAAACCAGAATCAGATGGCCCATGCTGCCTCTTTTTGGGATAAGGACTTATTACATCTATTAGCCCCTCTCCAGGAATAGCTCGTTATATCAAATGTAAGGCCTTACTTCTCATTGGAAACCAGGCATTAACACGGCAAACATTTGATATTGAAATACAGCCACCATTTTCCACAAATAGCAATACACACTTGAAAGAATACAATATTTCTTGTGAATAAGCAGTGAATAAATAGATCAGATACTCAAGATTAGTTTTCGGAGTCGAATCACTTCTGCATCTAATAGCTCACATTGTTTTCCTTCAAAACCTGGAATTCCATTAAACTAGTGTAAATGCTAATGATCTCCAATTAAGAGCACTCAACTTTTTGGAGGTGTTCTTTCACTTTAAGTTTATTTTGTTTTGTAAATAAATCATGCCTCAAACTGCTAAAGATGGAAATTCAACCCGCAGCCTTGACATCTAAAACAATAGCTCAAAAATTTCTAACATAAGTAGAGGATTTCAACTGAAATTAAACTGTACAAATTTTTTGCGCTAAATACAAAGATGAACTGATATTAAAATGCACGAGATAACAAATAAAAGAATCTTCATTTTTTTGATGCATCACTAGTTTCAAGAAAGACCTGCACCAACACATAGGTACGAGAATTAAAGACGCCAGACCCATTCACACGACCAGAGACTCGGAGCAGCAGGAAAGATTAGAATAAAATTGTGTATTTCTTGCTGCAGATTACTATGAAAAAGGCTGTACGACTACCTAGTCATTTATTGTTTCAAAACTGATTTTAGGTGTTATCGTTCGGTCAGCTATTAATTTCATCGATTACAGATTGAATTATTTATTTTATTTATTTTTATTTTTCACAATTCATACAAAAGGAGCAGCCAATCAGAGTTATTGCAATCAGAGTTTCAAATGAGCTAAAAATGAGCTTCGTAAAGGGTTTCCATCAAAATAATTTAAATTGTAATCATTGAAACCAATTTCTGTTTGTATGAAAAAACTTGGATTCAGTTATTGAAAGATAAATGATAGGTGCCAAATTATTTCTCATCATGGTTTTCTGCTAGGAAAGACCCAAAAATCGATTTTAGCCATGGCTGCAGCTCCTGAGTCCCTGTTCACAACATAAGCGGAGAGTAGCTATTATTTTCGTTAATAATACATCTGCTACACAATTTTCTAAAATTTTAAATCCTATGAAATCATCAATATTTCCCTTTTCTTTTTCTTTTTAAAATAGTGAATTCGGGAAGTATACAAATGAGAGCTAGTAAAAACCTTCTTGCATTTCTTACCTCCAAAATTTTTAAGTTGATTCTCAAATTTTTTAGAAGAAGGCAGTCTGTTGAGGACTTCACTCATTTTCAACTTCTAACTTGCACAACTCTTTTCCAAAAGAAAAAAAACTTCAGAGAGTATTTCAAAAAATACTCTCTGAAGTTTTTTTTTTTTTTTTTTCTGAAGGGAGTGAAGTCCAAAACCTACCATCAGACTTTTTTCAATAATTAATTGACACTTGACAGGGATGAACATTTAAAAAAAACTTCCACTGTAAAAAAGATACCGATTTTGAAGTTGACAGTTTAAAAGACTAGCTGAGAGGATAATTTCAAAGACCGAAAATATGTATTAATCAAATGTGCCTCATCAAAGCTAGATTGGACTTCAGAATTAAAATCAAAATAAAACTAGCATGTCTACAGTTAAGTATATTACAAATTTTACATTATGATCAATGAAAAGTGATGCTTGCCTTCAAAAAATGTTAAGCTGATCATAGTAGAATCTTCTCTAAGCCACTTGCGCTTAATTTAATAGGCCAAGATTCACTCACGACTAACTACAGATAAAACCGTTGTAAATACTGCAAAAGTGCAAAGGCTAGAATTGGTACTTTTAAGAGACACAAAATCATTATATCCATAAGTCTGCACAAACAGATTAATATGACGACACATCAAAATCAACCAAGATATGAACAATCATTTTTTGTTCACAAGATTCCTTTCTCTGAAATACTGCAGAAACAACAAGATGGTAGATGGCGACAGAAGTCTGAATCTGAAAAATTTCACCATTGCAGAGATCAAAGACTTTTGTGTCATCATTATGATGCAGAGGAAAAATCGGATAGGTTCCGAACCCAAGGCACAGGACCATTATAATAGAAGCTCTCTTTAGGCAAGAGTTTTAAAATTAGGAGATCGGATTTGATTTAGAAGTGTTGGAGGGTTTTTCTACTTTGGTTTCATCTGGTTTTGGATGATCTGAATGATCGGAAGAATTGCTGACTAAGGAATTTGGCTTGGAAGATTTTATAAAAGTGGGCGGACTTGGGGCCGTGATATCTGAATCTAGATTTGTAGGAGATTTATCAATTGAATTTTCATTACCATCATCTCTGGGAGGAGACTGAGATGAAGCAGGTGAGGAGTCTTCGTTAATAGAGTTGAAATTATCTATTGCGTTGTATAGTACTACGACACTGCTTGGGTCTTTGGATTCAGCTGAATGGTTTGTCCTATTTTTGTCGGAATCACTCTGTGATGTCAGTGGATCGGCAGGTTCCGCAACATCTTCATCATGTGTCTCCTCTTCATTTACTTCTTCCATATCATTATCATTTACTTCTTCCATATCATTATCATTATCATTTCCATTAACATTTTCATTATCATTTCCATTATCATTTTCATTATCATTTTCATTATCATTTTCATTATCAACATCATCATTATCATTATCGTTATCATCATCATCATCATCATCGAGATCACCTTCTTCTTCCTCGTCTTCATCTTCAACTTCTGCGTCCATTTCTGCTTCAACATCTGCGTCCATTTCGGCTTCTACTTCTGCGTCCATTTCTTCTTCTACTTCTGCTTCTAAATCTTCATCTGCATTTGCTTCTGTTTCTTCTTGGACGTCTGCTTCCATTTCTTCTTCTTCTTCTTCTTCTTCATCTTCTCCTGTCAATGAACTGGAGATATTGTGAGATTCCTCCTCTTTTTCATCTTCATTTTCTTTATCGTTATTGTTTTCATTTTCGTTGTCCTTTTCTGCATCCGAGTCCTCTTCAGACTTGACTCTCACAGTATCTTCAGGTGGTGTGCTCCCTTCGGCCTCCAAAGACGGACTAGAATTGAAGTCTGTACGGTCAGTTGGAGAAGCCCCGCCGTTGGAGTCTTCATCGTTTTCTACCTCTACGGATTCATCCTTGACTGTTGCAGCAGTTAAGGATAACTTCATCATGCTTAGTTCTATCATACTCTCAGCCATATCCGCTGGTTTAATTGCTAAATGACGGACTCTGAGATGCTCCGGTAGAGCCTTGTGAGTGAAGGTCTCATTACACAGTTCACATTTGATCGTAGGTTCCGCATTACTGGACACCAACTTCTTCAGAATGGCCCTTTCCTTGGACCTTTCCTTGTATTCTCTTGCGCGCATTTTCTTCTTTTTAGTACAATTGTGGAAGACGATGCCTTTTGGCGTGAAGAACCTTTTGCAATATTCGCAATTAACTTTACTACTAGGTGTCATTCGCTTTTCAACAGGAGTGAAATTTAGGGGTTTTTTGTCAGAAATGCTTGCACTGTGGATTTCCTTATCGGATAGTTTCTCTACAATCACTTGAGCGTTTTTGGAAGCATTCAGATGTTCATTCATAAATGCAGGGGAACAAATTTTGCCAATTTCAATTGGGGCAGTTGGTTTTTTGGTATTGAGAGTAGAGGATTTTGCTGCTCCACTTTTGGAATTGCTAGCCTGACCTAATTTTTTTACCTGATTATTTTGCTCCGACTGAGAAGAACTCAAATTTTTAATCTTCGAAGGTGAAGCCTGATTTTCGACAGGAGACTTGCTAAGATAAAATGAAATGCCATTGCACCGCGAGTCGTGTTTTGAGACGCTGCTGGCATTGTTGGCTGCCCAGTAGCAGAAGTTGCAATCAAACGAATTAACACCTGAATAAATTGAGTTAGCCGCATTGACATGACTCGTGACAAAATGGTTGACGAAATTCATTTCACTGTCAAATTTTTGCATACACTGTAAGCACCTGATATTTTTAGAGGCAAGGTTTAATTTTTCTTCAATCGGCGCTTTACCTGTACATCCTTTCTGATGGGCCGAGAACAGATCAGAATCTTTAAAGCGGAAAGAACACTTTCCACACTTGTGAATTGATAATCTCTTACAATCGGCTTTATGAGACTTCCAAGCAGCAATCCCATGGAAAACCTTTTGACAACTCCTACATTTATGATACAGTTTTGATTTAATCATTTGCCTATGCATTTTAGTATGCTCATCAAATTCTACCTTAGAAGCAAGTTTCTTGGAACAAAAATCACAAGGATATAAAACTTTGTTGTGAGCTGCCATTGAATGGTTGGTGACACTCCTACCTGACATGAACTGCTGAGGACAAAGGTGACATTTAAAAGCTTTAAAAGTACCGCAATATTTCTGGTGCTCCGCTAATTTTTGCTCTTTCATAAACAATCTCGTGCACTGCTCGCATCGAGGACAGTTTGGTCTCAACTTCCAGCGAGACGGAGGTTGACTCTTATTTTCATGGGCACCTGAACGAGGCACTGGCTGTACAGTAGACAATTTCTCAAGCTCTTGGAGTGACAAAGACGACACCTGGCTATCATCGCTATGTTTTTGACCTATGTGTCTTCGTAGACGTATTACTGTCTCAAAACACTGGGAGCAAAACGGACATACTACTGCTCGCTCCGTTCCACAATACTGTTTATGGAAAGTAACAGCAGTTGCACTGTTTAACTGTCTTTTGCAACGATCACAGATACAACGGCTCTTCTTCAAAAGGCCAGAACCAGAACTAGAACCAGGAACGTTTGGATGAAATTTTTTCTTATGTTGTTTCAGAGCTAACGGGGTTTTGTACGAGTTTTTGCATAAATTACAAGGAAACACCGTAATTTTCATGCTAAGAGATGGTTTCCCTTTGGGATTTGAGGTTTTTGACAACTGACTCTCAATGTAAGTCTCCAGATCATCAGCCGATGGATCCATTTTGTGAACTGATATGATGTGAGTCGGTAAGCTGTAAACCTGCAATGTACTTGAGCAGTAAGGACATGGAATATATTGCCTGCCTACCTTGACAGGAGCAGATACTTTTGAATTATCGCCCAGAATTTTCACGATACCTACACTTCTTTCCGATTCTTGGACATTTTCTTTGGAAGTTGAAGCTTTCGACTTACTTGATTCTGATGAGACCTGGAAAAGGTAGATAAAAATTCAAGCATAAGAAATGATGAAAACAAAAAGGAAGGCAAAACAAAATGATCTTATCATTGGTGTAGCTAAGAATTTTTTAACGGGAAGGGGGGTCCACGGTCCGAAAATTGTAGGAGGGGGGGGAGGGGGGGAGAGAAAGACAACACTTAGAATTTGGTAAAATTCCTCTGAAAATGCAAAAGAAGTAGGTACCTTTTTTGAAGGCAAACTTGATCTAGGAGGTCTACGTTGCCTGTAGCAAAATTTAACAACAGCCTCATTTCAGTAAGTGAGATTGGCAACAAGTGCCACATAGCTTGCAGAGCTGCCGTTACGCATATAATTAATGGCATTTTCTAATTAACGGATGATTCCATTGGTTGAGAAAAGATTACACAGTTCAGTTATTGACTTTACTGTACAAAAATATTCTAATCCGTAATCTTTTCTCAATCGGTGGAAACGCCGTTAATTAATTAAAATATCCGCAAGTTTTTTAAAGTCAGCGATGACTCCACGGGTTAAGAAAAGATTACTGATACAAGTATTTTTGCGCATTACAGTCATACACTAAACTGAGCTGTGCAATCTTTTTTCAACCGGTGGAATCATTGGTGAATTGAAAAATACCATTAATTATACGCAAAGCAGCAGCTCTGATAGCTTGTTGCATTACTACAAAATACTGTATTTTTCTGAGTTTAATGTGCAGTTTATTTTCAACTTTGGAGTCTCAAAAAAAAGATCAAAGAATCTTTTTTTATTAAGTATTAATACAAGTGTGCAACTACCCAAGTACAAAAAATAATAAAAAACAGAAAAGATGACCAACCTAGAAGCAAAATTCAGAATTATTGACACTGAAACTAAAAGAGTAGAGAAAACTGCAAAAAGTTAAAAATATGGAATCAGGAATCTGGCCAACGATCTAAACTATAGAAGGGTGACGCTATGTTATAAATTCTATCCCAAAGTGAGACAGTACAGACTACCGACGGTTTGTTCGTCTCTTATTTTTTAATCTTTTTTTTTGTCTTAAATAAAAATAGTTGGATAAATTGTAAATAATTATATTGAAACTGATTTTGAATGAAACTGCAAGTGAGATAGAGTGGCTATTTGGACACAGAATTTTGATACAGCTATCCCAGGTTAGAAAAATATGCTTGTATCTGTTATGCATCAAGTTTTTTCTCATATAAAACCTTAAAAAAGGAATAGTAATACCAATTTCTGTGTCCATGCAGCGGCTCCATAACACTTCCTCCTTAATTTGAAACCAATTTAAAATTGATCTGTCGAAACTTTTGATTTAAGGTTAAAAATTAAGAGGCAAACAAACCGAGCCCATGAAGCCTGTGTAAAATATCCGTAAGAGGTCTTCATCACGGCTGCCTTCATGATGTCTTCAAAATTATGTTTAAGAAGACCCCTCTAGGGTTAGACCTTGTTGCATTTGGCATTAAATGTAAAATGAGATGAGACTTCTAAGTCCCGGATAGAAAAGGTTGAGGCGTTTCATGACCTCAACAACCTAACCAACATAGAATGTTAGAATGGAAGGCTGAAATAACTGAGGGAACAAATTCTCTGATGGGAAAGGAAACCTCTTCAGATTGGAATAGACTGTTGAGATCAGAACAGAAGAAACAACCATGTAAACGTTGAAAAACAAAAAAATACCGCTTAATCCCTATTCAGAGACTTTAGCATTTGAACATTAAATTTAAAGGAGACTGAGGAAAAATCATGATCATAAAAGGGCGTAAAGAAAGAATAGAAGTATGTACAGAGTAGGGAAAAATGTCCTTCACTCGATAGACAGGAATCTTAAAAAGTGTTGTAGATATTTTTTTTTTTTTTTTTTTTTTTTTTTTTTTTTTTTTTTTGGAGAAAAAGGCTTGGTTACAGAATTCCTTCAATAGTTGCTGCTTTTTCTAAGCTCATCTTAGCAATTTCCATCCCATCAACAAGCTATACATTCATCCAGAGTGGCAATTTAACAGTGATTAACGATCACCGGCACGGAGGATTTTTAGATAGTATGTTGAGGTGTGATTTTCTCTATATTTTTCTACAAATGGGGCTTTTTGTTTGGGCGATTTCAGACAATTCAGTTGTAAAAGCTTGAAAAATAACCATTTTGTCACTAAAAACACAGCAAATCCACTCCTGAGCTCACACACAATGCTTATAAATGTGTGCTTGTTACATGGTGGTGTTGCACATTAATCATGGAAGATTCTTATTTTAATTTGTTCACTCTTTCTAAGCTGGGAAGGATGATTCAGAGCAACTAGCCACCAGAGCAGTGACTCACAGCTAAATAATGGTTCTGTGACACAGGAGCTAAAGGAAATTTTCCTCTAGATCACCACTTCTTGATGGCGTTACAGTATTTTCAGAAAAGGATCTTCCATGATAAGTGCAACGCCGCCATTACAATCATGCGTTTAAATGCATGCTGTTTGCTGGTTTACATCTTTACATCTAAATGGACCCTTTGCAACTCAAAAATTCAAGGTGCAAGTTAAGGGGCAACTTGTACCAGCAAGCGAAAAAGTTTTGACCGTCAAGGATGCACACAAAGCGCAGAGGGTTGCTTTGATTACAAGAAGATTCGCCGTTTATCTTGAATACTTGACTGCCAAAACTTTTGCCTTTAATAGTACTATGGCTTTCAAAAGAAAGTATCCTGATAGAAAAGTTCATTATGTATTTAATTTCTGAACCAATTTGAGAAATTTTTCGGTTTTCGGGTATTTCAGAGTCTCACAGTGTTGCCACTTGTGACATTATACCTCAATAAATTTAAAACGATTGAAAATAATAAAAATTCACCAAGAATAATTTCAAACAGGGACTTTTTTTTGCAAGTCATAGTACAGAAGAGAATTTGGTTCATAGATAGGGAATTTTGTCGTTCTGATCTGATAATATCCTACTTACTTTTGTAACTTTTTTCTGTTTGGCTGACCCCGAGTTCAATTTCTGTCGTTTCTTGGGCTCAGGTTTATCGAGTGTAACAACTTCACACTTCCGTTTTTTCGGACCGTCGACAACCAAGCAGTCATCAGAATCATAATTTTGATTTTCATTTTGAACACTGGACTGGGTTGAACTTCTACTGGCTCTTCTAACAGATCCGACACGTTCACCTGCAATGTCAAAAGAGATATAATACTTACACAGTTTTATATCAATTAATTTCAAAAAGCTGATACTTACAACAGCAATTTAAGACACAGTGTTGCCATTTTTTTGATAGTTATCCGATTTTTCCCGCTTGACTTATAGTAAAAAATGGTAATTCATGGGGACATCTGGCAACACAGTTAAGATGATTCCAGGAAAAAGTTGGGGATCTTTCACCGAGCTAGATGGTGCGAATGGCAACTCTCCAAAATTGTGTCTTTTTGGAGTGATGTAAATGGGATGACAGATGATTATGCTAACTAGCCAAATTCCACAGAATTCCATTTTTGATAGAATTTATAAGCCATCAGCCATCAAAATTGATTGAGAAAAATAGGAATAAATTTTTAAGAACAGATTTTGGCTATCTGTTTGAAGGGTGCAGAAATGACCACAGTCTTAGATGGATGATTGAAACATGACGGTACAGAAATGGGAATTTTTACTGAAAGTCTAACACTCATAAACTCATATTTGACCAAAAAATGTGGCACACAAGACGGTTGCCAACCAGTGAGCATTTAATTTCAACAGACGGTTTTAGTGCAAAGTCAACGGTTAGCCAACAACCACAACAATGCGCTCATCGGTTGCAATCGGTTGGGATAAAACCCGCTTAGCGTTCCAAACTATCTCACTCACTCTCCCGTGACCCCCATGTATATCCATCTCTTTCTAGTTCCAAAATTCGTACACAGGGCCTTGTTTTACGACATATTATTATCAAAATCGCATTAAAATGCCTTGAAGAATTTATTTCTGCCATAAAATTTCACAAAATAAGTCTCTACATACGATTTTTGAAATTAGAGTGAGATGGCAGTACATGGAGGTCACATGAGAGCAAGAGAGACAAACCAGCTTTGTTTGGAACGCTCATCACCAGCAGTAGCCATTACTAAAACCCTCTATAATGCTAGCACAAACCATTCATATCCTGCTGAAACTCCCAAGACATGACCACAACTACCACCAAAACTCTAAAGTATCCTTAATTCATTCACTAGGCGTGTGAAATGTGTGGCAAATTACAATGACCACAGTTATTTGTCCGTGCGAATACAGAAAATGACTACAATTTGTTAAAAATTAAGTGTCTACTCTGCTAAATACTTCACTTAATGAGTAGACATTTTATCTATAAAGTGCTTTTTGACTTACAAGGGGAGGCTCAGAAGTCGCCGCCTCCGATTTTGAAAACAATTGCACGAAAATGTAGCTAAAGTAAAACTATTAGACCCGTGTTTCTCACTTTTTGCCAATGGGCCTTCCTAAAGCGTCAGGAATTTTTTAAAAGTTGCCGAGATTCACGTAAAAGCCCGAGCGGAGAGCGTTTCGAATATTTACGTGAATTTCGGCAACTTTCAAAAAATTCCTGACGCTTTAGGAAGGCCCATTGGCAAAAAGTGAGAAACACGGGTCTAATAGTTTTACTTTAGCTACATTTTCGTGCAATTGTCTTCAAAATCGGAGGCGGCGACTTCTGAGCCTCCCCTTGTTAGTTAGAAGTCATTTTTCAAACTAGCAAAAAATTCACCAAATCAAGGTCAATTAATACCAGGTCAGTCCAGTAGCAAATAGGTGGGGCTACCGAGTTCTGCTGCACGTCTTCCCAGGTTGCTAGGAATCTATCCCCCGGGTTGCTGGGCATCATCAACCCCATCGTGCAGCTCACTTGGCGGAATCAACAGCTATTATGCTGAATACGACAGAGAAGGGACTTACTATGCGCGGAAACATTGGTATGGACCGTCTACAGGACTGACCTGGTATTAATATATCTTGCTCTGTATGGTCGCATTTAAAACAAGCAGATATGTACAACAACTTTTTAATGACATTGGTCGAGAGCCACCTTCCGGTCATAGAATCAACAAATGCTCTGAGTGTTTTCTCAAATCACAAGTTTAATTTCAAGCCTCATTACTCAAACAGCTCAAGTAATTTGCAGCAATTATTCTTTTCTCTCTCACTCGAGGGGGCACTCATATCCCACAGAGACCTCTCTCTCACACTCTAGAGACTTCATTCCTCTCAAGACCCGGAGACTCTATTCCTCTCAAGACCTCCTTGCTTAGGGTAGTTGCTTTCAGTATTTTAAGCTATTTGTAATAACAGCCCCTCAATGAGTGAAATATTTAAAACTGTCACGGATAATTCTGGTGGAATCTTTGCCTTTGCTGACTATCATCAATTGACACTTTTAAAGATTTTGAAAGGTATTTTGGAAATTCTTGAGGTACAGTTAACGAACTAAATGATGTCAGTTGACTCCTTGAATTTTGCTTCAGGTAGGCAACCTGCAATACTTAACACAATGAATAGAAGCATTGCGGATGGCCTACCGTGCCAAAATTTGAGGAGTCAACTAGCATTATTTGATTCGCCAACTGTACATCATTATGAAAATTAACAGGTCTGTTGAGAATGTGAAGGAACAAGCTACTTTGGTAAATAAATGTGCAAAAATGCATCTAATGGCGGCGGTCATAGAGCCTAATACACGTTGACCTTGACCAATCAGAGGTTATCTACCCTCTTGTCTTAACTCTCTACGTATAGGAATTCTAGGTAACTTGACTAATGGTATAAAAACAATCACAAATGAAGAAGGAACAACTTGAAGTTACCTGAAGAACTAGAAACATCAACTTGAGAGCCTGAATGCGAGTCCATTGCTGCAGAGACAGGCATGACTTGTACTGAGCCTCTGCTTGATGATGAGTTACTTCTACTAGAATTACGTTCGCCTTCTCTTTTAATTACAACTGCCGTTGCCCCTGAACTAAAGCTTTGATCATTTCCAAATTCCTCTGCACTGAGCGAATGACAATTTTTCACTCGTATGCCACTGTCAAATTTTGCAATACTGCTCTTGCAGGGATCTTCAGCAAACTGCAAAAAACAACGAGAACATAATTAAAAACAACTAATTGAAGTGATCGTAGTTAAACAAATTAAAAGAGAGAGTAGACAAACAAAATCCAATCCACGTCCAGCGCAACTGGTTTCAAATAATATTTTAATACTACTGAGCATGACCACTTTCCTTTATCTATTTAAAAAGTTCATGATACTTTGTGAGAAAGTATTTGCCCTGTCTAATTTGTCCTTTTCACCGCGCTAGCAAAGGAGACCCTTTACTGAAAAACTCCTCAACTTCTCTTGAAGCTGGTTCCGGTTACTCCATGAATTTCTTCACAAGCATAGGAAAAGTGACAGATTAAATTGGACTACCCCCATGATACCTGCATTATATTGCTTCACTTTTTATAAACTAATATCAAGCTGACGAAGGGATTGTAGTAGTTTCTAGAATCAAAATTGTTTTTTCCTCCAGCTTTTACGAAATAGCCGACAATTCCTTCGTCTTTAAATCCTTCGTATTTATTCAATATTAAATTAGATTTTAGAATAACATTTGTCATCAATCCACAAAGTTCCCTGCCACTCTACAATTCTCCAGACATAGCTCTAATAGCCTGACTGCAAAATGCAGAGACAAAAATCATGACTGAAGTCACCTGCCATTTATTTGAACTTCAAAAGAACTCAACACCAAATCCGTAGAGACGTAAGCAACAGCATGGAACAGAGTGGAAGTGGACCCTGCACGCCTCTTCCAGAAAAATTATGGTAGAGCTCGTTTCAGAAGGGTTGGCCTCTGATAGCTCTTTATTTACAAGCGCGAATGGACATATTTCCGTCCACTGCGCCGACCGAAGTTCGGGAATGCGGTCCCTGCCAACCCCTGCGCCAGCGACCTGCCAGCGCAATGGATACATAACCGGCCTACTGCGCAGGTAAACACAGTGCTGTCAGCGGGCACCACTTTTGAAACGACCTTAAAAAAACACATGATTTACACTTCCTTCAAATTTTCATACAACTTTTTGACTAGAGTTTTCCATATTTACTTCTTTTTTTCCATAAGCGCCAGGTCTTACTATCTGTGAAAATATCCTGGAACATAACCCTTGCGGATAACAAGGGATTACTGTAAATCAAACAACCTGAAAAAAATGATTCTGACAAAACCAAAAACTTACATTTTCTCCGCTGGAAGTTACAGTCCTTGAATGCAACGTTTTGGAAAGATTGCTATTCAGGAATTTCTGAGCGCTTTGGATCTCTAATTTAAATGACCACCATTGCCTGAGCTTCCCATCGCAGGCAATACAAATGTGTTTGTGACTATCACCGCTGGAAACCTAATCAAAGAAACACGGTGATTAGATAACAGATGAAAACTAACTTTGGTAAACAAGTTTAAAGTTGTTGAGAAGCTAATATTCAGTTGTTTTACAATCTGAGATTACTTTTTCATTTGACTTAGGATAATAACTGAGTCTATCTATAGATTAAATCCACAGAAAATGTGAAGTGTTCATAGCACATCTAAAGGTGGAACGTGATGGAACACTACATTTTTTTATAGCGGTTAGTGCATACCTTCCATCCATTGAAATGAAACAGAAGAAGCCAATCACACTCGATAATTCAACCATTGATCGCAGTTACCGAAGACCAACCGAGAGGAGCCCTTTGTTTCCTGTTCCATCATTTTCGGAGAATAAAAGATAAGGCTTAACACTCATGGACTCAATAGGTACTCTAAGGGTCATGAGCTACCCACAGTAGCCCATAAGATTCAAATCCTTCATTTTTTAATTTGGGAATCAAAAGGAGCTGCAGAGGCGCTATTTCAGATTTTCCTTGGTGGAGGGGGGGGGGGGGGGTGAGGTCTTCCAAAAAATCGGACAACTTTTCTTTTGGTCGTGCCTCCTTTTCAACCAACTTTCAGCATTCAACCGCATATTTTTCCCCCCACTTTTTCTTCTTCCGCTGTCTGACTTGTTTGTTTGACCACTTTGAAAATCCATGGGGGAGGGGGGGGAGGGGGGGGGGGGGGGCTGGCGCTATTGAGGAGCTGGGTCTGAGCTTCAAACATAATTCAAATTTCCCTCCGGATTTAGAAGAATCTGGATTGGACAAACAAGTCAAAAGTATCTGATCTTTGATTTGACCTGATTCAAGATTCTCTCGTTGTCAGTGGCTATCCGATATATACTATCTACTTTGTCTTCATTGCTCGGATAAAAACAATCTTTGATTAAATCTTGAATAAACACAAATTCATCTTCAACTGACTTAGATGGGCTGTTATCTGAGAGCAATCGAGGGTCTCGATAGGCAGAACTTCAACTTCAAGAAAGTTAACCTCCAAATTTACAGTTCTATAAGTAGAACTAAAATAATCGGGTTTTAAACAAACATGTGTGGCAAACTGTTTGGTCTAAAATTGAGTTATTCACATTCTGAGAATATCCTGGAAACAGTAGCAATTATGATCTAACACTGAATGGTGGTCATAATCGCATGAAAACTTCCCAGCAACACAAGCTTTCAGATAATCAGTACCTAGATGATTAGTTCGATGCCAGGCCTCACAATTAATAACTTCTGTGACTATTAATACACGGAGTAATTCTTTCTACTTGATTTGCTGCCATTGTTTTATAATCACTCTGCTAACTCACCACACCAAAACTCAGTGCAGTTAAAAGGTAACAGGGAAGTACTTCCAGTAAGTGTGAAGAGCGTGACCCAGCAGAAAAGACGAAAGAAGGAACTGTGACAGAATGCAATGTGAAAATGGTTTTCTTATCAGAGTTCTGACAACACTCAAAAGAATCTCAATGATAAATGATAACCATTACAATGTGCAGTTGCTTATTATCAATTTTGATTTTTATAAAATCAAGAACACTGAGTAAACATACTGCAATGTAATCAATCATGAATCAGTAACATTAGAAATAAGAAAAACTTGTGACAGTAGCTTCTTGAAATTGGCTAGAGCAGGAAAGTTCAATGTAACAGGTTTAGACAAATACAGCAAGGCATCTGAAAATGCAACAATGCGTTTCGCGAAATGTGTCAGTGGCAAAAAATTTTGGAGGTTCTTTGCTGATCATTCTCAATGAAGCATAAAAATATGTTTAAGGACTCGGTTCACACTACTTGTCCAACCTCAATTCTAGAAAATTACCAGATTTAAATTTAAACTCGGATAACTGCAATCATATCCTATGCAGTAGAGCAGGACCATTTTGATTATCGGGTTCTGACAAGTAGCAGTGTCTGCTTCTGAACTGCATCAAAGCACATAGGTAAGCGGTTCATTAGCGACGAGTTGAAACTCTGCGCAAGCCAATCGCTCAACGATGCGTATTGATGCAGTTCAGAAGCAGGCAACACTACTTGTCAGAATTCGATACTCAAAATGGACCTGCTATAAGACGAACAATTTCGATTGGAGTCAACCATCGTCAGACAAATACCAGTGCACCATGCTGATATTATCGATGAACTGTGATTAAAAGTATTAAAACCTCCACAAGCATTTCTGAAGTTCACAGAGCTGCAGACAGTGCAGCAGCAGCTTGTGAATCAGCATTATCGCTAACCTCCCATATTCGGTCATTCACTGGAGCCCTTTCACAGTTGAAATTCATCATTGATTTCAACAGAAGAGGTATCGATTAATCCCAAACTACAAGCCACCAATGCAGAGCTTACAGATCAGTCAGTAAGATGCAACGTTTTGAAATGAGGATAAAGTACTGATGTAAGTAGAAAGTAAGTACCTGAACTGCTAAACAAACTTGGATGTTCTCAGGCAGAACAGATCCGTGATAAAAAATTGGAATCAACACATCCTTCTCGGACAGGCAGAGCCTGCACATTTCTCCCATGATGGTAAATTGCTTGAACCACAAGATACTAAAATAAACTCTGGAGTTCCTGAATAATCCACTTCGCTAAGTAAATAAGTGGATTTGCAAACCCCAACACAAAGTCTGCGGACTAATAAAACAGCTTCCACAACTTTAGGGGATTTAAAGAGCAGCTGATACCACAGGATGAAGATATTTTCACTACATTGTTATGAAGGGTACGTTGATACTAAGAAGTTAAAGTTTTGAATTCAATCTTGTAGATATCCTTCTACATGATACCGGGACCGCGAAAACGCGAAGCAAATTGCAAGTAAACATGGACATAACAACGAATGGACGGAGAAATTGAAAGCCGATCAATCCGGTCAAGATCCATGTATACAGGTCAGTCACTGCGCATACCCCGCTCCCGTCCATCGATGTTGAAGACGGGGTGAGGAAGGGGATGACGTATCATTCGCAGCTCCCGTAGCGCGGCAATTCAGCGGAATAGGGATTTACATGCTAATCAATGGGGGAAAGACCCTTGCTAAATTTAAATTTTTGAGAATATTTGATCATTAAATTTACTTTTCTTTGGATGTATCTCATCAAGAATGATCGTAAGCGTGGAAAAAGCCTTCAAAAGTGCTGCAGTTTTTTTCTTTCTATTTTTTAAACAATTTTGAAAATCGTGCTAACCGCATCTGTAGAATGGGCCTGGAGGTTCTGTGTTTTAGGTTAGAACTTTAGAAGGGCGAACGAAATTTTGCAGATGTTTCTAGCTCACAAAAAGCAAATATTAGGAGGTAAAACGAAGTGGAACATCGGTGTATTTTCTCATTTTTTCTAGTTTCAATGGAGTGTAACTACAAGTGAGTTTTGTCACTCCAGCTGGTGCTGGCATATCAAACAGTGTGTGACTTTTCATCTTTCTAAGAGTTTTTTTTTTTTTTTTAGAAATGGCCCTTCCTTCATTTCTCAGCGTAATTCTAAAGTCAGTTTTTGATATAAGTATGAGGAAGGACTTTTGTGTCTCATCGCATTGTATCGGAGTCTTACCCGAATGCTGTCTAGATTCTGAAGCTATTGTGCTGTGTTATTCCACCAATTCTAGCTGTGTCTAGTAGAACGACTTGAGTTAGTTTTCAAGCCATTCTTCTGTGTAGGTACTTTCAACTTTTTCCAACGCTTAATCCTCGCATGATACTGGAACTCGGAAGATACTGTTTACGATCATCGCGGAATTGGTCTCTCCATCTTTAGTGCGCAAAGTTAAGCAGTGGAAAAAAACCAATTTTTCCCTCTAAGTTTACGAGTACTTACCAAGTGATTGAAGTTTAACTTTGAAGTCTGATTTACTGTAAGTGGTAGTCTTTATGCCAAGATTATCATTTGCGGAACTCAGTCTGAAGTAAATTCATCGGTGGAATGCAGAACAGCGGCAAATTTTTGTTGGATTACCAACCTTTTACTGGAGGTATGCACCTTATGGTGAAATTTGTCTTTCTTCCCTACAAACCTCTGTCCTTCATCTCCTTGCAGCAGTCTATTTAAAGTAGCTTGGTTCTATAAGCTTACGACACAAATCTGACTATAAATTTATCAATTTGAAGTGGTTGTAGGGTAGTTGCACACTATCGTATCGTTATCCATTTCACAGAGCTAACCTTTCGGGGGACCTTTTCTATTCCATTTAGATCATGCATGCACCAGCTAAAAGAGCTGATAGCCGCTGGCTGGTGATTGACTCACTTTTGCAGCGATGGGAGGGGTGCGATCAGAATCCTGCACATTCATACTGAATTCTCTTTAAAAGTTGAAAATACCTAAATCCAATCATCAACTTGATAAATCAGTTTGCAGAACCACTGCTGAATATTCAAATTTTCAAGGCAAAACCTTAGCAGTTCCAGAGTAGTGATTTACTTATTGCTCAGAAATTGGGTTTCCAGGGCTTGACCATTGACTTGATATGCTGATTAGGTTTTTCTCCAAGCATACTGAAAGTTCACTGCTAGCGCCGTGCACTCACTCTCATTGGTTTTAATGCACAGATGGATTCTTAAAGCTATAAAAAAACCTAGGCTAACTTCTCAAATAAAGCTAGGAAAGGGCCACTGCTCCAACGGGTAGTAAAGTAGTTGCGAAAAGTAAGCTAGTTTGAAACAAAAACACTGCGTATTATGCAGCATGCTCATTAAGCGAATTTTCTCATCAGAAACGCGATGGCACGCCACATTTCTTACTGTGGTTAGCCGTCTAGGTTTCAGCGTTTCATTGAAACAGAATGAACACGCCGACTACTTTTAATAGTCTGTCTACTGATCGTGGTTATTATTTACCAATTGAGAGCAACCACAAGTGACCTGTTCCGTCCTGTGTTACGTAAGTTTACAACAAAATTAATCTATTGTATAGTACTCACTATGATTCCTACACAATAAGGAGTAGTACAGAGAAGTAAAGAGAGGAACATCAAATTTTACAAGGTGTATCCCTCCAGTAAAAGAGCGGCGATCCCAGAAAAGTTGCCGCTGTTATCCGTTCCACCGATGAATTGATTGCAGACTGATTTCTGCAAATGATGATCTTGGCATCAAGACTATCACTTACTGTAAATCAGGCTTCAAAGTTGAATTTAATCACTTTGGTACACTTTTCAACTGAGAGATCACCATCACCATCTTCATGAAACACCATCCACGAATTTTAACACACCATTTCCTTGGATCAAAATTTATCTAACTCTTTTCACTAGAAATTAAATTCACGACTGAATTCTGCACAATTTGCTGTGTAAACGAGAGCTGTAAATATCCTAAACCAAAAAGTAAAAGAACTTCGAATCATCTTGACTCTCGTTTCTTTGTTTGTTTACGTTTCGTGACTCATGTCGAGTGCATAAAAAGACGGCGCTCGAACTCGAATATCAAAAATCGTTGAAAAATAGAAAAAAAAAATAAGAGCACTTTTAAAGGCTTTTTCCAAGCCTACAATCATTCTTGTTGAGAAACATCCAAAGAAAAGTAAATTTAATGATCAATTATTCTCAAAAATTTAAATTTAGCAAGGGTCTTTCCCCCATTGATTAGCATGTAAATCCCTATTCCGCTGAATTGCCGCGCTACGGGAGCTGCGAATGATACGTCATCCCCTTCCTCACCCCGTCCGGCTGCGCAGAACGGACGCGTTTTCGTACACCGGAGTGACTGACCTGTATACATGGATCTTGAATCCGGTCAGGGATTTTTTGCAGATTGCGATTTGCGAAATCCAACGTCCAACGCACACACAACACCAGCACCCACCAGCAATATCAACTAATCTGCAGTTCGATCATTTCAAAATAGAGAGCGCTAATGTGCCCGGAAACGGGCGGCGCGCACTATCAAAAGGTTCAAATAAAAGTTTGAGAGGGGGGTGATTGACTATTGAATGCGTGTTATCCGTATGCAGTGGCGTAGTAAGGCTCAGTGGCACCCGGGGCGGAACACTTTAGTGTCACCCCCTATGGGGGGTCTGGGGGGACATCCCCCAGAATAGGGAAGGGGTCCGGGGGCCCTCCCCCGGGAAAATTTTGAAAAATTACGATCCCGAGAGCCCATATTTTTGCCATCTCCGCGCTGAAATTCGGTCAGATTAACTAACATAAATTCTCGGACTTTTACCTTGGCTTTTGCTTACAAACAAGTTTACTGAAAACTGTAAGTGTAATTTGCACATGCGGACGGTTCAAATTTTAAAGTTGCTTCTTATGTAGTACGTATACTTTCAAGGTCGTAAATCCCAACCACACCTTGCCAGGGGCGAATGCAGGAACGCTCTAAGGGCAGCCATTTTGAAATGCGAGAGCGGTGTAAGGGCCGAAATAACCCCAATCGATAGAGGGGGGTCTGGGGGTTCTCCCCCAGAAAATTTTGAAAATTAAGGTTTCTCTAAAGCTAATTTTTAGGTTTTTTCTGTCTCCCAGTTCCAGAGCCTCCATCTTATGAAATGCCATGCCCATTAAGTGTTGACGATTCCAGCTTCTCTGGGCTGTTTTTTCTAGTTCCTTTGAGTCTACCGAACCCCCCATTTATGTAATGCCTTCTGTGGAAAATGTTGAAACTTTGAGCTACTCAGGAGCTGTTTGGCCTCCTTTTAATCATCCAGATCCCTTGTTTTTTTTTTTAATTTTTTGTGCAATTTGTTTTAAAATTGAAGCATCTCTGGAGCTACACTTTTAGGTAGGTACCTTAGGAACTCTGTAGCCTTTTTTCCGTGGAAAGCTTAGAAAATTTTGACAAATTCAGCCTCTCTGAATTACTCTGGAATTGCTTTTAAGCCCTTTTGGACACCCCCTCCAGATCTCTTTTTTCCTGAATCACCCTGCTGTAGGGTGCCATTCTTAGTTTAAGCTGGCACTCTACTATGCTTCAGGGCGACACCCTTCGTTCAGAGTGGCACCCTCCTACTTTAGGGTGCCACTTTCCGTTCAGAATGGCACCCTCTTATTTTAGGGTGCCAATCTCCATTCAAAGTGGCACGTGAAACTTTTCGTCCAAAGTGGCACCCTCTTACTTCAGGGTGACACCATTATTTAGCCAAGGTGATACTTTTTTCGAACTCTATTTTGCGCAGGCTCTCTTCTCAGCCTCTTTTCCTGCCACTTGTTCCTCCTTACTTCCAGTTTTTCCTCTTTTCTCTTCTTTTGGGGGTTTTTCCCTTCGTTTTCCCCCTTTTTCCTTTTTTCTTCCCCCCTTTCTTCTTCTCTTTTCTCTTCTCTTTTCCTTTTTCTTTTCTTTCTCCTCTCTTTTCTTCCCTTTTTACTCAGGGTGTCACCCCTCCGATGGTGTCACCCGGGGCGGGCCGCCCCCTCCGCCCCCCCCTTACTACGCCACTGTCCGTATGGGTAGTTTTTTTATCTTTCGAACTATCATTCCGACAGAAATCCTTATATTATTATCTCTATGACGTCGTAAAGATAAAAGGGTTTCTATCGGAATGCCTACTTGGGAGATAAACATCACACCGCACCCAGTGGCGTCATTTCAGCTTTTGCCAGGGGGGGCAAAAATCTGAAATCTGATGACCTTTTTTTTTGCTTCTCAGATATAAAAAAATTCAAAAAACTGGGGGCAAAAATCTGATGACCTTTTTTTTGGTCGAAATTAAGGGGTGCGGAGGACCAAGGTCCATATACGTAAGGTTTGGCCGGTAGCGCCAACTCGGGAAATCCAATGTTTGGGAACCCATACCCGCATTTACTTTAACATTCTTCCCGAGTTCGCCGCCATCTTGGATCAATGATTTCAAATGGAGAAGTGGTTCCCAAACTGTGGACCAACGAGGGGAGCCCAAAGCTACCGGCCAGACCTTATGTGTATATGGACCTTGGTGCGGACCCCTTATGCATGCAAGTTTCCACTCGGATCTTTTCGAAAACGGTCGCGTGTTTCAAGACTCGCTGAAACACGTGTCAAATATTTTTGAGGGGGACGTCTTTAAAGGGGGTCACAGATTTTGGACCCCCACCCGAAGGGCTCCCCCAGGGGAGTTCCCACCACCCTATATCCCATATTTCAATTGGGGACTCCCAATTTTTATTTGATATTTAGAAAGAGGACGAAATTCCAAGACTTTTAACGTAAACCGAAAGTCGATATCGTTTTTCGTTCTCGATACATCGAAAGTCAAAGTTCGATATGGACCCACTTTCAAAAATGTGTAACTTCCCTTTCAATGGTCCAAATTTCAAAAAATTTGGGTCAAAATTGCTTTTAAAAAAAACTACGAATTTCCCCAAAAACGTATTCCATTGGCGTTTTCGAGCCCCTAAATTTCGTTGAAAATTTCAAAATTTTGAGGTTGTAAAAAAGAAACTACTTTAAATTTCAAAAACGCTGAAACATGGGTCAAATTATTTCAAAGGATACACCTTTTCAGGGGATCGACAATTTTCAAACAGTACAGGGGGGAGGGGGTGGGGGTCAGGGGGGTTTGAAAGGGAAGTTACACATTTTTGAAAATGGGTCCATATCGAGAAATTGACTTTCGATATATCGAGAACAAAATACGATTTCGACTTTCGGTTTACGTTAGAAGTCTTAGAATTTCGTTCTCTTTCCAAATATCAAATAAAAATTGGGGGTCCCAATTTGAAATAAGTATAGGATTTAGGGTGTTGGAAACCCCCCTGGGGTAAGGTGTTATTCTTATTTTTTAGAATTCCGAAATTTTTTTGCGAACGCTCGATTTTTGGTTCTTTGTGGTCTACAAAATTGACCCAATATCAAGCATTTTGAAAAAATTAACTTTAAATGGACGGTCATCCGCCAAAAGGGCGTAAGTGCCAAATTTGAATTTTTGGATGTTTTATTAGTCAATGGGTCTGTTGCACACTCGTTTTAAAGTATCAATTCTTACGTGAAAAGCGGTAAAAATAACAATGGCAGCATCAGAAAACACCAAAATTCATTAATAAATTCACAAATTCCGAAAAACACTAGACACTATTCACCTCTGTATCTTTCCACCACGTGCACGATATCTCGCGAAATTAGCGCGGCACATTCAAATAGACACGGCCGACTGTCATCACAACTGCGACTTCATAAACAAATAAACAGTAAACACGGACGGCGCGTTTGTTTGAATTCTTACGTCTGTCTCAATATCCTCAATTCCTCACAAAAGATTAAGAAAGGTACGGAAACCGACATTTGTGTCGAAAACTTAACAAAATGAAACAATAACACGCAGGAGTTCCAAAGATGATGATTGAAGTTGGAATCATACTTGGAACTTCTGCGTGTTATTGTTTCATTTTGATAAGTTTTCGACACAAATGTCGGTTTCCGTACTTTTCTTAATCTTTTGTGAGGAATTGAAGACATTGAGACGTAAGAATTCAAACAAACGCCGTCCGTGTTTACTGTTTATTTGTTTATGAAGTCAGTTGTGATGACAGTCGGCCGTGTTTATTTGAATGTGCCGCGCTAATTTCGCGAAATATCGTGCACGTGGTGGAAAGATACAGGGGTGAATAGTGTCTAGTGTTTTTCGCAATTTGTGAGTTTATTAATGAATTTTGGTGTATTGTTATTTTTACCGCTTTTTACGAAAGAATTGACATTTTAAAACGCTCTAGCCGAAGTGTGCAACAGACCCATTATGATGTAAAATAGCCACTTTTGGCCCTAAAGAGATATGAATGGAGTCATTTAAGGTCAAAATGGAAATATGTTCCTCGAGCTCCTCGAAAAATAAATATGATTTACAAGTTTTGTAGGAAACACCCGAAAAACTCGGTCAACTCTTTTCTTTTTGCAACCCCTATCTTGTGTCGTTTGAAAGGGCACAAAATTCTAAGACTATTGTCGCAAACCGGAGGTCGATATCGTTTTTTGTTTTCGATATATCGAGGGTCAAAGTTCGATTTGAACCCGTTTTCAAAAAAATCATTACTCCTCCTTGAGAAGTCGGATTTTAAAAAACTAAGAGCCTAAAATACTCTAAATAGCAAGCCTTTTCAGGGAAAAAAATGCAATTTTAACAAAAGATTAGTAGATATTTGGCAACAAAGCCCCCAAATATTTTCAACGTTCTTGCCCACCTCCCTCAGGGGGGCTATCTGAAAGATTCCGAGCGACGACCCCCATCGAGCGATACATCGCATTTATTTCAGGAAAAGGCTTGCTATTTAGAGTATTTTAGGCTCTTATTTTTTTTAAAATCCGACTTCTCAAAGAGGAGTAATGGTGTTTTTGAAAATGGGTCCAAATCGAACTTTGACCCTCGATAAATCAAAAACGAAAAACGATATCGACCTCCGGTTTAGGACAGTAGTCTTAGAATTGTATGCCCTTTCAAAGGATGTATCACAAGATAGGGGTTGCAAAAATAAAAAAATTTACCGATTTTAGTTTTTTTGTTTTTCGGGTTTTTCCTACAAAACTTGTAAATCAATATATTTTTCGAGGAGCTCAAGGAACACATTTCCAATTTGACCTTAAATGACTCCATTCATATCTCTATAGGGCCAAAAGTGGCTACATATTTTACATCATAATTGACTATTAAAACATCCAAAAATTCAAATTTGGTACTAACGCCCTTTTGGTGGTTCAGCGTCCATTTAATTTTTTTTTCTTTTTCAGAATGCTTGATATTGGGTCAATTTTGTACACCACAAAGAACTAAAACTCGAGCGTTCGCAAAAATATTTCGGAATTCTAAAAAATAAGAGTCACCCTACCCTGGGGGCCCTCCGGGTTGGGAGTCCATATAATCGGTGACCCCCTTGGGCAAAAATGACTGGTTAGGCATTGGCGGCCATCAATCAGATAGGTAAAAGTACCGTAAATCGTCATCTTAAGCTTTTAGGACTGCTTTGACACATACTTGATATCACTTTTTACAGAAAAGTTGTACAGTGAACCAGAATTTCTATAGCCTGAAATTAGTTCCAACTTTTGAACATTAATTCTAGGGGATTTTAATTTACTGGTTTTTGGTCGCCAAAGCAGTCTTTCCTGCCCGGTGGAAGCTTGATGGCGTAGTGTCCGTATAAAATAATCCAGATAATCCAGATTTTAAATCATTCCAAGTTCTAGAGGAGTGAAACGCAGAATGAATATTAGAAGTCATTGGTTTTTACCAGTGGTAGTCCGTGGAGGGGGGGGGGCGTTGGGATCTCAAGCCTCATCCATCCAAATTTTTGGAAAAAGGAATAAAAAACTGAGAAACAAAGGTTGTAACACCTCATCCCCCCTCCCTTTTTATTTGAAGAAGAGTTCGTGAAAATTGAGAAGCCCCCAAAAAAATTCGAGCCCCCCCCCCCCCCTGAGTCCAAGGAGTACCACTGGTCCTTTCTTCAATAAAACAACTTCATTGGTATAATCCAAGGATCACAAGCTGGGGGAAAAAAACTATGATCTAGAAGAATAAAACACAGAATAAACATGAGAGGGCTTTGGTTTTATTTCAATAGAATGTAAGTATACTCAACATGAAAGATAAATATTTTTTAATAATTAACGGAATACAATTCAAAGACACAGGTAGTAATGCGATAATTTATCAAGAACTTGAAAGAACGATGAATAATTTGAAGAAAAAAAATACTTTTAAATAGTAATAATATAGAGAAATAAGATTTTGAAAAGAAGATTTCGCAATGAAAATCACACTATTTGAGATTAACATATTTTAAAAAGTATACCAAAAGATAGTTTGTTCAACTTACTAAGCTAGGCTGAGAAAAATTGGCCGTCGGCCAATTTTTTGCGATGAAATTTTGTTGCTGGAAATCATTTATTAGATATTCGCAATCTATTTGAGCTTAAACTTTAAGCTTTAACTGCAGTGTCCACTCAACATTATTAAGATTATTTTCCAAAATTCTTTATCCATGCATGGTTCAAATTTTAAGAAATAGTCAAAGAGCTGTTTCTTTGTTTGTTTTTTTTTTTGTTTTTTTTTTTTTGGTTTTTTCTTTAAATATATGTATAACTCACATGCGCATCTGTTATCAATCCTAGGCTTGGGGTAAATTGGAGGGATTATAATTTTTTTTTTCTCTGGTGAAACTTCACCACGGTGCGGTGCAGTGATCGACTGCGTTGGTTTGTTGCAGATCGGTCACCACACCACACTGCAACATTAAACTCTTTATTTGATTGATAATCTGAACACTCTAATTAAATAATATTGCATGGGTCTGTAAAAAGGATATGTTTAATAATAAAACCCTGACTCCATCACGACAGCGAGTTAAATGCATTCAAAATTCAAATTAAAATTGTCAATAAGCAGACATGATCCTATCTGTTTAACTATAGCAAACAGTTATTAAAAAGGAATTCTCAAATAGACAACTTTTTCGGGCTCGTTTGGTACAGGTACGTTTTCGGAGCCATCATCAAACAAACTGCGTACTCAGCGATTTTTCAAAATTGCTATACGTTCCTCTATACAACTTTTTCGAGTTTTTTGAAACGTTTAGATATTTGTTTATTTTTTAAGTTTACTTATAGCTTAAATACACGACTCAAATTTATCTAAAATGTCACAGATGAGATTAAATTTTGAAGAATAAAAAGTTTTCATAAATGCAGCAAAAACGGGAAGTGAGGAAATCGACCGGATCACTCCCCTGGTAAAAATAATCAGCTAAATGTCATCATGTTGACAGTTAGCATGAGATTTGATACCTGACGTCATGTTGACGTCAACAATGTCAACATGTCAGCATAATCTATGTTGACATCATGATGACGTTATGTTGACGTCAGGTCTCAAATCTCATGCTAACTGTCAACAAGCTGATTATTGTTACCAGGGCCCGGGTAACAAGGTCTATAATCCATGTATGCCGTATCTACATATATCGATCATGAATTCATGACGTTGTATCAGTTTGATGTCTCGATATCTAACTTGTGCCCTGACAAATAAAGAACATAACCTTTAAAACAGCCATATGCACGGAAAAAAAAACTACGGTGAAAATAACCATACGGATACCTGATTTTGGCACCTGCTAGATGTTATGGTAATGTTAACCAGAAGTATACTATGTTTTAACTAAGCACTAGGTGATGTTACCTGATTGCATGTCGAATTTACTCAAAGTATCAGTAAATGTACCATACTTCTGGTCAAGTTTACCATAACACCTAGCAGGTACCAAAATCAGGTATCCGTATGGTTATTTTCACTAATCTTTTTTTTCCGTGTGGTTTAAAACATGCAGATGTTGAAAATAAGGTTTTATTATGAACACATGTAATTTTCAGTTTAAATACGTTTTCTGTTGCCTTGGAAAGGTTTTTAATACGAAGGTGGATTTGTGAAAGTCCTGGTTGTAACTTTTTCAATAAACCACGCCCGAGTCATTCATTTTCGTCGCTCGATCTCTCGTCGACTGTAAAAGCTACTTATTCCAAAGTGATGAAATTGGAAAATAATGGTTTGCAGAGCGCCTTCAATCTCCGGGATAGGCAAAATTAACACCTCGAAGAACGAACCACTGAATTTGAGCGAGTTGTTCCGGTAACCTGAACCTGGTAGTGAAAGGGTTAACCAAGGACTTTATTTGGATGCAGCCCTGCCGTTTTGCGGATCTTTCGGACGATAAAAAGATAACACAGTTCAGGTCGGCGCGGCAGTACGACTATAACCCATACGAAAACATTCTGATCCGCAATATTTTCTTCCACCGATAGAATCACCGCTGACAATAAAATTTGATGGAATTTTAATACTCACCGATGATTTCATCGGTTGAAAAAAGATTGCAAATCAGCGTATTTTCGTGCATTATAGACATACTGCTGAGCTTGAGTGTGCGTATCTTTTCGTCAACCGGTAGACTCATCGGTGAGTTACAAAAGTCGACTTCAGATATGCAAAATGGCAGCCCTGTTTGGATGGTATGATTCAAGTTGTTGGGTCTCAATCGAGACTTTAAAGCAACATGTTGAGCTGTGACATCACTTTAAATGTATCTGTATATACATACTATAGATTACAGACCATTTTTACTCCGGTGTTGGACTGCACATAATATCAACAATGACGCAGTGGCGGCGCGTTCAATCCGGCAAACATGCTTTCGGTCCATTTAAAGTCATCAGAAATATCGAAATATTGAGGTTGCATTGTACACTCAAAATCAGACGAATCGATATACTACATGGGTTTGAATGGACGAAATACAATGTTTCCAGATGTACGCGTTGCCACTGCAATGGCGGCTCGTGAATAGTGATTTAGTCTTGATACTGTACTGATATCTCCTCCGTATATAAACATCATATAAAAAAATCAAAAATTTACTGACGGATTCATTAAACCTCGGAATAATCGATACTTTTACGTTGGTTCAAATGGAAGAATGATCTATGGTCGATTTTCAACGAACCGCCACTAGTGCATCATATCCATGTCCTCAAGTTCGACCAAAGAGATTAACCTAATTAAAAAAGAAAAATATTTGTACAGAAATTTAAGTCTCACATAATTTAAATCTTATAATTAGTATATATATATATTTATCTATTTACATACTGAACACGATAATACAATTAATACATCTTGCGCAAACAGGCAGTGAACAAATTTTGGAGGGGATACCTATAGAAGACTCTTTATAAATCACCTCCATTTCGGCCTCACTGAATAAGAAAATACAAATCACAAACTCTTATTTTGCGACGTCAGTCCGAGAGTTTCCCGAGATAAAGTAATCAAAGAATCGATACATTTCAATCACCGCGCAGGTATAGATTTTGGAAAACTTCTATCCGAATATATAAAGTTAATTTCGGTGATTTCGATATTTTACGGAAAAATGCCAAGCTAGCTATAATTAGATTGGTAAGTATTTTGTACCACACCAAAAGTATCTACCACAGGTAAGAGTCAAAGGCCGTTCAGAAAGGAAAAGGTTCCTCGTTTTTTTTGCAGCTTTTGAGTGAGAAAAATTCAATCGAAAAACGTAAAATTTTGCCCTCATTTTCCCCGATAGAATTTATATTCATTAAAGAGCTGAACAAGATAGGGAACGCAACAAAGTAACAACTCTTTAAAGGCGCCCAGAAAAAATTAGTTGAGTTTTTCCCGCCAAGTTTTAGGCCCTGAGTAAATTATGCGTTTTTAATTTTATTTTTTTTTCATTTTTACTTTGTGAAAAACAACCTTACTTACCGAACGATCCTTTTAATCTGTAATGAAAAGTACCCACTGAAAAACAAACGCATTGTCAATCAGCACCGATAAGTAACTAATCGCACGGTGGTTACATTTAGAGCCTTTCAAACCAATGGACTATGCTAGTGAAACGATATAAATTGGACAAAATCAAGCCATGAGCTACCTACCAAAAAATATACGGATGAAAGAGAATTTTTTAAACAACATATATACTCGATAATTTCTTATTTCGAATAATAATAATTGAAGATTTTGCCAGTATCGATTCTAGAGCTTAAGGTCGATGCTCGGAAGTATCGTGAAACAACAAATATTGATACAAATCATTACATATTTATAAACGTGTGTCAATAGCACGATGTTCAAATCACAATACATGCGGGTACAATTTAAATATCGATACTTGAAATTCAAGTTTGCAAATCATCGTCAAGTTACTCGTTCATTAATTGTAGGTTAGCTAGTAAAGCGAAAATTATGCACTTTGGCAATGTTGCATTTTGATATAAATCAATTGAAAATATCGATCAAATGGGTGTGAGGTTAACACTCTCGAATTTGACCTTTTCTGTGAGTTTAAATTGATAGAATTCAAATTCAGCGTCATCAAATCAAACACTTTGCCACTTGCAGGTGAGGTTAGCGTCCTTAAGAATGTAAGGGGCGGTTCTCGGGAAAACTCTGAGCTGCTGTCGCGACCCGCGGGTTTCAGTCTGGAAGGTTGAGAGCTAATTCAACTTTGTCCAACTTTACGTATTGCACTGTGGACATGTGACTCTTTGCGTTTTCTCTCGAACGTAGTCTTGGACGTTAAATGCTGCCCCGTCACGGGCTCCTGTTTTCCTTGCCAGCAAATCTCTGAAACAAAACATACGTACGATATTAGATACTTTCTTTTTTTTCAACTTCATTCATGACTGGATCTTTTGGTTGCCATCAAAATTTTTGATTCAGTGCGTCTCCAGGAAAAGGGCACAGAAGACACTTTTTCAAAACCTTCAAAAAAGGCTGTTTTCCCGAACATAGAAAAAACAAACCGGAATTTTGCAGATTAGGATATGTACTAAGTTTTTTTTTTTTTTTTTTTTTTTTTTTTTTTATAAATCAGAGTGTAAAGAAAAAAAAATTGACCTCTTGATTTTCTGATTTGAGAACTTTAACCCTTTGAGGTGTGCAATATTAGGGATTTAGGTTTTCTTTAGATTTGATTAAACCATTAATTCAAAAGAGGACAATTTTCATAGAACTTTGATTGGTCACTCAACTTTTTGCAAAATGGACATTTAGATTCCATCGAATCAAGTGGTACAACATGTGTAGTGTGTACCACATTGACTGAAAGCGTTAAATGCGAGTTTCCAAATTCGAATACTTTTGATAAATGTGCGCCCTGAAGACGGTGGCGCCTCGATTCGAGAAATGTTGTCAACTTTGAAGAAAATGTTACCAACGCAACGTGGGGGAAACTCAAACTGAACATTGAAGGAGACTCCACATAGTTGTAGAATATTCTCCCAAGTTTTAGTGTAAATTTTCCCCGAAGTTAAAGATATTTTCCCCAAATATTGCCGATGCAATACGATGTGAACTTTGGGGAAACAGTATAGCCAACCTTTATTCCTGGTATTCTGATTTCTCGGACAAATTATTTTAATGAGTTAGTCCATGAAACATTCTTAGTTAAATTACAATAATATATACGCACCTTGCGATGGCCATGAAAGCCAGTTCGACATTCAATCCTGTCTTGGCGGAAGTTTCCATGAAAGGTACGAGGTACTCACGGGCCAACCTCTCTCCATCTTCCTTCCTCACAAGTCGCTCATTTGCTGAACAGTCAGCTTTGTTCCCTATTGGCATAAAAAGGAAGAATCAGGATAAAGGAAACTCTATAAAATGCGAATAATGCGATATCACAAAATATCGTTGACATTATTACACGAGAAAAGCAGTCATACAGATGCGGAATTAATACCAGTCGATTTCTTATTTTGGTTCAGACAATGCTACCTGCATTACTCGCATTACAAGAAGGTTCTTACAAACTTTTGTTGTGAGCAAATAATGAATACTCCCATCTAATGTAAAAACCAACGAAAATCACGGAAATCACACTAAGAAAGTTTGAAATTCAGTATAATAACTCCCATAACTGCTATAATGGCAAGTTCTTATTATGTCAGTTCAACGCAGGTATCATGGAAGATTCCTGTCTAAAATGTCACTTTCTCTACGGAAACACAGATATATGGTTCAAATTAGATAGGAATCTCCCGTGATACTTGCGTCTCTCCGCCATTGAAGTCCGATTCTGAGAGTGACTTTTATGATTTTTTAGTGTACTGATCGTCATTTTTACAGGTTTTCATGCGAGAATCAACTCTTTAATCCCCTATAGCAAAAGTTTGCAAGAGCCCCATAAGTTGAAGTGTAGCAGATTATCAGGTAGCCTACCTGAGTCATCAAAATCTAAGGCGTTGATAATAACATTAATTAATAATTCGCTAACTGTATTAGCAACCGCGCGCAAAAGTTTTGACAGACTGTCAATAATGCAGGTGGCGAACGCAGAAGGTTGATTTAATTACATGAGGATTCACCTCATCTTACTGTCTCTAATTTTTGACTGCCAACATATTTGAGTTTATAGTACACATTGTATAGTAAGCAATCGAAGGAATACGTTTTGCGTCGAAGATTCGACGCAACCCTCATTACACATAGTCCGAGCCTTCCTCTATACAGGGTGTTGAAAAACTGTTCCCAAATATTTCAGAGGCGGATTTTACAGGTCAAAAGAAGACTTTTTTCCCATATAAACATGTGTCCAAAAAAATTACGGCGTTTTACGGTTTTTTGGGAATAGCGACCGCTAAAATTCAGAAATTGAGTCTATGACTGTACTTTTCCAGCAATCTTGTACCTTTAACGGCACGAATTTTATGTTACGATTAAAAATTTGAAGAATTATTTTCGAAATCAGATGCGAAAAACCCTTAGAAAGATTTTTGGTCCTCCTTGTTTCTTTCGATACGCACGACGCGTTTTAAGCGAGAAAATATCGCTGCACAGTGTGATTGCACAATGAAATTGCGATTTGCTGATCAAGAATTCGATATTGAATGTAGGAAGAACAGTTAAATTTAATTACATGTAATTATACTTGATGAGTAACTTCCGTCACCTACATGAAGGTCATGAAGGGGCATGGTAGAGTAAAGAGGAGGAGTTGCTTTTATCAGCTTTTTGATTTAGTATGAATTCACTGTCAAGTGGTATACCGCCATGCCACGTTATTTTAGAAGCTTACAAGAAATCAAAGTTAGAACACTCTTTAGTGGGTAACGTATTAATACCACGCGGTTTTGATTTTGCCTATGACTCTAATTGAAGGCGCTACACACGAAACAGTATTCCGCAAATGCGAATCATGAAATTGAAAGTGTGGGAGTCGAGAGCAAGTTACGTGAATGAATATACTCCAGTGTGGTATCGAAAGGGAGAATCTCCAATAAAAAGTCCCCCCTCCCCGCAGAAAATTAGCCAGCATATTTGAGGACATTTCCGAAATGAGGCCCATAGAACAACAGACGTGCTGTTCAAACAAAAACCTCCATTTGCTCACAATGCACGACATTCGGGTAGAGCACACCCATCGTTTAATGGGTCTTTCTTCCGGAATTAAATGTCCTCATTCGATTACTCATCTTTGTAACATCCAATTTTTGTTTGAAATCGAACATAACCGCAAAATATCTGTTTTCACTCATCTTTGGATCAGTATTTTGAAAAGACTCGCCTTCCGAACATGATCAAACGCGAGAGAACATCAAAAGTTCTTTTGATAATTTTCTGCTTGATAAGAAGGATACTTATTCTACGTATGCGCTAGTGCATTTCCATAGAGATAGCCGCTATGAATGAACATTTATTTGGATTGTTTGTATGTATGTACATGTATCGCAAAATATCTCTCCTTGCAGTTTATACTTTTCATGCATGAAACCTTTATTTCTGCCGGAAGCAGCAATACAGGAACTTCAAAGCACACGCAGAGGAATTGCACGGCAGCATTTCATCTTGCGGGGAAAGACACCCGCATGATTTCTATTCATCTTTGAAATGCAAAGATTACTAACTTTCTGGTATGTTGATTACGAACCAATTGATTCGCACCGTAGCGGATCTAGTCCTGGGACCAAAGAATGTTTACGTCTTCATAGTCCCGCATGCAGATGATTCTTGAGCACTCACGACCATTTAAAACCCACGTAAGTAAACTCACCAGCCAACGTCTTTTGGGGACCATAGCCGTAAGATTATTTGGTCCCCGACAAACACTGGTGACTATGGTGAGTCGAGTCAAATCAGAAACGGGTCCTAGAATTTTCTCTCTCTCTCTCTCTCTCTCTCTCTCTCTCTCTCTCTCTCTCTCTCTCTCTCTCTTTCTCTCTCTCTCTCTTCTCTCTCTCTCTCTCTCTCTCTCTCTCTCTCTCTCTCTCTCTCTCTCTCTCTCTCTCTCTCTCTCTCTCTCTCTCTCTCTCTCTCTCTCTCTCTCTCTCTCTCTCTCTCTCTCTCTCTCTCTCTCTCTCTCTGTCTCTCTCTCTCTTTCCTATTATTTGAACATGTGCGCCGGATACAGACGGAAAATATAGAGACAATAAAGTCACGTGATGGCACTTCTTCCTATCCTTTTCTAAAATATGATGAGTTCACATGCTGCCAAAGAGAGATAAAAACTTTCTGGATCAAACCCATGAATGAAATCAAGCAAGGTGTCCCCAAAAAATGCCTTAACTCTTGTTAGACCAACGTTTGGGGGTGTCAATAATACCTCAAACTATCCCTGGTAAGAATGTTCCATGAACTCTGTTCCAATTTTCCATGTGGACATGGAAATCGCCTTGATTAAATTAGGTTGATTTCCGTGTGAATTTACTCGGAAATCACAGTAATTTCCATGTCCACATGGAAAATTGGAACAGAGTTCATGGAACATTTTTACTAGGGATATATTTTGCTGTAGAGATTTCAGGTTTTTTGTTTTTTGTTTGCTTTGTTTCTTTTTAACGTAAAGTATTCCAAGTGGTTGAGTCCACCCTTCAGAACTATGCTTTAAAACTACTATTCATCACGTGTCATCTCTTTCTGGATAATTAGAGCTACTTAAAAAAAAAAAAAAAAAAATCGAAATTTCATAAAATCATAATGCAAACAAATTGGATTTTTTTTTTTTTTAAGCGTGCCGTATATATACGGTGCGCTTCTTGTTTTCATTTTCATATCTAATATATAAGTCCAATGCCTTGCTTATGGCAAAACCTTTGGCGGGAAGGTTTGAAAAATTAAAAACGTATTTTCTTAAAACTGGTTTCATTAATCGTTAATTTATTGCTGCAATCCAGGAGGCCTCGGCGTCTATTTTCTTAAAATTGTAAAAGTTTTGGTATTCCTGTTAATTTCAATAAGTTATTAAGCGTCAAAGTCGAATTCCTTCAAACGAGAATTCCATACAGGTCCAGCAACCTAAGTCATTTGTGCCAACCTATGAGTCGAAATTCCAAGGCAGGAGGGGGGTGGAAACATCTCCCGCAGGAACCCTCTTTGCCCCTCGCCTTTGGGCTCCACCGGTCTCAAGATTTCTTCACGGTGCATTAAGCGTTCAGGACACGCATCGTAAAAGTGTCAAAATCTGTTTGACGAGGGTACATCGATAAGAAGCGACGAGGTATTGATGAAGAGCGGGAGGGGTACAGAAAAGAGAGAGGCTCATTCATATCCTTAAGTAGACCTGTTTAGTGATGACGTCACGATCAGAATTAGTTCCAAACAAATGCTCTATCTCGCTCACTCTCGTGGATTTACCAGATCCAAATTTTCGAACGCAAATTCATGCTAGCTAACCAACAGTTTTCTCAAATTTTATTGCACCATTAGATTCCACTTGCCTTAAAGTATCTTTTCACTGTAACATAATTCCTAAAAGATCACAAGCGAATTTACAATCACAGTTATACCGAAAGACGTTCTACGTTTTGTCCTTGTCTTACTCACGGTCTCTTATTATGGGAGTATCACCGCCATGACACTCAATCATTCTAACTTCTCTTCGTATCGAAGCTATTGTTCGAGGTACAACACATGCCGTGATGGTGCTGATGAGCCTATATCCTAGAATTTTGTGCTCTTAAGAAACTGTGAGTGTGACAAGGACAAAACATAGGACTTTCTTCGATATAACTGTGATTGTGCATCGATGCGCGATGTTTCAAAAAGTTTGTGATAGCGGGCTCATATTTTATCACTGAGAAAAAAGTGGCTGTTAAAACTGTAAGAATAGAACCATAGATGGTTTCGCCTTATTTCAATCATGAGACCTATCGTTGCTATAGTCAGCGCGCTTGAATCTACACGAATTCCGATTGTCTCTATGGAATTTCGATTATTTCTATGGGAAATAAAGCGTGGGAATATATATCCAATCGGAAATTTTTTTGAAACAATCGGAAATTTTTATAAGGGACGTGGAACCCAATGGTGTGATAAACACAACGTGTAAAGAACGTGTTGTTTACTAGCACTTGTATTTGAAAATTTGGACTGCGTTTCGTATGGGAAAACCCACGAGAGCGAGTGAGACGGAGCCTTTGTTTGGAACCAATTTTTTTCATGACGTCACACTAAACAGGTCTTTGCATCGAAACATTTGAAATTCTGGGGGATCGGCAAATTGAAAGCCCCTCAATGAGCGTCGATGGAATCAAGGGATTTTTGAGGACATTTTTGGCGTTTTGTTGAAAAATAGGTGTTTAAAATCCAGAACACAGGGAGCCAGAGGGGTAAAATTCGCATTAATTGCTCTAAAAAGTGAGAGGGGCTGTCACGTGTCTTCCACCCCTGGACAGCTTCCTCGCTGCGGCTATGGAATTGACTCTGGAATAACTTATTTACCTATCCTAAAAAGTTCGTTGCGTGTACAAAATTTTTCACTGGAGGCTTCTTCAAATTTTGGAAACTATAGGTCCATATGGAACTTTGCTTTTCCAACACGAAAAATGATATCGACCGACGGCAACAGAAAAAAAAAGAAATAATATGACAATGCGTTATAGTGAATAATGGCATAGTTTTAACTGTAAACTTTCGATACTTTTCAAGAAAATAAATGGGGAGAGGGGGAATTAAAATCCACAAACCTCTTAAACCTCCACACCTACTAATCTATACCCCTAGAATGCTTGATGTGTAAAGGGCACTTGAAATGGTTAGTTCTGTATATTAAAGGATTATTGTTTCATGAATTCGCAAGTGTTCCATTTATGCATATTACGTATCTACATCGTGACAATCGCAACAAGTGCTGACAGCACCTAAAACGGAAAAAAAGATAAAAAAAACTGTTTATTATTTAGAATCACGGCTTTTCCGAATATGACACTTTTTTGACTTCAAAAGAACGCAACCTCATGTTTGATCCCTGAACAAGCCGTTTAAAAGGTGGAGGGATTTAGAAATATCTATTGTCTATAGTTTATGTGGGTAAAAAAGATCGAGCCTTATCAAATAATTTTCTCTTTTCAGCTTTCAATGGGTTTGTTGCAAACTTTTGCTACAGTGCTATAGAGTTTTGATTCTGATGTAAAATTGTCTGAAAATTACATTGGCGGCATCAAATAGTCATAAAATCCACTAATAAACCCAAAAAACGCATTATAAAGAAAGCCAAAATTGCAGTCGTAAAGCCGAACAATCTGTGCACGCGCACGACGAACATCAGAGATAGGTGACCCATTCTCCCCTTTTTCGTTAAGGGGGGGGGGGGGAGAAAATATCTCTACAGTCAAACTGTGATTTTAAAAATGTGCATGGTCAAGATGTTGTCTTTTGTGAAGGGGGCGGGGGGGAGCAAAATATCAAGAACAGGGTGTTTCAAAACTTGAGTGCCAAACTTATGGAGTGTATTTTTGGGGTCAACATACATATATATAAGACTTTATTTTCCTACATGAGTATGTGCTGCAAATGTTTCTCTTCTGAGCTAGAGCCCTCCAAAGTTTTGAAAACAAAAAACAAAAAACAAACACAAAAAAAACAACGCCTTTGACTCATCTTATAGATACATCTGATCTAAATTTATTTTTTTCATAATTTCTCACCAAACAAGCTCAATTGGACAGCACTTGTCACAAAAGAACCGAGTGACATTTTTGATAAAATTGAGTTATTGATTGATAGAGCTAGCAATACTGAATCTCGAAGCAACAAGTGCTTCTTCTGTAATAACAACTATTTCCCGTCAAAATTCCAGGTAAAAGTGAGCTGGTGAGCCTCATTGATGTCATTGTCCATATGATGAAATAAAATGAGAACTTGGTTCCTTTGGCTGATTAGGTTAAACCTTAATCCGAGTCACGTAAGGAACCAACTCCGACTCGGTTCCTTTTATAGAATTGGGAACGGACTTAAGACCGGATTAACGGATTTTAAAATAATCAACAGTGTAAACCAACTCTGCCGTTTGGTTTCTCTTAGAGTTTCGTTTTTCGTGATTATGCCAAAAAAAAGAAGAAAGGAACCAAGTCACTTTAAACGCTAAAAATTAAGTACCTTTCCTACATAGTAAATTCCACTTTTCCGGTGTTGAAATGCAAAAACACAACACGGTAGTTGAATGAAATCAAAACGTAAGTAATTCCAAGTTTTTTGTTTAAATGCTAGCTCTTCAACTTTGGACTCAATTTTCTCGAGATCAGCTCCATGTTGAATGCTGTCTAATTATTATCATTGCTAGCAAAAGCATTAAAGCTGTTCAGACTTTAGCGGCACGCTTTTCCAACACCTGCGTGTTGGAATTTTCCCCGCTTGTTTTTTTTTTTTTTTGTTTTTTTTTTGTTTTTTTTTTTTGTTTTTTTTTATTTTAGCTTCTTATGTATTGTTTGGCGTTAAAAATGAAAAAATGAACCACCAGTCCTAAAATAAAATAATAAAAAATCATGTAATGGAACCAGTTTCTATCTGTAATCTAAAATCCTGTCAATAACTGCATCCACAATATTCGTCTGCGAACAACTTGAAAATTGGCATGGAGTCTCGTCTCTATCAGTACCTTGAATGTCATAAAGTGCCAAAAATTTAATTTTAATAAAAAGAAAAAAATTATAGCTTTACGGAAGCAAAAATTGGCTCGGGGTCGTTTAAGGCCGCCATTTGGGATCGCAAGGATTAAAAATGCGTCAAAAAAGGAGAGACCCCTCTTGTAAACTCGACATTTTTATACAAATTTTAAGGAATGAGGAGGAAAAGTGTCTTACCTAGAAGCATGATGACTACGTCGTCTTGAGCATACTCCTTGATTTCTCCCAACCAAGCTCGTATATTATCAAAACTAGTTTTGTTGCTGACGTCATACAGCAAAAGTAAAGCTGCAAAACGAACGATAGAAGTAGAAATTAGTCGTATTCAAACATTTGTTTTCCGTTTTAGAACAATGCTAAAATTAAATGGCGATTACTATTTCAAAATACTGAAAAAGTATTCGGTCATAAATTTTTAACGGGGAAAAAATAATAACATAATTATGTGAATTTGATATTAATTATTAACTTTGTTTTTCCAGTGTACAACAAAAGAGTATACATTATTGTTATCTCTATTCAGTTATCATGTTTCAAACGTTTATTATGTTTGTCTTGAATGATTTGTTGTGTATTTCACCGGATTAACTGCTTGGGCTCAATAACTTATAAATAAACGAATCGCTTCAATGAAAGGATCGAGTGGGTTATTCATATCGTCCCACAGCTCGTTCATTTTTCTAAAATGAAAAATGAAACTAAAGCAAGAGAGGGGTGACTTGTCATCCACAGGCTGTAAAGCGTCGAAACGGAAAATACGTAAAATATGTTCAAAAAGCAAAATAGGCCTCTTCATCTTCGAACCTTGAACGTTTACGCATCAAGCGTTCTTAACTCATTTATTCACTGTTTCAGATGTATTATCAATGCACAGTTACACGACCTGATACAAATAAGAAGGCATCGGTCTTCAAACGACTTAGGTAACTATACCCACGAAACTACTGAACATCAGTTTCATTTTCAACCATGAATGGGGCTCTTGCAAACTTTTGCTGTAAGGAAATGAATAATCCACTCTGATGTAAAAACCAGCAAAAATCACGAAAATCACACTAAGAAAGTCTATAATTCAGTAATAAACTTACGAAACTGCTCAATCAGCAAGATCGTAATGGCGCGGCGGTTCGACGCAGGTATCATGGGAGATTATTCCTGTCTATAATTTGTCACTTTTTCTATGGAAACACAGAGATACGTCTCAAATTAGATATGACTCCCATGATACCTATGCGTCGAACCGCCATTATGCCCGATTCTGAGAGTAAATTTTGTGATTTTTCAGTGTGCTCATCGTCATTTTTACAGATTTATATGCAAGAATCAACTCTTCAATCCCCTGTAGCAAAAGTTCGCAAGAGCCCCACTTTTCAGTTTAATTTTACATTTTCATTTTAACCTGTTTTAGTCGTAATCCCTCGTTAATCAGTCTCGCTCTCATTTAAGCTCTTATAGACCACGCCCGAGTCTACTCGTTTTTCTCCTCTGCCCTATTTGTCATTTTTCCAGTCTTCATTCCGGATAAACGCGATTATCTATGAAAACACTTGAAAGATAAGCTTTCTCCGGGCGCCTTCAACTCGTTGTATAGGCAATACCAACTCCCCCGAGCACGAATAGTTGACTACCGTCCCTATTTGTATAAACGTAAGAGTGGAGTTCTTTTGAACTAACCCGCGGTCATTAGAGGGAAAAAGTGGTATCAAGTGAATAGTTATGAATGAGTTAATTTACTCCACGGTACTTGTTTTTGCCTACATCAACAATTGAAGGCGCTAAACGAAGCATTCTCTAGCAATGTCCCAAATAACGTTCTTTTGTTTTTAATATTATGAATGAAAACAGCGTGAAACAGATTACAACGAATATGCTCGAGCTTGGTCCGTATAGGTAATCAAATTCATGGTGTTTGTCTGAGCCCCACTGGGGGAGGGGGGGGGGGTCCAGACGAGCCTGATGGATTTGATGTCACCGGAGCAGCGATGCCCCGAAAACATCTGTAACAAATATTGTGGTTCGGAGAGCGAGATTTTTGGCACCATGCGTATAGGATTTTCACCACAGATCATTCGCGAAAATAAGCTTATTCATTACATGGGCGTAACCATCAGTTATCGATTTTGATGACATTGAAGAGTTCTTTGACATATGAGCGTATATAGAACAGAGGGTATGCAACTGATCATGAAAAAAATACAAATGATACTGAATGATAATTCAATGAGTCAATCCAACACACACTGAAAAAAAGCGATGAAAATCATACCAGATTCTGTAGTCATATTAGCAGAAGCGCAACAATATGTAAACAACAAAAAGTCTAGCACTTTGACCAAAAAATTCTGGTGTTAATACCAGAATATGCTCATGAACTAGACCTTCCAAAAAAAAAAAAGAGAGAAAAAAAATCAAGAATTATGGTACAAACACTAGAATTCTGGTGATTGTACTATCCCTTAAATAGGTCCACATATTATCATACTTCTGGTAATCTTTTTTTTAAGTAGATTCCATGAATCTACTTATTGCGGAGGGTGCGATGTTGGATTTTTCGGGAAATTTTATCAAATGAGCACGTTTCATGGTCCCCTGAGTGAGAAAATACCACTCGTTGAAAATTGTGTATATACAGGGTGTTGATTAAAATATGTACCATCTCGAATTTCTCGCGAACGGCTTCGAATTTCATAAAACGCCGAAACACGTGTAAAATATTTTCGAGGGGGACATCTTTCTTGGGGGTCGCCGATTTTGTGGGCCCCCCTGGGGAGCCCCCAGGGGGGCCCCACGACCCTAAATCCCATTCTTCAAATGGGGACCCCCAATTTTTATTTAATATTTGGAAAGACAATAAAATTCTAAGACTTTTGGTGCAAACCGGAAGTCGATATCGTTTTTTGTTTTCGATATATCGAAGGTCAAAGTTCGATATGGACCCATCTTCAAAAATCCGTAACTCCCCTTTGAATGGTCCAAATTGAAAAAACTTTGGGTCTAAATTGCTCTACAGAGCAAGGTCTTTTCAAATAAAACCACGAATTTTCCAAAAAAATTATTTTAAGGGGGGTTTTGGGCCCCTAAATTTTTTTGAAAATTTGAAAATTTGAAGAGGCTGTAAAAAAGAAAGGACTTCAACTTTCAAAAAACGCTGAAACACGGATCCCATTATTTCAAAGGATACCCCTTTTCTTAAGGTCGGCGATTTTCAGACCCTACAGGGGAGGCGGGGGTGGGGGTCACATTCCTCAAAATTTGACAATTTTAAATGATAACGACCCAGACCCCTGCTTTGTGATATATCGTTAAAAAGATCGTTACAAGCCGAACATTTTGGTGCAAACCGCGGTTCGATATCTTTTTTCGTTCTCGATTAATCGAAGGTCAAAGTTTCATATCGTTCATATCATACATTTGGTCGCAAAATATGAATCATTTCGAGCATACTGCGGGCAAAGCAGTTCTTTTCGGTGGCTAAAACACGAACGCTGTTAAAATCAAAATGATGGTGGAGTGTGTTTTCATGGTGATGCAACGCGGTCTTCTCATTTTTATCATATTTATGCCCGTTGAGTCTCTTTTTAAGAAGTTGTTTTGTCTGACCAATATAACCCATTTCACAATCTTGGCACTTAAGATGGTAAACAACCCCCGCCATTTGCTCAGTCTCTCTTTCTGATTTTAACTGAGACATAAGAAATCCTAAATTATTATACTGTTTGTGGACCACAGGAAAACCAAAAGATTTTAAAATGGCCGACAATCTTTCAGACAAAAAGGGAACATATGGGAGGCTAATAAGTTTAGAAAAATCAACTTTATTCCTGGATGGAGCTTTTTCATGATAATTTTTTTCGGACACTTTGGAGAATTCTCTGTTAATAAGACGGGCAGGGTAGCAGTTTTCCATTAAAATACGTTTACCCAGATTGGCGGTAGTTTGGGTAAAATCCCGGTCACTTAAACGAAGAATACGTTGCGCAAGATTAGTGATGACATTACGTTTGTAAATAAATGGCTGCACCGACAAAAAATTCAACAAACGCCCCGAGGACGAAGGCTTTTGGTACCATTTGCATTTCAAAACATTATTAACCCGGGACACAGTCATATCAAGGAAATTGATGGACTGGTCGACCTCTTCTTCAAGAGTAAATTGAATGGAGGGATTTTTTGAATTAAAAAAATGCAAAATAGGTACCACTGTGTCCTCGTGAACCACCAGAAACAAATCGTCGACGTATCTTTTATAAAAAAGAATTAAAAATGAAATGGTACCGAGAATGTCCAGTTCAAAATCCTCCATAACTATGTTCGCCAACACAGCAGAGACACTACCCCCCATTGCCAAACCACGAATCTGATGAAAAAATTTGTCCTCAAACTGAAAAACAGTGGACTCCAAACACACTTTGAGGGCATAAAGAAATTGATCCTTGGGGACGGAACAATGCTGGCAAATCTCATCCCACCGACGACTAACACATTCTAAGGCCAAATCAGAGGAAATGTTGGTATACATGGAAGTGACATCAAGCGAAATGAGTTTGTACCCATCTGGAATCTCCTGATTGTTGACAGACTCAAAAAACTCAAAAGAGTTGGCAACATGGCAATCAGTATCTCCGACAATGTTAGACAACACAGTAGTGAAAAACTTTGACAAAGCATAAAAAGGTGACCCAATGGAGCTAACAATGGGCCGCAAGGGAAAATTTTCTTTATGTAGTTTTATGAGACCATAAATTCGAGACACACCAGCGCCTGACACCTTCAAATTTTCAAAAAGATTCTTACTAATAAATTCTTGATCAAACCATTTTTTGACCAGAAAGTTATTTTTAGCAATATGCGCAGGTATTAATGAATGACGAATCTGCTTGTAGGTAGAGGCATCATCTAACAAAACACGCATTTTTTCCCTATAATCAACACTATTCACGATGACTGTTTTATTGGTTTTATCCCCATTAATGATCTTGATTTGAGGATTGTTTTTAATAAAGTGAAAAGTATCAATTATATCTTTTTTAAGCGTTCTAGTATAAAAACACTCTTTGAAAAGATTGATGGTGCTAGAGTTGATATTTTCATGACCGCCGACACGTTTTACAAGTTCAGTGTAAGTTTTTATGGCATGACAGACCCTATCTCTAACGGTGTCAACAAGAGTAGGTTCAAATCTGATCTTACTTTCTATACCAACAATAATTTTTTCTAGGGGCACAGCTCGAAAAGGTGACTTTTCCAAACTATTTTTAAAAAAGGGTATACAAAATTTAGGTCCCAAGCAAAGGACTCTCATTGCGAAACTTGGCAACTGTGTATCCGATATATTCTGTACCCAAGAATCTTTTTTATCCAAAAAAGGCTGGAACAATTTGTGATAGTTGTCGAGAGCACGCTGTTTCAAAGCATAAATATGATAAAAATGAGAAGACCGCGTTGCATCACCATGAAAACACACTCCACCATCATTTTGATTTTAACAGCGTTCGTGTTTTAGCCACCGAAAAGAACTGCTTTGCCCGCAGTATGCTCGAAATGATTCATATTTTGCGCCAAAAGAATCACGTGTGTAATTCGCGCGCGGATGTCAACGGTCTCAGCGGTGCTTATCACCAATTTTTCCTCTCTGAGGAGGTTGGTGATTAGGTAATCTTTGCACCTGTGTTTTGTTTGAACTGTTTACCGTTTCGCCAGTCCTTGCCTTGCAATTACAGCGGCGACTCATTTGTATTTGTTTTGTGTGTTTTTATTTTTTTATTTGGTTGAAAAAGGGTCTGTTAATTGGCCCGAAACGTCCCAAATTTTAATTTGTTTCCAGCCTTTATCCCAATTTAAGTTGTTTTTCTATATTTTGTTGGCTGATCTAAGTTTTTACGTGTTTATATATATTATATATATATATATTATATATTTTATATATATATATATATATATATATATATATATATATATATATATAATATATATAATATATATATATATATATATATATATATATATATATATATATATATATATATATATATATATATATATATATATATATATATATATATAAAATGATGAATACCTTTAGAGTTGGTCAGACTCTAAAGTTTGGAGAAACAACAAAGCCAAAAAAGAGAAAAAAAAAATAACATTAAAAAATAATGTAAGTACGTGTAAAAAACACAGGGGGGAGAGAGTTCAGCTCAGGCAGGTGCAACAGAAATGCATGAGCGAGGACAGCGTTTCGAGAGCGCCACGACCGGTTTCGTCGTTGTTACGACTCATCAGGTGGGCTTACTCGAAGCTGCCTCTACTCAATGCTTTTCGCACACAGCAAGTCGTCGAAACGACACTGCTGACATGACGCGAGAAGCAAATGCTCCCGCGCCATCTACCATACAAGCTGAACAACTCTCAGATGAAAAAAGCAAGACCAGAGAAAAAGATAAAACCGGACGGCTAGAGAAGCGAACGCGTTCTACAAACAGCCGCCGGCTCCCAAACGGGAAAAAAGCACCATCTCCGCAGTGACTATACGTAATAAAACACAAAAAAATGGCCAAAAAATATATACTTAGATCAGCCAACAAAATATAGAAAAACAACTTAAATTGGGATAAAGGCTGGAAACAAATTAAAATTTGGGACGTTTCGGGCCAATTAACAGACCCTTTTTCAACCAAATAAAAAAATAAAAACACACAAAACAAATACAAATGAGCCGCCGCTGTAATTGCAAGGCAAGGACTGGCGAAACGGTAAACAGTTCAAACAAAACACAGGTGCAAAGATTACCTAATCACCAACCTCCTCAGAGAGGAAAAATTGGTGATAAGCACCGCTGAGACCGTTGACATCCGCGCGCGAATTACACACGTGATTCTTTTGGCGCAAAATATGAATCATTTCGAGCATACTGCGGGCAAAGCAGTTCTTTTCGGTGGCTAAAACACGAACGCTGTTAAAATCAAAATGATGGTGGAGTGTGTTTTCATGGTGATGCAACGCGGTCTTCTCATTTTTATCATATTTATGCTTTGAAACAGCGTGCTCTCGACAACTATCACAAATTGTTCCAGCCTTTTTTGGATAAAAAAGATTCTTGGGTACAGAATATATCGGATACACAGTTGCCAAGTTTCGCAATGAGAGTCCTTTGCTTGGGACCTAAATTTTGTATACCCTTTTTTAAAAATAGTTTGGAAAAGTCACCTTTTCGAGCTGTGCCCTAGAAAAAATTATTGTTGGTATAGAAAGTAAGATCAGATTTGAACCTACTCTTGTTGACACCGTTAGAGATAGGGTCTGTCATGCCATAAAAACTTACACTGAACTTGTAAAACGTGTCGGCGGTCATGAAAATATCAACTCTAGCACCATCAATCTTTTCAAAGAGTGTTTTTATACTAGAACGCTTAAAAAAGATATAATTGATACTTTTCACTTTATTAAAAACAATCCTCAAATCAAGATCATTAATGGGGATAAAACCAATAAAACAGTCATCGTGAATAGTGTTGATTATAGGGAAAAAATGCGTGTTTTGTTAGATGATGCCTCTACCTACAAGCAGATTCGTCATTCATTAATACCTGCGCATATTGCTAAAAATAACTTTCTGGTCAAAAAATGGTTTGATCAAGAATTTATTAGTAAGAATCTTTTTGAAAATTTGAAGGTGTCAGGCGCTGGTGTGTCTCGAATTTATGGTCTCATAAAACTACATAAAGAAAATTTTCCCTTGCGGCCCATTGTTAGCTCCATTGGGTCACCTTTTTATGCTTTGTCAAAGTTTTTCACTACTGTGTTGTCTAACATTGTCGGAGATACTGATTGCCATGTTGCCAACTCTTTTGAGTTTTTTGAGTCTGTCAACAATCAGGAGATTCCAGATGGGTACAAACTCATTTCGCTTGATGTCACTTCCATGTATACCAACATTTCCTCTGATTTGGCCTTAGAATGTGTTAGTCGTCGGTGGGATGAGATTTGCCAGCATTGTTCCGTCCCCAAGGATCAATTTCTTTATGCCCTCAAAGTGTGTTTGGAGTCCACTGTTTTTCAGTTTGAGGACAAATTTTTTCATCAGATTCGTGGTTTGGCAATGGGGGGTAGTGTCTCTGCTGTGTTGGCGAACATAGTTATGGAGGATTTTGAACTGGACATTCTCGGCACCATTTCATTTTTAATTCTTTTTTATAAAAGATACGTCGACGATTTGTTTCTGGTGGTTCATGAGGACACAGTGGTACCTATTTTGCATTTTTTTAATTCAAAAAATCCCTCCATTCAATTTACTCTTGAAGAAGAGGTCAACCAGTCCATCAATTTCCTTGATATGACTGTGTCCCGGGTTAATAATGTTTTGAAATGCAAATGGTACCAAAAGCCTTCGTCCTCGGGGCGTTTGTTGAATTTTTTGTCGGTGCAGCCATTTATTTACAAACGTAATGTCATCACTAATCTTGCGCAACGTATTCTTCGTTTAAGTGACCGGGATTTTACCCAAACTACCGCCAATCTGGGTAAACGTATTTTAATGGAAAACTGCTACCCTGCCCGTCTTATTAACAGAGAATTCTCCAAAGTGTCCGAAAAAAATTATCATGAAAAAGCTCCATCCAGGAATAAAGTTGATTTTTCTAAACTTATTAGCCTCCCATATGTTCCCTTTTTTTTTAGTATATATCGTGGAGGATGTTTTAAAAACATCCTCCACGATATATTCTAAAATTTTTGAAACAAAAAAACAATTTCTTCATATAAAAACACTGCCAAAAAACCCGAAAAACACATCGCTATAACTCGCTTACAACGCAAATAGCAAAAAAATGACTCGAGTAAAAAAGCTGCGTAACAAAACGGCTAACATAAATTTTCCCAAAAAAAATACTCAAAACAAACACTCCTAAAAATAAACCTCAAAAACACATTTTACGACTCAAACACGGCCCATAACGCGAAAACTAACTGTCGGATTTACACCATCTTCGAACTCATCCAAGAATTAAACCCAACGAATAGTTGAGACAAATTTCAAGAACAAAAACCAAAAATTACGAACAGGATCGTGGGACATAAAAACGGTAAAACTGGCTGAAACATACATATAAAGAAAATATATTTTATATATATATATATATAAAATTAAAATATATATATATATATATATATATATATATATATATATATATATATATATATATATAATAAAATTATATATAATAAAACACAAAAAAAGGGCCCAAAAAAAAATGATGAATACCTTTAGAGTTGGTCAGACTCTAAAGTTTGGAGAAACAACAAAGCCAAAAAAGAGAAAAAAAAAATAACTTTAAAAAAATAATGTAAGTACGTGTAAAAAACACAGGGGGGAGAGAGTTCAGCTCAGGCAGGTGCAACAGAAATGCATGAGCGAGGACAGCGTTTCGAGAGCGCCACGACTGGTTTCGTCGTTGTTACGACTCATCAGGTGGGCTTACTCGAAGCTGCCTCTACTCAATGCTTTTCGCACACAGCAAGTCGTCGAAACGACACTGCTGACATGACGCGAGAAGCAAATGCTCCCGCGCCATCTACCATACAAGCTGAACAACTCTCAGATGAAAAAAGCAAGACCAGAGAAAAAGATAAAACCGGACGGCTAGAGAAGCGAACGCGTTCTACAAACAGCCGCCGGCTCCCAAACGGGAAAAAAGCACCATCTCCGCAGTGACTATACGTAATAAAACACAAAAAAATGGCCAAAAAAATGATGAATACCTTTAGAGTTGGTCAGACTCTAAAGTTTGGAGAAACAACAAAGCCAAAAAAGAGAAAAAAAAAATAACATTAAAAAATAATGTAAGTACGTGTAAAAAACGTGTACGTGTATATATATATATATATAGAAAAACAACTTGAATTGGGATAAAGGCTGGAAACAAATTAAAATTTGGGACGTTTCGGGCCAATTAACAGACCCTTTTTCAACCAAATAAAAAAATAAAAACACACAAAACAAATAAAATGAGCCGCCGCTGTAATTGCAAGGCAAGGACTGGCGAAACGGTAAACAGTTCAAACAAAACACAGGTGCAAAGATTACCTAATCACCAACCTCCTCAGAGAGGAAAAATTGGTGATAAGCACCGCTGAGACCGTTGACATCCGCGCGCGAATTACACACGTGATTCTTTTGGCGCAAAATATGAATCATTTCGAGCATACTGCGGGCAAAGCAGTTCTTTTCTAAAACACGAACGCTGTTAAAATCAAAATGATGGTGGAGTGTGTTTTCATGGTGATGCAACGCGGTCTTCTCATTTTTATCATATTTATGCCCGTTGAGTCTCTTTTTAAGAAGTTGTTTTGTCTGACCAATATAACCCATTTCACAATCTTGGCACTTAAGATGGTAAACAACCCCCGCCATTTGCTCAGTCTCTCTTTCTGATTTTAACTGAGACATAAGAAATCCTAAATTATTATACTGTTTGTGGACCACAGGAAAACCAAAAGATTTTAAAATGGCCGACAATCTTTCAGACAAAAAGGGAACATATGGGAGGCTAATAAGTTTAGAAAAATCAACTTTATTCCTGGATGGAGCTTTTTCATGATAATTTTTTTCGGACACTTTGGAGAATTCTCTGTTAATAAGACGGGCAGGGTAGCAGTTTTCCATTAAAATACGTTTACCCAGATTGGCGGTAGTTTGGGTAAAATCCCGGTCACTTAAACGAAAAATACGTTGCGCAAGATTAGTGACGACATTACGTTTGTAAATAAATGGCTGCACCGACAAAAAAATTTAACAAACGCCCCGAGGACGAAGGCTTTTGGTACCATTTGCATTTCAAAACATTATTAACCCGGGACACAGTCATATCAAGGAAATTGATGGACTGGTTGACCTCTTCTTCAAGAGTAAATTGAATGGAGGGATTTTTGAATTAAAAAAATGCAAAAAAGGTACCACTGTGTCCTCATGAACCACCAGAAACAAATCGTCGACGTATCTTTTATAAAAAAGAATTAAAAATGAAATGGTGCCGAGAATGTCCAGTTCAAAATCCTCCATAACTATGTTCGCCAACACAGCAGAGACACTACCCCCCATTGCCAAACCACGAATCTGATGAAAAAATTTGTCCTCAAACTGAAAAACAGTGGACTCCAAACACACTTTGAGGGCATAAAGAAATTGATCCTTGGGGACGGAACAATGCTGGCAAATCTCATCCCACCGACGACTAACACATTCTAAGGCCAAATCAGAGGAAATGTTGGTATACATGGAAGTGACATCAAGCGAAATGAGTTTGTACCCATCTGGAATCTCCTGATTGTTGACAGACTCAAAAAACTCAAAAGAGTTGGCAACATGGCAATCAGTATCACCGACAATGTTAGACAACACAGTAGTGAAAAACTTTGACAAAGCATAAAAAGGTGACCCAATGGAGCTAACAATGGTCTCGAATTTATGGTCTCATAAAACTACATAAAGAAAATTTTCCCTTGCGGCCCATTGTTAGCTCCATTGGGTCACCTTTTTATGCTTTGTCAAAGTTTTTCACTACTGTGTTGTCTAACATTGTCGGTGATACTGATTGCCATGTTGCCAACTCTTTTGAGTTTTTTGAGTCTGTCAACAATCAGGAGATTCCAGATGGGTACAAACTCATTTCGCTTGATGTCACTTCCATGTATACCAACATTTCCTCTGATTTGGCCTTAGAATGTGTTAGTCGTCGGTGGGATGAGATTTGCCAGCATTGTTCCGTCCCCAAGGATCAATTTCTTTATGCCCTCAAAGTGTGTTTGGAGTCCACTGTTTTTCAGTTTGAGGACAAATTTTTTCATCAGATTCGTGGTTTGGCAATGGGGGGTAGTGTCTCTGCTGTGTTGGCGAACATAGTTATGGAGGATTTTGAACTGGACATTCTCGGCACCATTTCATTTTTAATTCTTTTTTATAAAAGATACGTCGACGATTTGTTTCTGGTGGTTCATGAGGACACAGTGGTACCTATTTTGCATTTTTTTAATTCAAAAAATCCCTCCATTCAATTTACTCTTGAAGAAGAGGTCAACCAGTCCATCAATTTCCTTGATATGACTGTGTCCCGGGTTAATAATGTTTTGAAATGCAAATGGTACCAAAAGCCTTCGTCCTCGGGGCGTTTGTTGAATTTTTTGTCGGTGCAGCCATTTATTTACAAACGTAATGTCGTCACTAATCTTGCGCAACGTATTTTTCGTTTAAGTGACCGGGATTTTACCCAAACTACCGCCAATCTGGGTAAACGTATTTTAATGGAAAACTGCTACCCTGCCCGTCTTATTAACAGAGAATTCTCCAAAGTGTCCGAAAAAAATTATCATGAAAAAGCTCCATCCAGGAATAAAGTTGATTTTTCTAAACTTATTAGCCTCCCATATGTTCCCTTTTTGTCTGAAAGATTGTCGGCCATTTTAAAATCTTTTGGTTTTCCTGTGGTCCACAAACAGTATAATAATTTAGGATTTCTTATGTCTCAGTTAAAATCAGAAAGAGAGACTGAGCAAATGGCGGGGGTTGTTTACCATCTTAAGTGCCAAGATTTTGAAATGGGTTATATTGGTCAGACAAAACAACTTCTTAAAAAGAGACTCAACGGGCATAAATATGATAAAAATGAGAAGACCGCGTTGCATCACCATGAAAACACACTCCACCATCATTTTGATTTTAACAGCGTTCGTGTTTTAGAAAAGAACTGCTTTGCCCGCAGTATGCTCGAAATGATTCATATTTTGCGCCAAAAGAATCACGTGTGTAATTCGCGCGCGGATGTCAACGGTCTCAGCGGTGCTTATCACCAATTTTTCCTCTCTGAGGAGGTTGGTGATTAGGTAATCTTTGCACCTGTGTTTTGTTTGAACTGTTTACCGTTTCGCCAGTCCTTGCCTTGCAATTACGCGGCGGCTCATTTTATTTGTTTTGTGTGTTTTTATTTTTTTATTTGGTTGAAAAAGGGTCTGTTAATTGGCCCGAAACGTCCCAAATTTTAATTTGTTTCCAGCCTTTATCCCAATTCAAGTTGTTTTTCTATATTTTGTTGGCTGATCTAAGTTTTTACGTGAAAAAATATATATATATTTATATATATATATATATATATATATAAATTTTTATATATATATATATATATATATATATTAAAATATATATATATATATATATATATATATATATATATATATATATATATATATATATATATATATATATATATATATATATATATATAATCTTTATATGTATGTTTCAGCCAGTTTTACCGTTTTTATGTCCCACGATCCTGTTCGTAATTTTTGGTTTTTGTTCTTGAAATTTGTCTCAACTATTCGTTGGGTTTAATTCTTGGATGAGTTCGAAGATGGTGTAAATCCGACAGTTAGTTTTCGCGTTATGGGCCGTGTTTGAGTCGTAAAATGTGTTTTTTCGGACACTTTGGAGAATTCTCTGTTAATAAGACGGGCAGGGTAGCAGTTTTCCATTAAAATACGTTTACCCAGATTGGCGGTATTTTGGGTAAAATCCCGGTCACTTAAACGAAAAATACGTTGCGCAAGATTAGTGACGACATTACGTTTGTAAATAAATGGCTGCACCGAAAAAAAATTCAACAAACGCCCCGAGGACGAAGGCTTTTGGTACCATTTGCATTTCAAAACATTATTAACCCGGGACACAGTCATATCAAGGAAATTGATGGACTGGTTGACCTCTTCTTCAAGAGTAAATTGAATGGAGGGATTTTTGAATTAAAAAAATGAAAAATAGGTACCACTGTGTCCTCATGAACCACCAGAAACAAATCGTCGACGTATCTTTTATAAAAAAGAATTAAAAATGAAATGGTGCCGAGAATGTCCAGTTCAAAATCCTCCATAACTATGTTCGCCAACACAGCAGAGACACTACCCCCCATTGCCAAACCACGAATCTGATGAAAAAATTTGTCCTCAAACTGAAAAACAGTGGACTCCAAACACACTTTGAGGGCATAAAGAAATTGATCCTTGGGGACGGAACAATGCTGGCAAATCTCATCCCACCGACGACTAAACATTCTAAGGCCAAATCAGAGGAAATGTTGGTATACATGGAAGTGACATCAAGCGAAATGAGTTTGTACCCATCTGGAATCTCCTGATTGTTGACAGACTAAAAAAACTCAAAAGAGTTGGCAACATGGCAATCAGTATCCCCGACAATGTTAGACAACACAGTAGTGAAAAACTTTGACAAAGCATAAAAAGGTGACCCAATGGAGCTAACAATGGTCTCGAATTTATGGTCTCATAAAACTACATAAAAAAAATTTTTCCCTTGCGGCCCATTGTTAGCTCCATTGGGTCACCTTTTTATGCTTTGTCAAAGTTTTTCACTACTGTGTTGTCTAACATTGTCGGTGATACTGATTGCCATGTTGCCAACTCTTTTGAGTTTTTTGAGTCTGTCAACAATCAGGAGATTCCAGATGGGTACAAACTCATTTCGCTTGATGTCACTTCCATGTATACCAACATTTCCTCTGATTTGGCCTTAGAATGTGTTAGTCGTCGGTGGGATGAGATTTGCCAGCATTGTTCCGTCCCCAAGGATCAATTTCTTTATGCCCTCAAAGTGTGTTTGGAGTCCACTGTTTTTCAGTTTGAGGACAAATTTTTTCATCAGATTCGTGGTTTGGCAATGGGGGGTAGTGTCTCTGCTGTGTTGGCGAACATAGTTATGGAGGTTTTTGAACTGGACATTCTCGGCACCATTTCATTTTTTAAATTTTTTTTTATAAAAGATACGTCGACGATTTGTTTCTGGTGGTTCATGAGGACACAGTGGTACCTATTTTGCATTTTTTTTAAATTTAAAAAATCCCTCCATTCAATTTACTCTTGAAGAAGAGGTCAACCAGTCCATCAATTTCCTTGATATGACTGTGTCCCGGGTTAATAATGTTTTGAAATGCAAATGGTACCAAAAGCCTTCGTCCTCGGGGCGTTTGTTGAATTTTTTGTCGGTGCAGCCATTTATTTACAAACGTAATGTCGTCACTAATCTTGCGCAACGTATTTTTCGTTTAAGTGACCGGGATTTTACCCAAAATACCGCCAATCTGGGTAAACGTATTTTAATGGAAAACTGCTACCCCGCCCGTCTTATTAACAGAGAATTCTCCAAAGTGTCCCAAAAAAATTATCATGAAAAAGCTCCATCCAGGAATAAAGTTGATTTTTTTAAACTTATTAGCCTCCCATATGTTCCCTTTTTTTCTGAAAGATTGTCGGCCATTTTAAAATCTTTTGGGTTTTTCCCGTGGTCCCCAAACAGTATAATAATTTAGGATTTCTTATGTCTCAGTTAAAATCAGAAAGAGAGACTGAGCAAATGGCGGGGGTTGTTTACCATCTTAAGTGCCAAGATTTTGAAATGGGTTTTATTTGGTCAGACAAAACAACTTCTTAAAAAGAGACTCAACGGGCATAAATATGATAAAAATGAGAAGACCGCGTTGCATCACCATGAAAACACACTCCACCATCATTTTGATTTTAACAGCGTTCGTGTTTTAGAAAAGAACTGCTTTGCCCGCAGTATGCTCGAAATGATTCATATTTTGCGCCAAAAGAATCACGTGTGTAATTCGCGCGCGGATGTCAACGGTCTCAGCGGTGCTTATCACCAATTTTTCCTCTCTGAGGAGGTTGGTGATTAGGTAATCTTTGCACCTGTGTTTTGTTTGAACTGTTTACCGTTTCGCCAGTCCTTGCCTTGCAATTACAGCGGCGGCTCATTTTATTTGTTTTGTGTGTTTTTATTTTTTTATTTGGTTGAAAAAGGGTCTGTTAATTGGCCCGAAACGTCCCAAATTTTAATTTGTTTCCAGCCTTTATCCCAATTCAAGTTGTTTTTCTATATTTTGTTGGCTGATCTAAGTTTTTACGTGTTATATATATATATATATATATATATATATATATATATATATATATATATATATATATATATATATATATATATATATATATATATATATATATATATATATATATATATATATATATATATTATATATATATATATATATATATATATATATATATATATATATATATATAATCTTTATATGTATGTTTCAGCCAGTTTTACCGTTTTTATGTCCCACGATCCTGTTCGTAATTTTTGGTTTTTGTTCTTGAAATTTGTCTCAACTATTCGTTGGGTTTAATTCTTGGATGAGTTCGAAGATGGTGTAAATCCGACAGTTAGTTTTCGCGTTATGGGCCGTGTTTGAGTCGTAAAATGTGTTTTTGAGGTTTATTTTTAGGAGTGTTTGTTTTGAGTATTTTTTTTGGGAAAATTTATGTTAGCCGTTTTGTTACGCAGCTTTTTTACTCGAGTCATTTTTTTGCTATTTGCGTTGTAAGCGAGTTATAGCGATGTGTTTTTCGGGTTTTTTGGCAGTGTTTTTATATGAAGAAATTGTTTTTTTGTTTCAAAAATTTTAGTATATATCGTGGAGGATGTTTTTAGTTCATATGCTCTTTGCCTTGAATGTTCCTTGTGTTTTACGTGTTTTACGAGCTATTTAGTTTCTTATGGGATTTTACAAGTGAAAGACAAGGATGGCGTATTGGTATAATTGCTCTTTCTTTGTTTTACACGTACACTGTTGCTTAGGTACGTTATTTATTTATTTTCTTGTTTTATCAGCTGCTCTTATTCAGATTTATTCCTCATTACCGTTACAAAGATTACACATTTTTCAATCTTTGTACTATAATCTTTTTCTCATGGTCATTTTTATTTAAATGTTGAACAGCTGATAAAAAAAAAATTGAATAATTCAAAGAAAATCATAACATAACCTATTTATTGAAATTTGTGAAAAACTTATATAACCTAGCTTTTATTTCTCACTTGCATTGTAAAGATTACACATTTCTCTATTGGTAATATAATCTTTTTCACAATAATATTTGGATTTTGAGCAGCTGATTAAATAAAAAAGAAAAATTCAGAGAAAAATTTAACAAAAATGATAACCTATATTTAAATTTGTGAAAAAATGATTTAACCAAGCATGGAATCTACTTCGTCTTACCGGCCTGCCGGGAGGCATTTTTTTTTTCCACTGAAGGTTTTCCATCGATTTGTCAATTGGAGCACAGTCTTTTTCTCAGCTGCACGATAATGCATTTGATTGATTCCTCCTAATTTCATATTAAAACATTTTAAAATTAAAGAAGGGTTTCTGATCAATAACATACGCTCTATTCTATACGCCTTTTCGCTAAGGAATTCTTAAATTCTGTCTCCTTTTATGTCTGAATTCCAGGTACCAAACATGATTACAATACATTCTCCACCCTATGGGAAGTGAGGAAGTAAACATTTTGAGACAAAATGGTACCCCTCCCAGATGTATGTTGAGGAAATAAGCTATCGATTGGCATGCTCGGGTCCTCGCCATCAACCTAAGAAGAGTGATCAATTGATCATTCCATCCCAACATTTTTCGGGCCCAAATAAAATGCCATTTTAGGCGCACCGTAGGTACTACGTGCGCCTATTGAAATCGGTCTGCTACTCAATAGAGTATACTACGCCCCCTTGTGGTCAAATGGCAAAATGAGCTTTTTTGATGTCGTGATTTTTAGGTTGTTTCCTGTTTTTTTTTTAATGCCAATTTCATTTGAAAAGTTAATGCTTTCCCAATCACGACTGAATTTCGAGTGTGTTGGAAGTAATTAGATGTTTATTGATTCACGTTTTCTTAAAGTTATTCTACTTCAAAAATTTTTACTAACCTCACTTTCTGATTAGTGATGATTTCAAATTGTCCCGGTATTTATTCTAGGTAATCAAGTGAACCAATCATTTGCCGTTCTGAGTGATTTTTTTTTTTCTCATGTAAATGTAATTATTTTAATTAATTATAGCGTTTGGTCAAACGCAAAACGGAGAGTCCAAGCAGCAAGACTTTCACTATCTCAATGCTCAGAATTCTTATTTATCTTTGGTTGAACTGATGACTGTTCAGTGTTCACTTTTAATATTTAAATATTTTTAACGCTAATGATCAGAATTAGAGACTGATTAGGTATTTTGAGGTTGATCAGTCATGCCTAAAAGTTTCGCACTTAGACTTTTGTAGTAAATTGAGTTTGCGCCTCACAATTTGGTTAAAAGTAAGTTAGCGTCTTTTATGCTGAAATATGAGTCAGCGATCCATTTCTTTCTGAAAATTGTGTTAGCGAGTCAATTTCTTCTGATGGCGCAGAGATTTTCAAGGTATTTTGTTACGATAGTTGGCCTCTCACAACAAAGTCAATCATGATTTAGTCAAAGTAATGGCCTCTCATCTTGTCTAATACCATCCATAAGAACATCCTTCCATCATATTTTCATATTTCTTAACCCTCTCTGACTTAGAGAGATTTAGGTAAAAAAATTCTGTGGCGTCTGTCCGTCAGTCCGGTTGTCCGTCACTCCGTACCTAGGCATAACTATTGAACCATTGATCCTTATGCATCCAGATTTTGCACAGTTGTTGCGTTTTAGATTCCCCAGAGGCACTTTTTTGTTTTTTTGAAATGTTGACTTTTAGGATAGTTATGGGGAAAAAATGATTTTCATTAAAATCAATGGTAAAATGGATAAAAATGAATAAAAATGGAATAATTCAAGTTTGGCTCAATCAATTTTAATGAAAGTTAGCAAAAAAAAATCTACATTCAGCCTACTATAAAATAAACCACTTATAGTTCCTATATTCATTCCTCAAAACTGATTAAAAATCAAAATAAACGCGCTCGAGCCAAAAAATAGAATTATCGTAAGAAATCAATCTTAAAACTTGGAGTCAATCAATAATGGCTCCATGAATTTTGATAAAACTTTGTACACACTATCTTATCAATAAACCTAAATTTTTTCCTCTCTGTGTCACCAAAAACAACCAATAAAACCATTTCAAGAGGTAATATAGGTGCGATTGAGCAAAAAATTTGGGAATATGAGCAAAAAAAAATATAATCCTATTATTTGGGATGGTTCAGGTTTGGTTCAATCAATTTGGATGAAAGTTAGCAAAAAAAATCTACATTCAGCCTACTATAAAATAAACCACTCATAGTTACAATATTCAACCCTCAAAACTGTTTAAAAAATCAAAATAGGTGCGCTCGAGCCAAAAAATGGAACTATCGTGAGAAATTAAGTAATCTTAAAACTTGGAGTCAATCAATAATGGCTGGATGAATTTTCATGAAACTTTTTACACACAATCTACTATCAAAGAACTAACATACTTTCCTCTCTGTGTCACCAAAAACAACCAATAAAACCATTTCAAGAGGTAATATAGGTGCGATTGAGCAAAAAATACGGGAATATGAGCAAAAAAAAATATAATCCTATTATTTGGGATGGTTCGGGTTTTGGGTTCAATCAATTTGGATGAAAGTTAGCAAAAAAAATCTACATTCAGCCTACTATAAAATAAACCACTCATAGTTACAATATTCAACCCTCAAAACCTTTTAAAAAAAATCAAAATAGGTGCGCTCGAGCCAAAAAATGGAACTATCGTGAGAAATTAAGTAATCTTAAAACTTGGAGTCAATCAATAATGGCTGGATGAATTTTCATGAAACTTTTTACACACAATCTACTATCAAAGTACTAACATACTTTCCTCTCCGTGTCCCCAAAAAACAACCAATAAACCATTTCAAGAGGTAATATAGGTGCGATTGAGCAAAAATACGGGAATATGAGCAAATAAAAATATAATCCTATTATTTGGGATGGTTCAGGTTTGGTTCAATCAATTTGGATGAAAGTTAGCAAAAAAAATCTACATTCAGCCTACTATAAAATAAACCACTCATAGTTACAATATTCAACCCTCAAAACCGTTTAAAAAATCAAAATAGGTGCGCTCGAGCCAAAAAATGGAACTATCGTGAGAAATTAAGTAATCTTAAAACTTGGAGTCAATCAATAATGGCTGGATGAATTTTCATGAAACTTTTTACACACAATCTACTATCAAAGTACTAACATACTTTCCTCTCCATGTCACCAAAAACAACCAATAAAACCATTTCAAGAGGTAATATAGGTGCGATTGAGCAAAAAATACGGGAATATGAGCAAATAAAAATATAATCCTATTATTTGGGATGGTTCAGGTTTGGTTCAATCAATTTGGATGAAAGTTAGAAAAAAAAATCTACATTCAGCCTACTATAAAATAAACCACTCATAGTTACAATATTCAACCCTCAAAACCGTTTAAAAAATCAAAATAGGTGCGCTCGACCCAAAAAAATGGAACTATCGTGAGAAATTAAGTAATCTTAAAACTTGGAGTCAATCAATAATGGCTGGATGAATTTTCATGAAACTTTTTACACACAATCTACTATCAAAGTACTAACATACTTTCCTCTCTGTGTCACCAAAAACAACCAATAAAACCATTTCAAGAGGTAATATAGGTGCGATTGAGCAAAAAATACGGGAATATGAGCAAAAAAAAATATAATCCTATTATTTGGGATGGTTCAGGTTTGGTTCAATCAATTTGGATGAAAGTTAGCAAAAAAAATCTACATTCAGCCTACTATAAAATAAACCACTCATAGTTACAATATTCAACCCTCAAATTTGTTTAAAAAATCAAAATAGGTGCGCTCGAGCCAAAAAATGGAACTATCGTGAGAAATTAAGTAATCTTAAAACTTGGAGTCAATCAATAATGGCTGAATGAATTTTCATGAAACTTTTTACACACAATCTACTATCAAAGTACTAACATACTTTCCTCTCTGTGTCACCAAAAACAACCAATAAAACCATTTCAAGAGGTAATATAGGTGCGATTGAGCAAAAAATACGGGAATATGAGCAAAAAAAAATATAATCCTATTATTTGGGATGGTTCAGGTTTGGTTCAATCAATTTGGATGAAAGTTAGCAAAAAAAATCTACATTCAGCCTACTATAAAATAAACCACTCATAGTTACAATATTCAACCCTCAAAACCGTTTAAAAAATCAAAATAGGTGCGCTCGACCCAAAAAAATGGAACTATCGTGAGAAATTAAGTAATCTTAAAACTTGGAGTCAATCAATAATGGCTGGATGAATTTTCATGAAACTTTTTACACACAATCTACTATCAAAGTACTAACATACTTTCCTCTCCGTGTCACCAAAACAACCAATAAAACCATTTCAAGAGGTAATATAGGTGCGATTGAGCAAAAAATACGGGAATATGAGCAAATAAAAATATAATCCTATTATTTGGGATGGTTCAGGTTTGGTTCAATCAATTTGGATGAAAGTTAGCAAAAAAAATCTACATTCAGCCTACTATAAAATAAACTACTCATAGTTACAATATTCAACCCTCAAAACTGTTTAAAAAATCAAAATAGGTGCGCTCGAGCCAAAAAATGGAACTATCGTGAGAAATTAAGTAATCTTAAAACTTGGAATCAATCAATAATGGCTGGATGAATTTTCATGAAACTTTTTACACACAATCTACTATCAAAGTACTAACATACTTTCCTCTCTTGATCACCATAAACAACCGATTAGACCTTTTCAAGAGGCAATATAGGTGCGATTGAGAAAAAAATATGGGTATATAAGCAAATAAAAACATAATCTTATTATTTCGGATAATTCCTGTTTGGTCCAATGAATTTTGACAAAATCTGGCAAATAAAATCTACAATTAGTTTACAAAAGAAAGTAGCCCTTACAGTTACAATATACAACCCTTAAGAGAGTTAAATAAATCAAAATAGGGTGTTTGTCCAAAAAAAAGAAAAAATGAAAGTGAGGAATTAATTTTAAACTTGGAGTTAATCATTAATGGGATGGATTTTGACAAAACTTTTCACAAACATAATGTGTTAAAAAAATACACTAAACACTGCACTGTGTGCACTAAAATATTTTTCTGGTACAGTCCTCATAAGAACCTTAACCCTTTACTGCGCGATTTTTTTTTTCGTTCGAAAACATGATTTTTCAATTGATTTTGACTCAAAATGAAAGGGAAAAATAGTGAAAAAATTCCTAGCATTAATTCTTGCGCCAAAGAGATCTGCAAAGTACTCAATTTAACATGGGCCAGTATAGGGAGAAAATCAAGGTCAAACGGTTAAATATGTTTTCTAATGCTCAGATGGCGCCTGACGTGGGCCTTGCTTTTTCAGGCCTCGGTGAAAAATCGAAACTTTTCCTCGATATGTGCTGGAGGGGTGACGACGTGGAAAAAATGATATTTTAACTTTAAGAGTTCAAAATGGAGGAAATATATTTTGTGCCTCAGGGGGGCCATGGCGCAGTTAAGGGTTAAGACCGTTTTGATGGGCAATATAGGTACAATCGAGCAAAAATCTTTTGAAACTATAATTGTAAGCAAATATGAAGACAAACATAATGATTGGAATAAGTAATTCAAGTATGACTCAATTAAGTTCGATGAAAATTGCATCAAAACGTTTGCAACCAGCCTAGGCAGAAATTTCTTTCCAATGTATTACTACAAAATACAACCTTTAAGTCTAAAGCTGTTTAAAAGCAATATAGGTTTCATCACACCAAAAAAAAGAATATTCAAGGAAAATTAATTTTTTAAAGAAAAGTCAATCAAAAAAGGCTGAATGAATTTTGTTGAAATTTTGTTTGCGCAATCTACGACTTACTTAAGTACATCTTGGGAGGGGGGGTTTAAACTATTAAACAAAAAAATTATTTTGAAGATCCACAGTTTGAAAGAAGAAACCAAACATAGTACTCAATGGAGGAAATGCAAGAATCAGTACATTTCGACCTGCTAGGTATAAAAACTAAGGGAAAAGAAACTCCCAAAAATAGAACAAAGAGCAAATATAATGAATGCAGCTCAAAGAATAAAACTTATTGGAATCTGGAATTACTCTAGACCCTGTTATAAGCAACATCAGATTAAGGCTCTCAATTAGCCTTCAAATAACAAAATAGGCAACTACTCCTACAGCTTCTCTACAAAATTGCAAACTCTTCGGATTGAAGGCAGAGTTATGTCCGGAGGTGAAAATATTTGAAATTTGGGGGGGGGGGGTTGGGGTCTCCCCCAGAATTCTTTAGGGGTTAGGGGGTCTCCTCCAGAATTCTTTAGTGGTGGGGGGAGGGGGTTCTGGGGCTCTTCCTCAGATAAAAATGGTGTGAGAAAGTGTTCGTAGGGTATTCCCTACAGTTTATTTTTTATCATTTCGAGATTTGATTGACGTTTTTCGGCCATTGTGCGCGGATCGAATGCCTGTCACCAGTCGTGGGACGTCATGGGGACATTTAGGAGAGATGTCTTTTGACTCACTGTAACTTCTTCATCTTTTCTTACGTTTTGCCATGGCGTTCTTTGTTTTACTTGGCATCACACTTCACGTTCAAATTTTTTACCGGGCAACCAAAGAACGGTGCTAGCTAATGGAATATGGCAACATTGTTTTTCTCTACTTTAACACATCATGAAAAAAAATCGATTCTTGACGAGGCCAGTCGCCTACCCAAAAATCGATCATTTTACATATAAAATCAATAGAGACAAAAACAGTGTTGCCAAATTGATAGAGCCGTCACTGCCAGTTAACCTGCAGACCAATTTTTGCATGGAAATAATGCCTTCAGTGGACTCCAAGATTACTTTCAAGAAACTGCGAGAAACATTTCCGGTCTCATGAGCATCTTGGAGCTGATCTAAGCTGTTAAGAGCGTTGAGGTCTGACTGGCTGGACTAATAACCAATGACTCGGCATGGTCCGATTTCTTCTTACTACTGATCACTTTTTCATTTCCCTATTTTGCGGGACATACTATATTGTTGACTACCTTTTTACTAAAGGGGGTTCAAAATTGTTTTATGAGTATTTGATTGTTTATTACGTGCGTTTAGTGATGTGCAGTGGGAAATTCGAAGGAATTGTTCTATGATTGTCCGGAGTGGTCCTACCGCCCCCCCCCACTCGCCGCTTTCAGGTTCGAACTTGAACTTTTGCTGTACAATTTTTTTTTTTGAGATGGTGGAAAATTCGGAGGGATTGTTCTAAGATTGTCCGTAGTGGTTCTACACCCCCCCCCCCCATCGCACACAGGTTCGTACCTAATCTTTTGCTGGACAGTTTTTTTTTTTTTAGATGGTGGAATATTCGAAGGGTTTTGTCCTCAGATCGCACGTAGTGGTCCTAACCCCTACCCACTCGCCGCACCCTTGTTTGGACCCGGATTTTTGCTGGACAGATTATTTTTGAGATGATGGAAATGGAATTTGATTTATGAGGGACCAAATTTGCTCAAGGTGCGCCTTCTCTGACACTGTAGTGTCAGAACTATCTGCTTGTTTTTATCTCATCACGCATGGAGTCAATCGTCAGGATTCTTTTTCACAAACGCGTGGCAACAACTTTGCCTCTATCAAGCAAGGTCCACGTAAACAGGTGAGTCTGATGGCGCTGTCATTTTTGTGACCAAATTGAGAAACCGTGTTATTCTAATGGGGGTTGAAATCCGATCTAGCGAGATCACATTGCGGCTGTACATGGTTGGGGCAAAAGATTACAGAGCTGTCGGACTGACTCGTTCAAACATAAATCGCCATCACGTGAAGTTAGGAAAATGTGGCCCAGCTCAGAGGACGCTGTGTGTTACGATGCAGTATCGTCTACCTGCATATGAGCCAATGAAAAAGAGTCGATTCTCGCAGAAATCAATAGTCCTCAACCATAATCGATACTTTTGCATTGGTTGAAATGGGAGAACAGTGGCAGCTCATGCAATGTGGCAGCAACGGGTTCTCTCCATTTAAACCAGGGCCGGCCAACCTTTTTCGGTATACTATCAACTTTCAACCTAGAAGGTGGGTCTGAGATCGACTTTTATTATTTTTCAAATTTAATAACCTTTTTTCCCTCTATATACGTGCGTGTTCAAAAAGGTGACCTCTCCCACGGAAAAATACAGTTAGAATGTAGGTACTATCACCTACTAAAAAAAACAGTGCCCTGATCGAAATTTATACTCTTATTTTTTTAAACCTTGGCAATCTTTGAACATTTTTGCGGCTTTTAAGTGTTTAAGTACTAACAAAAACGCCCCTTTTAAAGTTAAATTACTTGGTAAACGTGTTCTCACTGTCTGATTAAAATTATTCTTAAAAGTTTATAAATGATAAATTGCTGAGAAAAATTACTGATTTTTTGCCATTTTTTGATGATTTCATGCCATATGGCATACAGTGCACCTTTGTCGCCAGTGATGATTTCCGATTTTTCTAGTTTAAAATTCCTCGGTAAACGTGTTGTCACTGATTAACATTATTCTTGAAAGTTTATAAATGATAAATCACTGAGAAACAGTGGCGTCGCGTGCCATCTGGCAACAATGCAACTGCTCCATTTAAACTCATTTAATATATCGAATTTTTCTAGTGCACTGTGCACCCGCTGAATTCGATCTTTTGCATAAGTTTAAATGGATAGAATACATTTTTGCCAAATTGCACGCGACGCCACTGCTGAGACATTTACTTTCTGATTTTTTGCCACTTTTTGACGATCTCGTATTAAAGTGCGCCGTTTTCGCCAGTGATGTTTTCTGATTTTGCGGGCTCAAATCATTTCTCACGAAAATGTTCGACATCCAAATTGTCTTAAAAAAAAAAAAAAAAAAAAAAAAAAAAAAAAAAAAAAAAATTGTTCCTAGCTCCATTCGCAAGAAAATAAACCACCGCATTCTAGCTCATCAATGGTGAATTTACATTCGCTTGCGCTAGTTCATTGCAATTTTACCGCTTCGTAAGCGGAAATAAAGTTTGTCCTCGGAATTTGGTTGTAAGCGTGCGTCACGGTCACGATATGGAGCTGAATGGAGAGCTGACGATGCGATATGCAGCGGCAAAGGAGGAAGGACAATTCCAAAAAAAAGTAAGCAAGAGGGAAGCTGTAAAGCGGCCATAAAAGTGGTGAAAAATAACCGGGGGATTCAATTCCGGTCTCATTTCACAACTTGTTTGTGTTCGGGTCGCCGGGGTCGCGGTTTACATTACAGAACTTTAGAAGAGAAGAATCGTTTGATTGAACCCGCCCACACCCTTCCCTGCCTCCTGCAGAGTGCGGTATTCCCTGTTGCAAAGCTTTAAAGAAACGAAGTTTCTTGGAAAGATTGGGTTCGACTAGAGTCCCTGTATATAAAAGAGTCTTGCGGTTCGGGGTATCGATTCTGATTGGCTGCTGGGTTTTAGGCTGTCACGGAGCTCCAGCACTGAGAAAAATCACTTCTTTAAAAACAAGGAAACACGTTTTCTTGAGACATTTGTCCTTGCGCGAAGTAATTAAGTTCTGTTGCATGAAGGAGAATCATTGTCACTAAAAGGATTCAACAATTGCGACTCCACATTGTTAACATTTGAAAAATAGTACATTTCATAGAGCGCCTTCAATCCATTGTGTGTACAAAATCAACACGGCGCTGTGGGAATATTTAACTATCCATTTATATACATAATTTGAGCGAGCAAACATTGATTTGTATTCGTAACTTGGTCTTAAAAGGGTTGAACTTTCTTTAGATTACTCGATCGTTTCTCGACGTTTATCAGTTGTCTGGTGAAGTATTTTGTTCATAGTTCATTTTCATTCACTGAGAGAAATCACTTTTTTTAAAATGAGGAAACACGTTTACTTGTGACAGTTTTCCTTGCGCGAATTAGAAAAGTTCTGTTGCATGAAGGAGAATCATTGTCACTAAAAGGAATCTTTTACTTGTAGCAGCAGACATTTTCCTTGGGTTAAAGGAATTCCTTCTTCGTCAATATTTCACTGTGCAGTTTCTTTAACACAAACGGAATACACCTTGGATTAAAAAAAAGTATTCTCTCAGTGAGGAGGCGTTCTACTGTTTCTCGATAAGATGACCGTTGGGCGTTGAATGGTCTCCTTCGAGGAGGCGTGGTTCGTAAATAAATTTAACGGGTTTTTAAACCTTTCAAACCTGAAAATACTTCGTTCAGTAACGGATTTTTAGCCATCATGGCTGATCTAGGCTTTATTTTCTCAAATAAAAAAGATGAGCATATCATATTTTCATTTTCCCCTTATGATTGTATGTTATTTAGATGTATATTGAAATGAACAGGTATGGAAGGGTAAAGACTTTAATCGGGGTTAAACCCAACAAAAAAAAACAAAAAACAAAAAAACAAAAAAACAAAAAAATCGTACTGTTTTAAAATTCCTTACTTAAATTTTTTGCTGCTAAATTTGATTTTTCCAGATGAGAAATAACGAAGAATTATTATCTTCTTGCCATAAACGCCCTGTGTAAGGACGCCTAATCGGGGGACCCAACTATAATCAGAAAGGATGTCTCCTTCGCCCACATAGACACCTTCTTCTTTTTCATTATTCACGTGGCGAGACTCTTTTATATGTATGCAGACTGCACGCAACGGCTCTAGGTTCGATTGACCGAAATTGCTGCGCGCAGCGATGACGAAGCCCCTTCACTTTGAAAAGACGCAAAACCATATCCGCCAGGCAGGAATAGTTATCGTGGGGAAGGCGTCTGATTTCGACAAACAATAATTTGTTCAAAGAGTGCGTAAAACAACACTGATGCAGTATTAATTATCGGGACATTAATCACTCATGGAAATGCTAATAAGACTGAATGATTTTTGAACCCTGCGGCTTTTATCTCATTTCGAAGAGAAACTTGTTCTAGTTGAATTCGTTATTTTTTAAAGGTCGTTAGAGTACACAAAAAATGTGTCGGGTAGGTACTGAAAAAATAATGTTCATCTGTTCCTGATATTTTTTTCCTGGAATGTTTGATCAAAGTTTAGTCAACCTAACGCTTCTATGTTGAGTAAATATTTTTTTTATGACTTTTGGAAGTATATTAAAAATTAATTTAAATCAATGAATGTGCTTCAAGACCTTCTATGGCGGGGAATAGAACACAAAAACATTTGAATACCTTCAATTAATTTTTTTATTACGTATTTTTTTTTTAAGTAGATTCCAGGAATCTATTATTAAGTAGATTCCAGGAATCTACTTATTGCAGAGGGTGCGATGTTGGATTTTTCGGGAAATTTTATCAAATGAGCACGTTTCATGGTCCCCTGAGCGAGAAAATACCACTCGTTGAAAATTTTATATATATATATATATATATATATATATATATATATATATATATATATATATATATATATATATATATATATATATATATATATATATATATATATATATATATATATATATATATATATATAATATACAACAGTGAAATGGGAACTAGACCAAAGAAAGCTAAAATAATACCGAAACGTTTCGACACAAACAACGTGGATCTTCATCAGTCGGACAATTAGAAAAAAAAAAAATAAAAATAAAAACAAAGAGCAGGTGAGCCCGTTCCAAATCACGTTGGAGCAAGGACTGACCATCAGACCGCATACCGACAAGAGGAGAGACAAATAAACAGAGACACTGGAGATAGAGAGGAACATTAGTTGTTATCAATGTTATTAGGAAAAAACTGGTGATAGGCAACACTCAATTTTTCAACGTCTGCCCGGAAGTTGCACACGTTACCTCTGTTCTTTATTATATGAATCATTTCGCATAGTGTCCTAGCATAGTCATCCACCTCATGAGAAAGCACTCTAACATTGTCAAAATTAAACAAATGGCCATGGCATTTTGACAATGTTAGAGTGCTTTCTCATGAGGTGGATGACTATGCTAGGACACTATGCGAAATGATTCATATAATAAAGAACAGAGGTAACGTGTGCAACTTCCGGGCAGACGTTGAAAAATTGAGTGTTGCCTATATCACCAGTTTTTTCCTAATAACATTGATAACAACTAATGTTCCTCTCTATCTCCAGTGTCTCTGTTTATTTGTCTCTCCTCTTGTCGGTATGCGGTCTGATGGTCAGTCCTTGCTCCAACGTGATTTGGAACGGGCTCACCTGCTCTTTGTTTTTATTTTTATTTTTTTATTTTCTAATTGTCCGACTGATGAAGATCCACGTTGTTTGTGTCGAAACGTTTCGGTATTATTTTAGCTTTCTTTGGTCTAGTTCCCATTTCACTGTTGTATATTATAAATTGTTTTGGCCATTTAACTTTTTCTCTAAGTATATATATATATATATATATATAATATATATATATATATATATATATATATATATATATATATATATATATATATATATATATATATATATATATATATATATATATATATATATATATATATATACGTAAAAAAATATCTTAAGGCCTGCCCTGCTAAGACCTAACCGGCCTGCCGGGAGGCATTTTTTATTTTTTATTCTTAAGAGCTATTGTACAAATATACCGGAATCAAATTTTGGTAACAGAGCCACACTTCATCTCGTTTGACACATTGTTGTGCTTCTGGTAATATATTTGTTTTCTTCCCCAGGTGTAGAATATGCTTTAAATTCTGAAAACCCAAGTTAAAATTACCTCTCTTGTTTGAGTCATTGATTTCTCCTATTTTCTCTCGAAACTTTCAATTCGGATTAAATCTTCCTATTACTTGGTGTTTCGCGTCCAATTTAGCAAGATATTATGTGTGAAACACGTAAGAGCCGACAGTTACAAAGCTTTCACCCGGCTTCATTCCGAGAATTTACTCGCCGTGTTTAAGCTCAGTTAATTATTACCTACCTATCCTACACTGAACTTTTTTTTTCCTGCGTTGCCGTTGGCTGTAAAAAATGCTACATCATTGAAGAGCCAGAGTCCTATCACGTAAAACTTACGAGTATAAGCACATACACGGATTGTTATTTAACACGACACTAAATGAAGCTATTGTTACAAACTTTTACGAGAAAAACGCACGCAACCTTTTTCAAGAATGTACAATTAATAAGGTTCAAATTTACGAGCACTATTTTGAACACAAAGTTGTGATTTTACAATTGGTAAGCGCGAGTTTTCGATAAAAGTTTGCAATCATTTCGTTCTTATTTCTACGTTAATAGCACTAATGAGTTTGAAACTTTTACACAACAATAAGAGCCTAAATCTTTCGACTCTATGCGAGCCGTTAACTGCAGCGTGCAATGGGAAAAGATCACCAATCCGCGGTAAAAATCAGAAAATACAAATCGCTGGGTATTATTGTCTAAAGCTTTCAGAACAACTTTTGAACACTTTAATTGCATTTTTCAGCAAAAATTAATAAAACGTCTTGGTATAATTTAAGTGGCTGGAAGAAGTTCTATTTTGCATAGGTTTCGAGGAAAACACTCCGGGGAAAAAAAACCTTTCTTTATTAATTCCAGTGAGGCACCTTAATGACACCTGGTGACACCACCGGTGCCAAAGGAAAGTCGTCTCTAAATGGTCATTTCTTGATGGAGTGACAGTATTATTAGATGGGATTATTATTTGTATCCAACACACACCGCCATTACGATCGCACGTTTAAAAGCATTTAATGAGTTTACGAGTAAATATCGCAAGTTTTTAGTGCTGCCATCATTATTTTTGGAGGATTTTACAAATGAATCGTCCCTGAACCGCCTATAGAGGAAGTGTACAACAGCCTCATTGAAGAGGTGCAGTATTAACAAAACAAAAAAACAGACAAAAAAAACAAAAAAACAAAAAAAAAAAAAAAAACAAACGGCGGCAACACCGTAATCGCATTAAATTAAAAAGTTGGGATCCCTATTTAATTTCATCAAAAAATCTGAGCACTGGAGCATCGGGCACAACCTCCCTTCCATACGGAGGAGATAAAGTCACCGTGACGATGTCAAATATAGGAAGCGGTTTATTGAGTCGGAGCATGCGAGAGATTACGGAAAGTAATTGAATTACGCTGAAGGTGCCGAGCAGAAGGAATGTATTTATATATGCTCGTTTTGAAGAAAGAAGAAAAAATAAAGTAAAAGTTTGAAAGATTTAGAACGGACGATGGTTTCTTTCGAATCCTGCTTTGAAAACGATGCAAACTTTCTATTCGCCGCAGTAAAACCCTATTGGTTGCATAAAAACAAATTTTCCTGTGATTTCACGACAGGCGAAATAAGTGATAAAAACCCCGATTGGGACGATTATGAATTGAAAAAGGGCTTGACCTAGTTTCTCGGTTCTCCTGCAGGTCAGAATGAACTAAGAGTGAAAACTCTGTAGTTTATGCGCTGGCATCTTGATGCAGGAATAATGACGCGGTAATAAGTTTTATTTTTATTCATCGATCTATACACTACAGCCATATTTATATTTCACCAATCAAGACACTTTTTGGCAAGTGGAAACATCTTATGCCTGATGCAAGGACACACTGTAGTGTAGACGAATCAAATAACATCAGTTGACAAAGAGTCAAACTTCTTAGATTTTTGTTGGAGAAGGCTACCTGCAACACTCATATTACCTACAATATGAATGCAATGCAGGTAGCCTGTGTGCCATTTGATCCGAGGGTTTAACTGCGACAGTACTGATATTACTGTAGTATCTGTCGAAAGAGTCCTTGCAAACGTTTTTTAACGATATTTGAAACGCAAGGTTTGCGGCGAACACGAAGAGTCTTAAAGTGATTCCAGGCGAAATTTTTCCAGATTTCAATCCGATGGATAGCACCACTATTCACTTCAGGGCATTTTGGCATTTTAAATATTAAAAAAAGAAACAGATACAAAATCCATGCGCGTAATTTTTTAACGAATTTTTTGAGCCCAATAGAACAAAATTCCAAAATTGGTTGATAATTAAAGCCGTAATTTAGAAATAATTCATTTCGACGTAAGCTTATAGCTGTGCTTATGGTCAGTGCGAGTGAGTGAGAGTGATACTATGTATACCTGCCTCATTCGTACTCATTGAGGCTTATGAGAATTTTCGTTTCCTAAATGCCGGCTTTATTCTTGAGTGTTTCGGCTTGAAACTTTCAGGGTACTTTCCTGAAATTTGCTCGCAGGTGCCGACATTCTTCAAATTTGTACTTTATGCGTAAATTCATAAATTGTAACCAAAAACTATTGACTTTTTGACATGGGCGGATACAGGGAATTGTCTTTCTCTCTCTCCCTCCATTTGAACTTATGTGTTAGAAAAGGACAGCATATGGGGCCACCACGTGACTTTGGCCCCCTCTTCTGTCCTTTTCTAACGCACGTTTTCAAATGGGAGGAGAGAGAGAAAGACAATGCCCTGCATCCGCCCGCATGCTTTTTGAGCAGTTTGGCGCGGTGTCCACGGTTGGAACTAGTTGGCCCTGAAATCACCTTAAGATCGACCTTTAATCATGAGTTCAAATGGACAGTTTGCAACGTTTGCAGATTATCCGTGTCAATCAGAAGCTAGTATGCTGGCTGATATTGAACCAATCATATTCAGCTTAGAGGTTTTGTGCGTGGTGGCGCGGCGTCAATAAAAACAATCCAATCAAATAAAATAATAAAATAATAAAAGAAATGTGGGTACTAACCGTGAGCATCCCTATAGTACGCATGCGTAACGCTCCTAAACCTTTCTTGACCAGCCGTGTCCCATATTTGTAGTTTGACCTTGGAATCGTCAACTTGAACTACTTTATTCTGTGAACAAATCAGATAAAAAAATAATGAGACAAAATGTAAATATTTTCACTCTGATGAATGAAGAGAGAAGAAATTAAATAGGGCTTTACAAGCTTTTTCTATTTACAGACAGATGACTTATCGATTTTGGAGTAAAATCCAGCGATAAAACGATGGTATGGCACTTGGAAAACTCTGAAATCCATTCAATAATTCAATAAGAGCTCTTAAACTTGTGACTTTAATGGTGAAGAAAGCAGATACCGACTTGCACCTATACCAACGGAGTTTCTCATCTATAGACCAACACTTCATGCCGCGGAAGCTTTCTTAAATTTCATAACCCTCGCCGGATAATTATTCCCGTAATTGAGTAAAAAATCAATTAACAATTCTGAATTTCGTCCATGGCATAAGAAAAGCGTATTTGTATTAGAGCTCTTCAGACTTGAAGATAGATCGGTTAAGTGGTGTAATCTTCAGCTTCCATCGAAAGTTTTTACTTCCAAGACAATCTGGAACTTCATCTTATAAGAGACTTAATAAATAATTAATCAAGTGATCTAACTTCTGAGAGAAAGTTCCCGATGCAGTTTCGTTTAATTTTAATGTGTTTACGGAAATGAGAACGCGGCGCGTGCAATCAGGCAACGTTGCATTTCGTCCATTCAAAGTCATAAAAAATAACGAATTATTGGAAAAACACTGTAATCGATATTTTACACGCGCGAAATAGCCCGATTCGATATTTTACGTGGGTTTAAAACGCCGAAATGCAACGTTGCTAGATTGCACGCGCCGCCATGCCATGCCACTAGTAAAAGAAAGAATATTTCCGATGTTTGTCAAAGATTCCAAGTCTCACATCGGTTTCCAAAACTAAAACGAGCTCTAACATATGAGTACTAAATTTTGTCCGGTAAAAAAAGGGGTTTTGCTAAATCAGATGATCTAAAGAGCCACGAGCGATATATTTGGGTGTTTCACCAAGGAATATGTTTTAAACTCGCATAAAATTCTCCTTTTAGATGTGTCTGAAAATCTCTGCCTGAGGTTCTCTTCCAGCCACATCAAATGACGACTTTATCTCATTTAAAAAAAATCAAAGAGCGGTTTACTACGGTTTCTTATTGGAGACTCTTATTGAGGCAGCATGGACGTCCTGATTTAGGTTTGTTTGCTTCATATTTTTTAACCTTATATAAATCAAAAATTGTAGTTAATCCAGTGGAAATTGGTTTTAAACGAAAGTTAGTTCAGGTGTTTCAGAGAGTGGCTATCTGGACATATTATGTAGATGCCCAATAAAACGATCAAGGTGAAAAAATGTTGTTTGTTCCTGTTATGTGCCAATTTTTTTGTCGTGCAAATCCTTCAAAAATAAACAGTCATATCGATTTCTGTGGCCAGATATTCACACTAAAACACTTGCACTTTCGTTTAAAAACCAATTTCAGATGGATTTGTCACAACTTTCTTTTTCAAATTAAAGGTTAAAACATGAGGCAAAAAACCGAGCCTGTGTAAAAAATGTCCACAAGAGACTTCCATTCAGTGGCGGCTCGTGAAATGCGATTTATCGATGTCTACTCCATTTAAAACTATAGAAAAGTGTCGATCGTCAGGGGGTGCGATTGAACCTCCGAGAAATCGATACTTTGTTATAGTTTTGAATGGAGTGGATGTCGATATATCGCATTTCACGAGCCACCACTGTTTCCATTATGGCTGCATCCGTTGCTGCCTCAGTATTCAGTCCCACAAACCCTCTCTATTGATGGTAAGCTCGTTGACGGAAACCATTAAACTTTTGGGGGAGCCGATGAGCAACAGCGATTCCGATCAAATCGAAAAAATATCAGAGAGATTGAGTCGATCAGTGAGAGGTTTTTCGTTCCCATTTTACTTTGTATTTGTTTAACATTTATTGGATCAGAACGATTTCAATCTTACGGTTATCATTAGTATCGCTCAATCCTCTCTTGTAATCATTCGGTTTGGCATTGGTTCCACAGGGCGTATAGCTATATAACCTTTCGCCATTCATCATCGAGAGATCGGGGTGTACTTGAACACCGATCGTGATAAGCATATTCCGATTTATACGAGTGAAGCACGTTTCGAAGTTGTCGCGGAGTTTGAATAGCCACTTGTTAAAGTCGTTAACCCCCTCTATTTCTTCACACTTCTCACACTTTGCCCCCAACGTGTTACATTGAGTCGTCGAATTTCATGGTCCCAGTTTCAGTTGTCACTCCAGGCTGAAGAGGGAGGAACACTGTTTCCAGATGTACGGCTTTGGACAGTGGCGTCACCGGGGGTTGGTCCCCCTCCAAACGTGACTCCCCCCTCCAAACGTGACTCCCCCCCCCAAACCGCAAAGAGAGAAAACATGTGAAAAAGTAAAGGAAAGTGAAAAAAAAGAAAAGGAAAGAAAAAAAAAGAAAGAAAAATAGAGAAAAAGAAAGAAAACGAAGGCGAAGGGACAAAAAAGGAGAAATTAAAGAGGGAAGGGGGAAGGAAAAAATATTGACTGTAATTTACTGATAATGAACTTATTAGTGGAACTGAAAGGTTAAAAACTTTTTTTTTTTTTTTTTTTTTTTTTTTTTTTTTTTCAATCTTTGAGTATAGGAAAGTTAAATATGATTGGTGTCGAAATAGACCAAAAAATAAAAATCCTTGCTTCTTAATTGACGTAAATTCTGAAGAATTTTTCATATCGTTCCAAGTGGAAACGAGGAAATAATTTGGTAATTTTCGTCCGTGATTTTGAGTCAAATTTCGTTCAGTAAAGCATGAAATTTTACTAAATGAACCTCCATTTTTCCATATTTTCTGAGGAAGGAGGGTCCCCAGACCCCCCCCACAGAGAATCTCGCATCTTCCCCCCCCCCCCCCCCCATGCAAAAGTCTAGTGACGCCACTGGCTTTGGACCGTATATATTTCCTATAAGAATCAATGAGGAAAACAAAATACTTTGGCTACACATGGTATAAGCAAATGCTTTTGAGTTGGGCAAACTCATCAGCTGAGGTAAAAAAGCCAATTAATTAAAAAGCCAATTTTTTTTAATTGGCTTTTTTACCTCAGCTGATGAGTTTGCCCAACTCAAAAGCATTTGCTTATAAGAATCAATGTAAAAAGTACGGGTTTTAAACTCAAATGTGGCAACACCAGGGAGTAACTCGATAAGTCAGGAGTAAGGACACCCTCGTTATGCATTGAGCTTATCGGATCTTGATGTAGTGAGTGTCGTCACATCGGAGAGAGATGAAACACTCAATCGACTCTGTTGACAACTTTTGCCCCCGCAACAGTTAAATAAGAGAGTCGATCCTGCCGCGTATGAAATGGCCGGGGGGAAAAAACTGTGAGTGCGTAATGAAAATTTCCGAAATTCACCCCTGGGCCTTTTTAGAATTTAGTATTATGACGTCATTTTTCTCAGCCGCAAAAGTCAATTCGGTTCTGTGTACGTGTATCACGGCGCGTTGCCGATTGAAACAACTCGGAGTCGTTTGGAGATAAAGTTGTACAGAAATTTCGAGATTTCGATTAATTGAATTTCTATCGATAGAAAGTTTTCAAATATTTGATAGCGCATTTCAGAACGAAAAAACGAAGATTGAGGGTTAAGAAAATTTTAAAGTTTGTATATAGGTCTGAAATTTTCTTTTTGATCAATCTGAATGTCTCTTTCAAACTCACAGGTCTATAGCTGGAGATGCATTTTCACTGGCAGTGCGTCATGAAGGTTTTTGGACAGGTCATAAAGATTTTTGGTTTTTGTATTTTTGTATTTTTGTATTTTTTTTTTTTTTTTTTTCGGAAATTCTGGACTAAACTCAAATGTAGCCAGACACTTTTCGAATTGGGGAACAAAAGTATAAAAAATAATAGTAAAAAACGTCATCAACTGCAATCCACTTTTCTTTTAACCTCGCGCAGCAAATGCACATTAAAAAATCGTATTTTGACACCTAAAATGTTCAAAGGATATATGTCCATTGTAAAGTTGTGCAACGAGAAACTATCTTGCTCTCCCCATTGAAATACGTGCGTTAGACAAGGAAATAAAAACCCCTCTTTCTATCCTTTTTCTACTCATACATTCAGGGCGGAGAGAGGTGCGCAAAAGAAATCCTGGTTGCGTCACTATGTCTATTATGCCCTTCATCACATTATACGACAAATTTAATCGTATTCCATCATAGGAAGATATACGGATTGAGGCGGATACAGAAAGTCTTTCTCTCTCTATACTTCCATTTGAACACGTGTGTTAGAAAAAGATAGCAGAGGGGACCATCACATGACTTCAGCCTCTATCTCCGTCCTTTTCTATCGCACGCATTCAAATGGGAGGAGAGAGAGTCGCAGACAAATTCCTGTATCCGCCCAATGGCGTATTGAATGGGATGAATAGGATGATTGATACAGATTGCCCACATAAAATCAAAGTGAAATTTTTCTAGACGATCGATGAATGATCGGACACGCAATCTCGACCCTCCGTTCCCTCCTGAGACATCAACACTATAACACGGCCCGCTCTTAAAGTCGACTGGGAATTTATGGAATTCTCTCATCCACATACATTGACACGTGAACCTCTCTAAGCCGCTAGGCTTTTTTCCGCGCTTTCATTCATGAGGAACTGTAGCCACGAAGAAAAATAATTTCCTCTTTTTTCCCGTAACAGCTCGAAAATATCCGTTGTCGGGTTTACAGTAGGTATACTCTGAAAAAAAGTGCTGAATTTATCCATTTTCATAGTCATAAAAGTATGGATTACACTTAAAAACTGTTATTTTTACTACAGGTAATAGTTAAATTATCACTGTTCTGTGTTAATTTAACTATTTAAAATAGTAAAACAAACAGTGTAGGTATATACACTGAAAAAAAAAATGCTGAATTAACCATTTTATTCATAATTAAAAGTATGGACAACACTTAAAAACTGTTACTAGGCTTTTACTTTATAAACTAGTTAAATAACCTTTGTGCTGTGTTAATTTAACTATTACAAATAGTGAAACGAATAGTGTATAGGTAATAGGTCTACACAGAAAAAAATATGCTGAATTTAACAACCATTTCCATAGTTAAAAGTACAAAGAAAACTTAAAAAGTATTACTTTTACTAATAGTTGAACTACCACTGTGCTGCGTTAATTTAATTGTTTCAAACTGTTTCAAACGGTAAAACGAACGTTTTTAAAATGTTTTCCATTATTTTACCTATATGTAAATAGTTAAATTCAGTACTTTTCTTTTCAGTGTAAAAATTATCACGGTGTACAAACACAGCACACAAATGTTATCTAGCGTGTTTAGTTCCAAACATTTCCAATGTTTGATTTGCGACCAAAATTGGAAAAATGCTTGATTAAGCTCAAAATACCGCTTTCATGAAGCTTCGGGAAGATTGTCACAAGAAGCTCTGTGAGAAATGATTCGTATAAAAGAAACTAAAAAGGAAGTGAAAACTATCGAATTGTGGGAACAGCCGATCGATGCACCTATCAATTTCCGGTCTGCAAAAGTCGGTACTTTAGACATTATTTCTCGTTTATTTTGCAAAAAAAAATCTGGAAGTTCTACCTAGAAATTCCTCATTTTTCAAGCGCGCTCTTCCAATCTAAGTCGTAAAACTAACCGTGGCTAATTTGAACCAATCAGCCACCGTTCTTTCAATCAGCTATACCGTTCCGTTATTTCAAACCGATGAGATAATTTATAATAATTGTTTGATTGCATTTGAAACTTGCCAATAATGTTTGGCAAATATTATGCTTGGTTCATAAGTAGGGGAGACCGGGGCTAGTTGAACCAATTTTTACATTTTGATTTTTCTAATTTCATTGACTAAAGATAGGTAAATGCCCTTTTTCACATCAGTGGTTGGTAGAACCCTTGGGCACAACTTACGCCTATAAGGGATATCCTATTTGGTGATTAATGAGCCTTTTGGACTGAAATTCTAGACTGCCTCCACTGGTTCAACTTACCCCGATATCGGGGTAAGTTGAACCAGACCCGGGGGTTAGTTGAACCAAGTTATTATCCAAAAATGGATACTTAAAAAATAAGTAAATAACAATCGTTTGATTTTAGTTAGTACTTTGTTCACAAATACACTTAAACGTTTAATTGATAAGAAAGGAAAAATGACAATTTGCAATTTTTTTCGTCAAAAACTAGCCAAGAAAAAAACGAAAAATATTTTAGAAAAAAACAAATTATTCAATTTTGGTATAGAAAAAACAAATTATTAAATTTTGGTAAAAATCCTAGCTTTAAAGATAGAGATGTCATTTTTAAGTTAAGAAGAGGAAAAATATATACATTCTTCATCAGAATATAGCCATAAAAATAAAAGCTCCTAAAATTTAGGTGGGTAAATTAAATATTAATAAATGTAACTAACGTTTTTGGTAAAACCCTAGAAAATAATAAGCAAATAATGTTCCTTTCTTTATAATCATAATGAAGTAAAAGAAGGTAAAAATTAGGTCGATTAAGTAAAGGTATAAGTAAGAAAAAAAAATTCCTGATAATTAGTAGGTATCCACATTTTAGCTGAGTTTCTTCGTGGTGCGACCTCGACCTCGTGTTCGCGAGCTCTGCCGAAATAACTTCTTTTCGAAACTGCAAGTAAATTTTAACTTAAGGTATATTTGTTTTCTCTTGTTTTTAGGCGCACCGTTGGCACAACGTGCGCCTATTGAAATCGCCCTGATACTCAATAGAGTATACTACGCCCCCTTGTGATCAAATGGCGAAATGAGCTTTTTTGATGTCGTGAAATTTAGGTTGTGTCCTGTGTTTTTTTTATGCTAATTTCATTTGAAAAGTTAATGTTCTCCCAGCCACGACTGAATTCTGAGTTGGTTGGGAGTGATTTCATGTTCATTGATTAACGTTTTTTTAAAGTTATTCTATGTCAAAAATTTCCAACCTCACTTTTTGATTATTTCAAATTTTCCCGGTATATATTCTAGGTGATCAAGAGAACCAATCATTTGCCGTCCTGAATGTTTGTTTTTTTGCATGTAAATGCAATTATTATAATTAATTACAGCGTGTGGTCAAACGCAAAACGGAAAGCCCCTACAGCAAGAACTCTGAACATTCCTTATCTCAATTCTCAGAATTCTCATTTAATTACCAAAAATTACTGCGCATCGAAGAGGATCTCTTATTATTCAGCCCTGATGTCGTTGTTTCCATAGTGGTCCCTGCCCTAACCTCCTCCATATTTCCTATCAAATTTCAGCTATTTGTTTACGCTCAACGTAATAAAATTACTCTGCTTGCGTTTATAGTAGCTATGACTCGTGAATTGGAAAGAGTTCAAAGGTTCAACAATGGGACCTCTGAATAGTGTGATGTGCTGACTTGCTTTATATTTCCATCATGTTGTTATTGTATGTGAAATTTCTTAGTCCTATTCAGAACGAAACAAGGAAATGCTTCTTATTTCTCTACTTCTACATTTTTGGTTTTGAAGGTCCTAAAGGAAGTCAGCCCTCTTTCAATTTTAAAGAAATGTGCTTTGCGGTCAAATTTTCTGACATTTTATTTAGTCTGGCAACTCCCGTCAAATGACTTAGCGCTTCAAGGCATCATTTATTCAATGCAGTTATTTCGCTCTTTCTCTATTTACAAGTAAATTTCTAGTACTCCAGGAACTTCCTGATTTCTTATGCTACCTTATGCTACATCTGTTGTACTACCTATGTTGATTCAAGCTGTCACTCTCCTTATATGTCTCAAAGTATCTTGAGACACTCAAACTGGTTCCTTAATCATATAGTTTGGTAGTCCGCTAACCTTTGACAGTCACCTATTTTGTCGGAGATCATCATCAGTCATGCCTAAAAGTTTAGCGCTTAGACTTTTGTACAAAATTGGGATTGCGCCTCACAATTTGGTGACAGTTAAGTTAGCGTCATATGATGAAATATGAATCAGCGCTCCATTTCTTTCTGAAATTTGTGTTACCGAGTCAATTTCTTCTAAAAATTATGTCAGCGTACGTGCTGTTTTTTACTGAAACTTGAGTGAGCGCACAGTTTTGAGCAAAAACATTTTCAAACGCTATAAGAAAAAAAGAAAACAATACAGCATTGGAGAAAATGGGGAAATTGAGTTAGTGCTTATACTTTTGCTGAAAATTAAAGTCGTGCACCACAATTTGGTTAAAATTAAGTTATGGCGCTTTTTTTTTGCTGCAAAATGACTCAACGCGCCATGTGTTTCTGAAAATTGTGTGATCTCATCAAATTCTTCTAAAAATTATGTCATCGCATCGGTTTTTACTGATACTGAGGTGAGAGCGCTAATTTGAGCCAAAAATATTTTTAACGCTAATAATAAGAATTAGAGACTGATTAGGTGTGTTGAGGTTGGATCAGTCATGCCTAAAAGTCTACATCCGACGGAGATGGTGTGATTGTATTTTTACTTTCTCACTCAAATGAAATTAGAAAAATTGAGAAAGTATTGTATTGCGTTGGCGCAGAGATTTTCAAGGTATTTTGTTGCGATAATTGGCCTCTCAGGACAAAGTCAATCATGATTTAGTCAAAGTAATTGCCTCTTATCATGTCTAATACCATCCATAAGAACATCCTTCCATCATATTTTCTATTTCTTAACCCTTTCTGACTTAGAGAGATTTATGTAAAAAAAATCTGTGGCGTCTGTCCGTCAGTCCGGCTGTTCGTCACTCCGTACCTAGGCATAAGTTTTGAACCATTGATCCTTATGCATCCAGATTTTGCGCAGTTGTTGCTTTTTAGATTCCCCAGAGGTACTTTTTTGTTTTTTTGAAATTTTGATTTTTAGGGTAGTTATGGGGAAAAAATTATTTTCATTAAAATCAATAGTAAAATGGATAAAAATGAATAAAAATGGAATAATTCAAGTTTGGCTCAATCAATTTTTATGAAAGTTAGCAAAAAAATATCTATTTTCAGCCTACTATAGAATGAACCACTTATAGTTCCTTTATTTATTCCTTCAGACTGTTTAAAAAATCAAAATAAGCGCGCTCGAGCCGAAAAATAGAATTATCGTGAGAAATCAATCTTAAAACTTGGAGTCAATCAATAATGGCTCCATGAATTTTGATAAAACTTTGTACACACAATCTACTATCAATAAACTTAAATATTTTCCTCTCTGTGTCACCAAAAACAACCGATAAAACCATTTCTAGAGGTAATATAGGTGCGATTGAGCAAAAAATTTGGGAATATGAGCAAATAAAAATATAATCCTATTATTTGGGATAGTTCAGGTTTGGTTCAATCAATTTTGATGAAAGTTAGCGAAAAAAATCTACATTCAGCCTACTATAAAATCAACCACTTATAGTTACAATATTCAACCCTGAAAACAAACCGTTTAAAAAATCAAAATATGTGCGCTCGATCCAAAAAATGGAATTATCGTGAGAAATTAAGTAATCTTAAAACTTGGAGTCAATCAATAATGGCTGGATGAATTTTCATGAAACTTTTTACACACAATCTACTATCAAAGTACTAACATATTATCCTCTCTTGATCACCATACACAACCGATTAGACCTTTTCAAGAGGTAATATAGGTGCGATTGAGAAAAAAATATGGGTATATAAGCAAATAAAAACATAATCTTATTATTTCGGATAATTCAGGTTTGGTCCAATGGATTTTGACAAAATCTGGCAAATAAAATCTACAATTGGTTTACAAAAGACATTAGCCCTTACAGTTACAATATACAACCCTTAAGAGAGTTTAAAAAATCAAAATAGGGTGTTTGACCAAAAAAAAAAAAAAAGAATGAAAGTGAAGAATTAATTTTAAACTTGGAGTCAATCATTAATGGGATTGATTTTGACAAAAATGTTCACAAACATGATGTGTTAAAAAAATACACTAAACACTGCACTGTGTGCACTAAAACATTTTTCTGGTACAGTCCTCATAAAAACCTTACGACCGTTTCGAGGGGCAATATAGGTACGATCGAGCAAAAATCTTTTGAAACTAATTGTAAGCAAATATTAAGACAAACATAATATTTGCAATAAGTAATTCAAGTATGACTCAATTAAGTTCGATGAAAATTGCATCAAAACGTTTGCAACCAGCCTAGGCAGAAATTTCTTTTCAATGTATTACTACAATATTCAACTTTTAAGTCTAAAGCTGTTTAAAAGCAATATAGGTTTCATTACACCAAAAAATAGAATATTCAAGGAAAATTAATTTTATAAAGAAAAGTCAATCAAAAATGGCTGAATGAATTTTGTTGAAATTTTGTTTGCACAATCTACGACTTAAGTACATCTTTGGAGGGGGGTTAATCTATTAAACAAAAAAATTATTTCGAATATCCACAGTTTGAAAGAAGAAACCAAACATAGTACTCAATGGAGGAAATGCAAGAATCAGTACATTTCGACCTCCTATAAAAACTAAGGGAAAAAAGAAACTCCCAAAAATAGAACAAAGAGCAAATATAATGAATGCAGCTCAAAGAATAAAAACTTATTGGAATCTTGAATTACCTACTCTAAACCCTGTTATAAGCAACATCAGATTAAGGCTCTCAATTAGCCTTCAAATAACAAAATAGGCAACTATTCCTACAGCTTCTCTACAAAATTGCAAACTCTTCGGATTGAAGGTAGAAATATTATGTCCGGAGGTGAAAATATTTGAAATTTGAGGGGGGTTTGGGGATCTCCCCCAGAATTCTATAAGGGGGTCTGGAGGTATCCCCCAGCATTTTAAAGGGGGGTTTGGGGGTCTCTCCTAGTATTCTAAAGGGGGTCTGGGGGTCTCCCCCAGAATTCTTTAGGGGTTAGGGGGTCTCCTCCAGAATTCTTTAGTGGTGGTGGGGGGGGGGGGTCTGGGGGTCTCCCTCAGATAAAAGTGATGTGAGAAAGTGTTCGTAGGGTATTCCCTACAGTTTATTTTTTATCATTTCGAGATTTGATTAACGTATTTCGGCCATTGTGCGCGGATCAAATGCTTTGTCACCAGTCGTGGGACGTCATGGGGACATTTAGGAGAGATGTCTTTTGACTCACTGTAACTTCTTCATCTTTTCTTACGTTTTGCCATGGCGTCCTTTGTTTTACTTGGCATCACACTTCACGTTCAAATTTTTTACCGGCAACCAAAGAACGGTGCCAGCTAATGGAATATGGCAACATTGTTTTTCTCTACACTAACACATCATGAAAAATAATCGATTCTTGGTGGTCCGATTTCTTCTTACTACCGATCACTTTTTCATGTCCCTATTTTGCGGGACATACTATATCGTTAACTACCTTTTTACTAAAGGGGGTTCAAAATTGTTTTATGAGTATTTGATTGTTTATTACGTGCGTTTAGTGATGTGCAGTGGGAAATTCGAAGGATTTGTTTTATGATTGTCCGTAGTGGTCCCACCGCCCCCCCACACGACGCACACAGGTTCAGACCCGAACTTTTGCTAGATATGGTGGAACATCTGAGGGGTTGGTTTAAGATTGTCCGTAGTGGTCCTAACCTCCCCCCCCCCCCCCCAAACGCCACACACCGGTTCGGACCCAAACTTTTGCCGGACAATTTTTTTTGAGATGATTCTTTGAGAATCCAAGGGATTGTTCTAAGATTGTCCGAAGTGGTTCTACCCCCCCCCCCCACTCGCCGCGCACAGGTTCGGACCTTAACTTTTGGTGAACAATTTTTTTGAGATGTTGGAAAATTCGAAGGGTTTGAGATTGTCCGTAGTGGTTCCCCCCCACTCACCGCTTACAGGTTCGAACTTGGACTTTTGCTGTACAATTTTTTTGAGATGGTGGAAAATTCGGAGGGATTGTTCTAAGATTGTCTGTAGTGGTTCTACACCCCCCCCCCACTCGCCGCACACAGGTTCGGACCCAAACTTTTGCTGGACAATTTTTTGAGTTGTTAGAAAATTCGAAGGGATTGTCCGTAATGGTTCTCCCCCTCCTCCACTCGCCACACACAGGTTCGGACCCTAACTTTTGCTGGACAATTTTTTTTAGATGTTGGAAAATTCGAAGGGATTGTTCTAAGATTGTCTGTAGGGGTTCTACACCCCCCCCCCCCCACTCGCCGCACACAGTTTCGGACCCTCACTTTTGCTGGACAATTTTTTCTGAGGTGGTGGAATATTCGAAGGGTTTGTCCCATATAAGATCGTATGTAGTGGTCCTAACCCCTACCCACTCGCCGCATCCAGGTTCGGACCCGGTTTTTTGCTGGACACATTATTTTTGAGATGGTGCAAATGGAATCGACTCATGAGGACCAAATTTGCTCAAGGTGCGCCTTCTCTGACACTGTAGTGTCAGAACTATCTGCTTGTTCTTTTCTATGTACAGTTTTGTCATTACTCATCAACATTCTATGTACTAACCAATGGTTTGACATGGTTCAACTTGCCCCCGGACTGATTATCCAACTTGCCCCAACATGACTTGTGAAACATAACCTCAAATTGCTAAACACACGTGAACGTAAACAACTTCGGTGTGGCTTCAAAATACTCGTTATAGTACATAGAATGTTGATGAGTAATGACAAAACTGTACATAGAAAAGAAAAAACATGAGAAAACAAATTATAAAATAAGTTAAAATTTACTTACAGTTCGGAAAATAAGTTATTTCGGCAGAACTCGCGAACACGAGGTCGCACCACGAGGAAACTCAGCTGGAATGTGGATAAACAAATAACACGTCATCACTCAAAGCGCCAGTGCTCTGCAGCGAACTGCACGTGAGTTATGGCCACCGATTCAACTTACCCCTTGGTTCAACTAGCCCCGGTCTCCCCTATCATAAATAAAGTTACAAACAAATATACAATTTTTGGACAAAAATTAATTTATTGGGAAGAAACATGAACGCATTTTCAAGTGTTTCATATTGGTAAAAAATTAGGAAACAAAATAAAAAAAATAGGAAAAAAATGGACGAATAAATAAAGGTTAAATTAACAAGTATTCCCTTAATAACAAGATTTGGTTGGAAGATTTGATGATTTTCAGCCAAAAATTTGGCAACTTCTCTTGTATATTCGTTTCCTCCAACCCGCTCGCGAATCTGAGAAAATGTGACTAACTTCATTTCTCTCCGTTGAGCCAAGTTTGCGCCTTCATTTTCCAAGCTAGGCAACCGTGGCTCATACATATATATACGTCTTTTAAAGACTTGTTGGAGCATTATCCATGGCTTAACGCTGTCAGTTTTGATATAAGCATCTGTTATTCATTCAGAAGCTGCATTATTTTACTTATCCTTAATATTTTTTTCCTTTCTTACGAAAGACACGCGTTTACTGTGAGAAGAAAGATTTATAGAGAGGATGGGTAAAACCTGTGGCGTGACAAGTACCACTGCGGGATCTTCACAATTTTAGAGGTCATTTCAGAAGTGTAGGCGGACTGCAGAGACTAATAATCTTTGGAATTTCTAAACCATATATGCCTCATATTAAGTCAAAATAATCAATGAGAAACTGAATTAATCATTGATTTTCAGCAACTGACTTTCCGTTTTCTTAAAAATAAATTACTTTCGGCCTGTAATTCGACTTTAATTGGACGGTAGCGCTCTGGTGGCAGAAATCGGCACTAAACCCTGAATAATCACCTTAAAGTTTGATTTTTGACTGTGGAAACATTCAAATTTGCATTTTAGTCATATATATATTCTGTGTCCGACCTCTCTCGTAGACTCGCTCCACTGTTGGACGTTTAACAAACGATTGGTGTAAACACGCGGAAAAACAGCTAACAAGAGAGGCTTTTCCTTTGGAATCTTTTGAAAAAAAAATAAGATTTTGAAATATTAATGCAAACGCACAGAATCTTATTCGGCTATAAAGATGAAAAGAAGGGAAA
>VMOF01000369.1:35204780-35454603 GCA_011764245.1 Trialeurodes vaporariorum | reverse complement strand
ACAGCTTTAATGCTTTTGCTAGCAATGATAATAATTAGACAGCATTCAACATGGAGCTGATCTCGAGAAAATTGAGTCCAGAGTTGAAGAGCTAGCATTTAAACAAAAACTTGGAATTACTTACGTTTTGATTTCATTCAACTACCGTGTTGTGTTTTTGCATTTCAACACCGGAAAAGTGGAATTTACTATGTAGGAAAGGTACTTAATTTTTAGCGTTTAAAGTGACTTGGTTCCTTTCTTCTTTTTTTGGCATAATCACGAAAAACGAAACTCTAAGAGAAACCAAACGGCAGAGTTGGTTTACACTGTTGATTATTTTAAAATCCGTTAATCCGGTCTTAAGTCCGTTCCCAATTCTATAAAAGGAACCGAGTCGGAGTTGGTTCCTTACGTGACTCGGATTAAGGTTTAACCTAATCAGCCAAAGGAACCAAGTTCTCATTTTATTTCATCATATGGACAATGACATCAATGAGGCTCACCAGCTCACTTTTGCCTGGAATTTTGACGGGAAATAGTTGTTATTACAGAAGAAGCACTTGTTGCTTCGAGATTCAGTATTGCTAGCTCTATCAATCAATAACTCAATTTTATCAAAAATGTCACTCGGTTCTTTTGTGACAAGTGCTGTCCAATTGAGCTTGTTAGGTGAGAAATTATGAAAAAAATAAATTTAGATCAGATGTATCTATAAGGAGATGAGTCAAAGGCGTTGTTTTTGTGTGTTTGTTTTTTGTTTTTTGTTTTCAAAACTTTGGAGGGCTCTAGCTCAGAAGAGAAACATTTGCAGCACATACTCATGTAGGAAAATAAAGTCTTATATATATGTATGTTGATCCCAAAAATACACTCCATAAGTTTGGCACTCAAGTTTTGAAACACCCTGTTCTTGATATTTTGCTCCCCCCCCCGCCCCCTTCACAAAAGACAACATCTTGACCATGCACATTTTTAAAATCACAGTTTGACTGTAGAGATATTTTCTCCCCCCCCCCCCTTAACGAAAAAGGGGAGAATGGGTCACCTATCTCTGATGTTCGTCGTGCGCGTGCACAGATTGTTCGGCTTTACGACTGCAATTTTGGCTTTCTTTATAATGCGTTTTTTGGGTTTATTAGTGGATTTTATGACTATTTGATGCCGCCAATGTAATTTTCAGACAATTTTACATCAGAATCAAAACTCTATAGCACTGTAGCAAAAGTTTGCAACAAACCCATTGAAAGCTGAAAAGAGAAAATTATTTGATAAGGCTCGATCTTTTTTACCCACATAAACTATAGACAATAGATATTTCTAAATCCCTCCACCTTTTAAACGGCTTGTTCAGGGATCAAACATGAGGTTGCGTTCTTTTGAAGTCAAAAAGTGTCATATTCGGAAAAGCCGTGATTCTAAATAATAAACAGTTTTTTTTTTATCTTTTTTTCCGTTTTAGGTGCTGTCAGCACTTATTGCGATTGTCACGATGTAGATACGTAATATGCATAAATGGAACACTTGCGAATTCATGAAACAATAATCCTTTAATATACAGAACTAACCATTTCAAGTGCCCTTTACACATCAAGCATTCTAGGGGTATAGATTAGTAGGTGTGGAGGTTTAAGAGGTTTGTGGATTTTAATTCCCCCTCTCCCCATTTATTTTCTTGAAAAGTATCGAAAGTTTACAGTTAAAACTATGCCATTATTCACTATAACGCATTGTCATATTATTTCTTTTTTTTTCTGTTGCCGTCGGTCGATATCATTTTTCGTGTTGGAAAAGCAAAGTTCCATATGGACCTATAGTTTCCAAAATTTGAAGAAGCCTCCAGTGAAAAATTTTGTACACGCAACGAACTTTTTAGGATAGGTAAATAAGTTATTCCAGAGTCAATTCCATAGCCGCAGCGAGGAAGCTGTCCAGGGGTGGAAGACACGTGACAGCCCCTCTCACTTTTTAGAGCAATTAATGCGAATTTTACCCCTCTGGCTCCCTGTGTTCTGGATTTTAAACACCTATTTTTCAACAAAACGCCAAAAATGTCCTCAAAAATCCCTTGATTCCATCGACGCTCATTGAGGGGCTTTCAATTTGCCGATCCCCCAGAATTTCAAATGTTTCGATGGAAAGACCTGTTTAGTGTGACGTCATGAAAAAAATTGGTTCCAAACAAAGGCTCCGTCTCACTCGCTCTCGTGGGTTTTCCCATACGAAACGCAGTCCAAATTTTCAAATACAAGTGCTAGTAAACAACACGTTCTTTACACGTTGTGTTTATCACACCATTGGGTTCCACGTCCCTTATAAAAATTTCCGATTGTTTCAAAAAAATTTCCGATTGGATATATATTCCCACGCTTTATTTCCCATAGAAATAATCGAAATTCCATAGAGACAATCGGAATTCGTGTAGATTTAAGCGCGCTGACTACAGCAACGATAGGTCTCATGATTGAAATAAGGCGAAATCATGTATGGTTCCTATTCTTACAGTTTTAACAGCCACTTTTTTCTCAGTGATAAAATATGAGTCCGCTATCACAAACTTTTTGAAACATCGCGCATCGATGCACAATCACAGTTAAATCGAAGAAAGTCCTATGTTTTGTCCTTGTCACACTCACAGTTTCTTAAGAGCACAAAATTCTAGGATATAGGCTCATCAGCACCATCACGGCATGTGTTGTACCTCGAACAATAGCTTCGATACGAAGAGAAGTTAGAATGATTGAGTGTCATGGCGGTGATACTACCATAAGAGACCGTGAGTAAGACAAGGACAAAACGTAGAACGTCTTTCGGTATAACTGTGATTGTAAATTCGCTTGTGATCTTTTAGGAATTATGTTACAGTGAAAAGATACTTTAAGGCAAGTGGAATCTAATGGTGCAATAAAATTTGAGAAAACTGTTGGTTAACTAGCATGAATTTGCGTTCGAAAATTTGGATCTGGTAAATCCACGAGAGTGAGCGAGATAGAGCATTTGTTTGGAACTAATTCTGATCGTGACGTCATCACTAAACAGGTCTACTTAAGGATATGAATGAGCCTCTCTCTTTTCTATACCCCTCCCGCTCTTCATCAATACCTCGTCGCTTCTTATCGATGTACCCTCGTCAAACAGATTTTGACACTTTTACGATGCGTGTCCTGAACGCTTAATGCACCGTGAAGAAATCTTGAGACCGGTGGAGCCCAAAGGCGAGGGGCAAAGAGGGTTTCTGTGAAGGGTGTTTCCACCCCCCTCCTGCCTTGGAATTTCGACTCATAGGTTGGCACAAATGACTTAGGTTGCTGGACCTGTATGGAATTCTCGTTTGAAGGAATTCGACTTTGACGCTTAATAACTTATTGAAATTAACAGGAATACCAAAACTTTTACAATTTTAAGAAAATAGACGCCGAGGCCTCCTGGATTGCAGCAATAAATTAACGATTAATGAAACCAGTTTTAAGAAAATACGTTTTTAATTTTTCAAACCTTCCCGCCAGAGGTTTTGCCATAAGCAAGGCATTGGACTTATATATTAGATATGAAAATGAAAACAAGAAGCGCACCGTATATATACGGCACGCTTAAAATGCGTTTATAGCAAACTTCTAAGACTATGGTCAAATGAGTGAGTCACAATGGGGGACTGGGGGAGTCCCATCTATCAAAAAGCAAATCTATACTGAAAAAATATACGAATCAAAAAGAAAAAAACTGCCATAGTAGATGGTTTTCTCCCATTGTGACCCGCTCATTTGATCGCCATCTTGGACTTCTCTTCAAACTAATTTTGTGGGCTCAAGAGTGAATTTTGAGATTCAACTAATTGATGCTTTATCGCTTTCAATGTGATTATCACGCGATTTTACATGGGAATTGACGACCCTTATTGCAGAAAAAATTTGCAATAGACTCATTGAAGTTTCAAACTCATTTAGCTTCGCTTTAGAGGTGCCTGATTGTCTGCATTTTTCCAATTATTTCCCAAACTAATAACACCGCGTATTTACGGCAATTTCAAAGGTGCACTAAAAAGTTCAATCGGTCTGACAACAATGTTCGGTTTATCTTGCTCCTCGAATCATGCGGTTATATTCGGTTACAAGGAAACTATACGAAGTAATTTTTCTCGACAATTTCTTATAAAAAACGTCTTAAAATTATGGAGAATATTAAAAAAAAAAAATCATCAAGAAAATACAAAAATTAGCTTCCTTTTAAATAAATAAAATATGAGAGAAGATAATGAAACACTGGAATGGATAAGTGACTCCTTTGCATAAAACATCTAAATTCATCTATATATGGTTTAATAATTTTGATTTGAGGTTAAAAAATAAGGTGAAAACAATTAATGACCGGCCATGCTTGTCTCACTTTGGGATATTGAGGGATCACTCTATAGTTATAGTTCGCTGTCAATACCGTCACTGAATTTCAATCAAAGAAAAGATCATAGCCATGTTGTGCTAACCAGCATTTCCGCCTTATGGAGCCAAAACATTTCTCATCAAAAAGCTTTATAAAGTTAGTCGGGTCATAATTATTTCGTCTCAGATGCTCAACGAATACAGAATTAATTTTGCAATCGCACGTGGTCCTGAGTCCATCAAGTTCAAACATTGCTATGTAGACTCGATTTTCACCCGTTCCAATGTGCCCGTATTTTTTGTTGCATTTTCTTCGACAATCGGCAAAGGTCATCTCCTCTCTCTCTCCTAAAACATTTGAAATGAAACAGGGAACTGAATGAAATGACAACGTGCGCTAGGAAAGAACTATGGGTCACAGTTCATTGATGACGTCACCTTCAAAAATGAATCAAAATCGGTAGTGCCGAGTGCGGCTAGTGCAATGTTTTATACATGCACTCCGTTGTAAATTGCACCTTCGATTTTGAGAGTAGGCAAAACAATTACCTTTCTGTGCGAATAGTTGACTACTATATTGGAAGTGACTAGAGCAGCCGTTGATTGAACAGGTGTAGGAATCGATGCTATATTTATCATGACAAATGAGATTAAATATCCTTACAGCTCATTCTGTTCCTACAGGCAGACCTAAACGGCCTAAAGACTTGCAGTGGGGCTCTCGCAAACTTCTGCTGTAAGGAAATGAATAATCCATTCTGATGTTCAACCAGCGAAAATCACGAAAATCACACTAAGAAAGTCTAAAATTCAGTGATAAACTCACAACTGTTACAACGGCAAGATCGTAAATGGCGGTTCAACGGAGGTATCATGAGAGATTCCTGTTTAATTTGTCACTTTTTCTAAGGAAACACAGAGATATGTCTCATTTTACATAGGAATCTCCCATGATATTTGCGTCGCTCCTCTACTAACATAAGCCCAATTCTGAGAGTGAATTTCGTGATTTTTGTGTGTAGGTCTCATCGTCATTTTTACAGGTTTTTGTGCAAGAATCAACTCTTCAATCCCCTATAGCAAAAGTTTGCAAGAGCCCCATTAGAATAGATGCTGAGCATACAATGAGCTTCCAGTTCAGAGACTTGTAGCTCCACCGTTTAAGAGCAAAGATTGCGGAGTTATGCAGTTATCATAAGAGATTCCTATCTAATCTGTCCAGTGTCCCTCTCTCTCTACAGAAACGAACAGAGGAAAGAATAAAATTAGAGAGGAGGTTCTAATGGTATCTGTCTAGTTCTGCCGTTACTCCTTAAACTATAGTCATTTCTTGAGTCTATGGGTGAATTTTGTGATTTTTTAGTATATATTACTCTCATTCTTGCTGCGGTTTTTACGCATGAATTAACTACCAATCGCACAGAAGTAGAGGTTAAGGCCGGCCTCGGTGGCTTGGTGGTCAGGACACCTGACTGCCAATCCATAGGTCCCGGGTTCGAATCCCGGTAGTGGCAGCAGATTTTTCACTCGTCTTGTCGCTCGGTCTCCTTAAAAGTGGGTCCACGGCAAAGATTACAGTGTAAATCTGAGTGCTTTGAGCATGGATGTTTCAAGTCCCCTGTTGTCTTCTGACATTAAACAAACATTCACACACTGACATTAGTCTATAGTTGGCTGTAGGCTCCTTGACTGGAGTATAAGCCATAAAACAAGCAAAAAAAAAAGAAAAAGTAGAGGTTAGCCAGAATCTTATTGAGGTGCAATGGGGGGGGGGCAGATTCAAACGGGTGACTAGAGAGATAGAATGATTTCTATAGTCATATTACCGATGAGTCAGAATTGATTAATACAGGACCGCTTCAAATTTTGAACAACTTTGAAATAAAAGAGAAAGAGAAGAATTGATTACCTTCCACATTCCGAAGGAAAAGTAAGAGTCTAAGAGACATAAACATACAGTGAGAGCACGTAAGACCAATTTACACATTATGGTATTTGTGCGAAGAATGGTATAGGCAAGAAGGATTCCAAAACTCGGCGGAAAGTGTGATATGTTACTCGATGAGCGAGCTTTGCAGTAATGAGAAGGATTGATATAAATGTTTCGTGATGTCACCTGAGGTTGATAAAACTTTGTATGGACTTAATTTCATGACGACCGGAACATACAATTAATTCAATTCATAGAAAAAAAAAACTCTTTCAATGCGAGGAAACCAGATTTTTTCTTCCACTATAACGATAATAATTAGTAGCGTAATGAGGGATGTGCAAGCCCCCCCCCCACTTTTCACGTATACTCTAATAAACGTACCTACTTCAACTCCCTCTCCTTCTCTCATTCTATCTCACTCTCTCTCTCTTCTCTCTCCTTCTCGCTCCCACTCATTGTCCCAATATGTCTCTCTCGACAACTGCAAGAAAATGTGATATTTATGTAATTTTTAAAATGTCTTGGGAAAGGTATACCTCCCCTCGGCTCAATCCATCGGACTGTGCGATATTAGACATCTAGGGAACAGAGAGTGAAGAATTGGTGCGTAAGAAATAACAGATGAAAAAAGGTGCGCACTTATACAAAATAGTATAACGAGAAAAATGCACAATATTGGCAACACGTCAGTGAACTTAACCGGTTTTTGCATCGACTGATTCAATGGAGGCAAATGCTGGTTGAAAATGCAGGCCCGTAACGAGCTCACAAATGATGTAGAACGGATAACTAGATTTCATAAGGACGGACGGAAGGTCCTAGGGTAATCTCAGAGACAAATAGAAACCCAGAGCACACCATATGCTTCCCATGTTAGAAAAGTGAAGCAAGTTTAGTGGGCACAGATTTGTTCGGGAGTCAACGGTTGCAACGATAAACAGTCGCCTATACTGTTGAGTGGTGAGCTCAACAAAAGGCTGTGATTGGTCCGCGATCTTGGAAACGGAAACAGGTTTTGCTTGGTGGAAGCAAACCACGCGCTCATCAGTCAATAGTAGGCGACTGTGCTGTTGTTTCGATGAGTTTCGACCAAAATTGAGCTGGAGACAGGGCTGCCGTTTTGCGTATAATCAATGCTATTTTTCAATTCACCGATGATTCCACCGGTTGAGAAAAGATTACAAAGTTCAGTTCAGTGCATGACTATATTAAACTAAAATACTCGCATCTGTAATCTTTTCTCAACCGATGGAGTCGTCGGTGACTTTAAAAAACTTTCGGATATTTTAATTAATCAACGGAGTCTCCACCGATTAAGGAAAGATTACAGATTAGAGTGTTTTACAGTCATACACTGAACTGAACTGTGTAATCTTTTCTCAACCGGTGGAATCAACGATGAATAGAAAAACAGCATCGATTATACGCAAAACGGCAGCCCTGGCTGGAGAAGACACCTGTCGCAAGCTTTGTGCTGGGTCTCTATTTGTCTCTGATGTTTAATCTGTTGGTTATTTCACTCCAATGGAGTGAAAAAAATGTAATGGAGTGACTCCATTACATTTTTTAATATACGTGTGAATACCTACATTTTATTTTTGCTTTTTCTCTTTCCTATTTATGTTTTTCTTTCTCTTTTCGATTCATTTTCTAAGGCTTTTCAAAACACAATAGCACTCGGTCGTTGACGTCAACGGAGCCATCAAAAAAAGTCTGGGAAAAAGGTTGCTATAGGTCTCTGAATCTCAGTAACAATTTTTCTTTTAAATACTTTGTTTTTCTGATTGGCAGTGTTTTCCAGAAGGTATTTTTTTCTCTTTTTTTCAAATAACTTCATAACAAATCAAGTGTTCTAACGAGCTCTACAAGCTCGTTAGTTTTTACAATTCCTTTTTAATAATTTCCAATTATCTTGTTTTTCAATTAAATACATGCTTGCGTTGCGTATCTTTTGATCCACACCATCACAGAAAATCAACTCTAAGAAATTCTATTTCATCGTATTGGAATCAAATTCATCAATTATTTTGAACCATTCAATCGGCAGAGTAAAGAATTTTTTTTTTTAAAGTCCGCTTGCGTTTCGTTATACGAGCATTATTAAAAAAGGCACGTCAGTTTTACAACCTGAAATCATTCAATAACGAGGGATGTGTTTCATCTCGTTCTCTATTATTCGGTTCTCCTCAGCATGAATGAAACTTTCAGGTCGTATTTTCACGTTAAGCTTCGTACTATAACATAACAATATCCTTTGCTTCCAAATTAAAGACTCAGTCCACACTAGCAGCGCTTCACGGAACCAATTACTTCAACAAAGGTACCTCTGCATATCTCTTTTCGCTGAAAAACAATGAGAGCTTGCAACAGTAGCGGCTCGAGCAATGTGGCAATAATGTTTTTCCCTCCATTTAATTCTATGTTAAACAATCGATTAGATAGTGAAACGCTGCATCATCATCAATCGATATTTTTACGTATAAATTCAAATGAAAGAAACACATTATTGCCAAATTGCACGAGCCACTATTGTTGCAAGCTCTCATTGTTTTTCAGCGAAAAGAGATACGCAGAGGCAACTTTGTTGAAGTAGTTAGTTGCGTGAAGCGTGGAGCGTGGAGCTGAGTTGAAACATCATTGTTGCACAGTGGTGCACAGTTGTTTTAATAGTGCACAGTGAGTCATTTTTTTTTTTTTTTTATGTATATCATTTGGTTGATTGAAAAATGCCATTAAATATATACAAAAATGAGTGGACTCTTGAGCTCTGTTCGAATCTCATTGCAACGCATAGTCAGTCTCCTCGCCTTGCGCGCATTCTAATCAAGCGAATAGATAAATATTCCAACTTCGCGGTACATGGTTTTGCCTACATCATGAATTGAAGGCACTTATCGATGAATTATTTCAAAATGGTCCCTATTCAACGTTCTTTTAGACCTGCTGCGAATGCAGACAAAGAAAAACATTTACTCGCCCCTCTCCTAAAGACAATGTTTATTTAATAAATAATAACACAGTTGATGCATTTAAAGAAATGAACTTTATTTTTAACTTATATAACAAACAAACAAACAAACAAACAAACAAACAAACAAACAAACAAACAAACAAACAATGAAACTATATTCAATTTAGAAATACATATACGAAAATAAATATTGAACATTTTCCGATGCATCTTGTAGCCGTATTTGTCGTTACAATGTTACATGCGTATGACATTCTAAGGTCCTTACAGAATATTTTAAACGCTTCCATCTCTTCGACAGCAACTTCCAGGAGAATTAATGTACGTCACGGTTAGCCTCAAAAGTGTCAATTTAATTTTATTTTTCAAAATGAAGAACATAACCATGTCTCTTCAACCACCATCGAGTCCGAAGCGAGCTGCAGAAACGCAAGTTAAAAATTTTGATAAACTCCTCTGGGTCATACTTGTTATTTCGTACATGAAGAATAAATGAATTGTTTACGACGCAATGACATTTAGTATGGTAATCATTCAACTGCCCCATCGCTAAATGGATCTTGAAATCTGATTGGATGTAGCCGTATTTTTTCTCGCACAGTATCTCGCACTCGGCCATGGTCCAATGTTTTTCCCTTCCTGAAACAACTGCACTGATCATGTTATGACTGACATAATAAGTGGTGGGGAGCGTGCATAGACTGTTTCAAAACAGCGATTTATCGTATCAATGCGATTATGAATTCTATGATAGGTTCGCAAAAATGCTTAATTATATCTGGTTTCAGGCAATTAAAATTGCCAAAACCAACAAGTTCTTTCAGATTAAACTATGCATTTGGAGAGTAATTTTCCTACAAAAAGTCTTGTTAGCGCTACTCAGCGGTTTTTTGTTTTTTTTTGTGTATAGGACTTCGAATTGCCCACAAGAAAGACAGAGGTAAAATTTTGAAAACTTGAGTTTATCCCTGCTAAAAGTTTTTTACTGGTGACCAATGAAAACCAATGAAATTTTACTGGCAACCAATAAAATTTCATTGGCGACCGATAACTTATTTTCATTGGTTTTCATTGGTGACCAGCAAATTTTACTGGTGACCGCAAAGTTTCACTGGTGACCAGTCAAACGTTTCACTGGCGACCAAAAAGGTATCATTGGCTTTCATTGGTGACCAGTAAAGTTTCGCTGGTGTCTATAATTAATGAGAAATTAATTTAATAATAATGCAGGAACAGGATGTAGAGTATACTTTACCTTCACAGCTCCACAGGAGTAGCAAGGAGCTCAGAGATAAAGCCAAAGGAAAGTGTATCGCAGCTGGAGCATGGCTGGAGCATGCGATGTTCGTACAGTCTGAAGAGAATGAAAGTGAGAAGAAATTTGAGGTCGGAGAAAATTAGCAGATTTTCGTTCCTCCTTCAGTTTTTTTTTTATGTGCACAGCCTTTTTTTCGCAAACTATTCTTGTGTCAATAGGTGGCAAGCACCCCTAGACGCCCCCCACCCCCCACTCGGAAAACAAAAAATGGTAACGGATGGGAGGGGGAGTGTAAAAATCTCCCAAGAAGTTCTTAGATTAGTAAAGCACGTCTTCAGCGCGAGGCCACCAGTAGGTACTTTTGTTCGAAAAAATATGCATTTTCTGCGAGTACAGCCAAAACTGAGCTCAAAGATAAATTAATTTTCTGCTCTTCAGCGAGCGTAGTATAAAAGAACTTTTGAGCCGCGAGATTAGTATCAAAGCAGACTGTGTAAGACATAAGTTTTATACTTAAATTTTTAATTTCTCTCCACGCAAAGTTTGTAGGCACAGCACACAGGATCAAAACGGGGTGAATCATTTTTTGGACAGTTTCGAGATCAAGACATAATTTTGTTGTATTTTTTGAACTCGATTGGAAATCATTTTGTTCACATTCAATATGAAATCAAAAATGTCTGTGCGTGCGTGTAAGTAGGTGTATAATTGTAGCTTAGTGCATGGCAAATCGTGTAATTTTAGGGGAAAATGATTTTCTTACATTTGATTTTATGTAAAACAATCGATTTGATAGTGAAGCAACGCTTCACCAACAATCGACTGCGTTCTTCATAGGTTCAAATAAAAGAGAAACATAGATGCCAAATTTCGCGAGCCACCACTGTTGATGGTACTGTTGGTGTTGATTCAGTTGCTCGAAAAGCTTCAATTCTTCCGGGATTTTAGGAATTGAGGTGACGCCGGAAAAAATCGCATTACCTTCTCAATACCGGAATTCAAAAATGGAGCATTCAAGGAAGAGGAAGGGGAGATGAAGAAGGTTCCCCCCTCCCTTAATACGCTCTTGGGCCCCACTTTCTCTTATAATAGGCTCATTTCCGAATGAAGCTCCTTGCTTTTTTTATTATTATTATTCACGGAAGCTTTTCTTTTATTCACACTTCTAAGTTTATTATTGCTGCAATGTTTGACTCCGAGTAAACTTAGCTCTTGATTTTTTTGTCGTTAGTCATTACTGCATGAAGCAGTGGCGTCGCGTGCCATCTGGCAACAATGCAACTGCTCCATTTAAACTCATTATATAAATCGAATTTTCCTTGTGCAATGTGCACCCCCTGAATTCGATCTTTTATATGAGTTTAAATGGATAGAATACATTGTTGCCAAATTGCACGCGACGCCGCGCCACTGGCATGAAGATCACACAAACTGACGTAAAATAACCTGTGGCAGTTTGCCACCAGTAAAACAGTTTTGAGTTGCCTGTCTCCTACTCAGTCTGCTTGAAAATGAGGCCTTATTCTTGCACAAATATTTCATTTTTTCCGCTCAGGAATTTTCATGTCTAGGTACTCGTTCGAGCGCAAAAAACATAATTCCTTCAAAAATACTCGGGTCATTCACTTGAAGATATCTTCAGGTTTTGATTAAGTATAAGTGCAACATTTTTTGCAATCATACATTGATTTTTTAAAATAAGTCAATCAATAAATTGCAAATAAGGGTGAGCATTAATTAATTTTAATAGGTGCCGAACGCTTTACTAAAAATTAAACTCATGGGAAGATTACATTTTGACTAAGTTTTCTAAAAATATTCAGGTATGTTTTATATTTACATGGAAAAAAGTAGAATGTGTGTCGCAGGCACGAATCTGGGTTCAATCTACCGGCCACAATTTGGATCATTTGTTTGCATGGGACACAATCAGAGTTTGTTGTTGACACAATCTGATTGTGTTCTCTGCAAAAAACTGATCCAAATTGTGGCCGGTGAACCCAAATTCGTGCCTACGACACGCATTCTACTTTTTTCAGTGTTTTTAAAAAATCGATCTGCATGTGCTATAAGATTTATACCTAAATACTGCAGCCATATATATGTAGACATATACCGCGATTTATCGATCAGACGAACCAAACCAACGACTTCAAAGTTCTCCATTTTTTACGCCCTTCTTATATCTGTGCCTCAGTTTTACTGATTTTTACTATTTCCATGGCTTTTAGGCAAAAAATGTTTTTAAAAAAAAAAAACAAATATTCCATATGTAGACAAATTACCCGAAACATTTACCCTTCAAGCCACTTTTTCCAGCAGTATCAAAAAAGAAAACCTCTGTCTTCACTTTTCTTTCTTTTTTTAAAAGGAAGGGTCAACTTTTGAGACCCCTAGTTTAGGGAGCTCGTACGGATGGATTGATGGAAGTCGTCTCTTAAGCCTGCGGGCGCGAAAGGTTGGCCGAGTCGGCTAGCTCACGCATCGAAGTCGGATTCCGATCGCGCGTTTCAGTGTGCCTCGAACAACCAATTTTTCAATAGAGAATCGGTTCACGTTGGGTCACAAAAAACCATGCATCATTCTAGCGCACTGTTGTCGGGTGCAGACAAATAAAATTAAAAAAAAAAAAAAAAAAAAAAAAAAATGAAGAAAATAATTACCATACTCGTATAAAATTAATAATTATTTTGAAATGACCATAAGCAGATATACCATCATAAAATATTGTCACTATAACGATGGTCGGAGGGGGGGGGGAAGCGTGTGACACGCTATTTACCTCAGGAAGCCATGACACGCCGGTGAAGTAAACGACGGATATAGTAGACGGGCGTCTAATTGTCCATGCTTCAACAAATTGAGAGTTGCAATTCAATTAAACAATTAGAAAGTTTTAAGCTGCGCAACGCGGCGAGGGAGGAAGAAAACTTATTTAAGTCTTAGCCCGGGCGAAAACGTGCAGAACGCGAACCGAGAAAGATGATCATATTCAACGCAGCGTCCATCAAAGGTGGGGATTGGGGTTGTTAACTTGATGAGGAAAATCTCACGAGATTAAAAATTTGGAGCACCCAGAGAGAATTAGGGAATTAAATTTGAAAAGACAAAAGCAGCTGCAACATCCGCTACTATTATTTTGAGGATTAATGTGCCCCACCCCCCCCCCCCCCCCCCCACCTCGGGGAGTGTTATCTCCTCGCGTAATACACCGTTGCCGGAACGGATGGATAGTACCACCCAGAAGAAATTTGGGAGCGAAAAAAATTGATAAAATAATTCGAAGCCGGTCCCTCCCCCGCATCACACAAAAAAACGCAGTAAAAAAGTTTAAGTGCAGTCGAAGCCGCCTTTTAATTAACCCTTTCCATACCACGTCCGAGTATGTATTCACTTTCGTAAAACTCGATCCGCCTCACGATTCCAATTTTTTCATTGAAAAACCGACCCAAACGGTTGACATGAGCTGAATAGGATTTCGTCAAGCGCCTTCAAATATATTGATATGCAAAATGAACACCGTAGAGTAGGAATATTTAACTACCCACACTACATTTCAGCGTGCTATCGTTGATTTTTTCTAGGAAGCTAGTATAGTAACAGGGTTAAAATAGCTCCGCAGAGCAAAAGCTCTAGCTCTACTGGAGCAAGTTGCAGCTATACGGAACGCATATTGCAGCTCTATGTTACTCTACGCCTCCTCCTTACTTGTGAGAAAGAAACGATGTTTTGGTATTTAAATGGTCCCGCCCAACAGTGAATCGATACTTTTGAATAGGTTCAAATGAGAGAAACATGCGGTAACCGCGGTTATTGTTCATGAGCTACCACTGATTACAGTGTAAAGATAATACCTCTGTATAAACCTATGAAAAATAAACGAGTCTCTTGGGGGTTCAACTGAACCAGTGGCGCGGCGTAGCGTGCAATTCGGCAACGTTGTATTTTATATATTTAAAACCATGTAAAAGGTCGAATCCGAGGGTGTTTACCGAACATCCAATCATTTGATATTTTTAAAGGGTTTAAATGGAGTCAGTACAACGTTGCTAAATTGCACGCCACGCCACTGAACTGGACACCTAATAAATGGGGCAGTTGCAAGGGTCTGAAATGTTGTGTTTTTTATAAAGAAAATTATAGTACTTGTTGAGCTGAGAACAATGGTGCCTTTAGTTTTTTCGTAAGTGCCCCGGTTTTGGAGATACTCATGTTCAAAGTTGTTGAAAATCGTGGGCGTAGTGACGTCACTACGCGGAATTCCCATTTAAAACAATGTATTTTGGGCCAAAATCTCATCTCCGGACCAATGGGACTTATCTAGAAACCAAAGGCATTTTTGTCCTCAGCTCATCAAGGACTTTCATTTTCTATGTAAAAAACGCAACATTTGAGACCCTTGCAACTGCCCCATTGATACATTTGTATTGGTTCAAATAGAAAAACGAAAAACGATAATCGATTGTTCACAAGCTGCCACTGATTGCATCAATGTATCAATATCTCCTTCATTTAAAGCTATGGAAAAAGAAACGATTCCTGGGGGTCAACCAGACCCCTAATAAATCAATACTTTTGTATATAGGATGAAATGAGAGAAAAATGATAATTGATTGTTCACAAGCTACCACTGATTTCGATGTAATCGATGTCTCCTCCATGTAAACCCATGGAAAAAAAAACAATTCTTTGGGGGGGGGGGGGGTGTTCATCTCACTGGCGAATCTAGAAAATTGCCCTCCTCTCTTGTGCTTGTTTCTTAATAGAACGCGTGTATTAGAAAAATACAGATAAGGGGCAGTCACGTGATTTTTACCCCTTCTTCTATTCTTTTTTAACCTATGCATTCTAAAGAGAAAAGAGAGAGAAGGGCTATTTTCTAGGTCCGCCTATGGTTGAACCGGACCCCTGATGAATCGATACTTTTGCGTAGGTTCGAATGAACGATGTGGCAACACCGACCGTCATCCATTCTCCTTACAGAGGGAATAAATGTCAACGATAAAGTTCAAAAGTGCGGGCCAGGAATTGTATTCAGTCATCGCCGCGCCCCGGTGCCCGGTGAAAGCCGCGCGCCTGAGGAAAGTTTGAATACCGCCGTCAGAGAAAGTTGAAAGTTTTCGGGGGAGAGCGAAGAATAAGAACAAGTTTATTGATCCTTTGAGTAATTACAAACAACGCGGCCCTCAACTAATATTACACTGGTAGGTACTTTTACAATTTGTTTCAGCTGTCATCGTCCGTTTCTCGTCTGCTTTCAACAGCTTTTCCGATCGCTCCTCTTTCGTAATCCAGCGCGGCTCTCCTTTCCTCCCCGAGAAAATTGGAGTGCAGCGGGACATTCGGACGTTTCCTGGAACTTCTAGGAGTACTCAAAATTCAACGAGAATTGAAGAGCTAGGTGAAATAAAGACACTTCTTCAAAGTATTTTAAATTAGAGATGTGTCCTTTCTGCACCCAACTTTTTAATGGGTCTGTTGCAAACTTTTGCTGCAGCTTTATAGAGGGTCGATTCATGGACGTTTTAAGGAAAGCCAAAGATGGCGGTCAAATGAGTAAATTTACCCTGCATGCATGCACCACAAGCGCAGTAAAGAAGGTCGTCGACGGCATGGTTATAGGACATTTCGTCAACGACTTTTCGTCCGGATGCAAATTCGTCAAGGCTTTTTACGTCCACGCATGTATGAAGGCAAGAACAAAAAGGTCCATGAGTTTAATTTTGGTCCATATGTTTGATTTTGCTGACCGTTTTAAATTTTTGACAACAGTTAAGAACATGTATGAAAAATAATTATACTGTAAGAAAAAGAAGTTATGGCAACATTGAAAATAAGAAAGTGCGGGCGGTAGATGAAGGTGCTGCTATGATAACTTCATTTTCGTGTGGAGTAATTCTTAACCTTACCGATGTCATTCTATTTTTTTCTTTATTTTTTCCAAATTTTCTGTTGCCAAAATTTGTGTAAAATGTCAAAAATGTTTTAAAGAAGGGTTTTTCAAAGTATTGTTCCTTAAAAATGCGTCCCACTTTTACAACGTCATCAAGAGGTAAACAAATTTTACATTACAAAGGTTATAGTTATAATAAACATTCTCAGAATGGGATTCTGGGGTTTGATAAAGATGGTATACTTGCTCGGCGTTCCCTTTTCTAAATTTGGGCAAATCGACAGGAAAAGTGATATATTCACCGTAATAATCACAAACAATAGCGGAGAAGTAAAATTTACCGGAAAAACCACACAGAATTACAGGAAATGTAGGCACTATGAAGGAGTGATACGTTTGTTTACCCCGGTGGTTTAAAAATTCTAACTAGAGTCCCTATATGTAGAGAGTTAAGACAAGTGAAACCATGGGCGCCGCCATTGGATGCAATTTTGCACATTTGTTTACATTCTGAAGGCCGTTGTGTTTCGGTCCACTGCAAAGATTACAGTGCCACTGAGTTCCTAAAAACTATGTAATCTTTCACTGATTTTGTTGATCGACATCTATGTACTCTTTGAAAGATTCTTTTGGGATTTTTAGACATTCCAGAGGTGTATCATGTTTAAAATTAACAGATTTATCGAAAATGAACTCTTTATCCGTCTAGCACCGTTGGTAAACAACTACGATTGTAATCAAAAGTGCAAAATCGCATCCAATGGCGGCGTTCATAGAGCCTAAAACTTATCGACCAATCAGAAGTTGACTACCCTCTTGTCTTAACTCTCTACCTATAGGGACTCTAATTCTAACCAACAACATAACAAATTGCCGCCGTCGCTCGTTCGATCGCCATCTTGGACTTTTTGAAACGCCTTTTGTGGGTTATTTAAGTGTGGATTTGAAGACTTTTTTATGCTTCCATATGGAATGGAATTTAGACGCGATTTTACAAAGGTTGATCCTTCCTAAAGCTGCAGCAAAAGTTTATGACATTCAACCTATTGAAGAGCAAATGAAGCTCTTTTATCTTCGGCTTAAGACCGAAGTTTCCAGGATCAAGATCCAATTTATTCCTGAACAGCAATTTTTGAACGTTTAGGTCTGATTTTGATTGATTAATAGAAATTGGAGATGTGTCTGAATGGAAGCATCCAAGCTCAAGCCTTCGAGCGGAAACTCCGAAAGAAGCCGGGTGAAAATTCGTCGGAAAATTATACCAATTGAATAATATTTCCTTGTATAAGTTCCTATTTTTGTACAATTTGATAACAGCTTTTCCAGCTTGATTTGTGATAAAAAGGGCAACGGAAATGGAAATTACAACGTTCAAACTATTTTTAAGCTCTTAGAAATTGAAAAAATGAGCATACTTTTGAATTCTTAGAAGCATGAAACTCTCGCACGAGAAACGATAAACAAAATAATTAATTAAGTACGAGTATTTCAAGTTGTTTCAGGGTAAATAATGTTTCAAGCACATGCATCCTGACAGATTAAATTTCGAGGAAATTCTTTCGAAACTTTATACATCATGAATCGAATATTTAAGTTCATTTTCTTCCATTTGCCTCTCGTTACACTTCACAAGGCCGCAGAAGAAGTAAATTAAACTACTTTTAAAATATGTGAAAGAATTTGAGATCAATATTGTATGGTTCAAAATGAATTGTAAGTATGGTTTCTCACCCGAAAATCTATCCCAACAGTTGAGATGAAGTTTCCTGACAGGAAACAGTTATCCCGAAATCGAACTAAAAGACAAGTTTTGCCAACTCCCGAGTCTCCAAGTAACATGACCTGAAAATTAAAGAAAAAATATAATGTAAGTAAAATTTAATTTATTTGGAATAACAATAATAGAAGCAGCTTTCAGTATTCTAAAACATAAAGATACTGAATGTTTCCCTTAAAATGTGAAAAATATTAATTTTAGTGCATACCATTAAACTCTAGTAAATTATGAAACCTGTCTACATCTTTCCTGTTATCATTGTAGGTATAACAACATGTTATGCTCTACATATGTAAGTAATCACTGAATATCGTCATCACTGCACCTGCTTATGTTTAACTGCGATTATAAAATCTACTCCGTAAATTATTCCTTCGATACTTTCATACTTCCTCGAGTTTTTTTATTCTATAGGTACTATCAAACGCAAAAGTTTCGACAGTTAAGAACGCACTCGGAGCTCAGAAGGTTGTTTATTTAATTACACGAGAATTTATTGTCACTTATCTCGATTTCTTGACTGCCAAAACTTTTGCATTTGATATCGTACATTAAAATGGGGCTATGTAAATATTTTTGTTTGTGTATTTTTAAAAAAATCAAAAAAAGTTTAAAAGCAAAGATATTAAAGGTGAATTATTACGAATGCCATCATGCATTGCATTTACCACGGCTGAGCTTATGTCCAGAAACACGTATACTAGACCTATCTCATTTCGTTAAACTAGAGGTCTGCTCGTTAGTTGCAGGACAGCAGAGCCGTCTATTAATTTACATTAGAAATTCTGCGAGCCTCAAGCTAACGAGCAGACCCGTAGTATTGCCGTACCGATTTGAAATACATGTTTTTCAACTTGATCCAAGTAAGGACCTCAAGGGCATACAGCAATGGCGTGTGGAGGATACTAGATTAAAGCAAGCAATACGTATACGCACTACGAGGGGTATTCAGAGACTCCAATAAAATGTTTAAAAAAAAAATAATTAAAAAAGAAAAAGAAAAAAGAAAAAAAATTGATTTCTCAAGTAATTTTTCCTAATCGCATAATTCAGTTGATTGACTGAAATATTATAAAAATTAATAGGATTAATGGGTAATTGTGATATGACAAAGTCAGAGAATCTTGGGGCAGGTTGCCTTGTTTGCTGGTCGTTCAGGGCCTCTATTTGGGGAGGGGAGTAGGTACCTACTCACGCACTGCGGGCGGGGCCTGGGCTCTTATTTGCGGGAGGGGGCACGGACCTGAGGTGAAAGAAGCTCACGACTAACTTTTGGTATAGCTATTAGCTACTAGCTTAGTGTGCCATGAGGCAGTTTTATTTATGACCAAAACTAGCTTAAAATTACATAGTTTTGCGAGTAAGATTCCCCTCGGAACCGCAAGGTCCATAAATATAAGGTCTGGCCGGTAGCGCCAACTGGGGAAATCCAATGTTTAGGAACCCATACCCACATTTACTTTAACATTCTTCCCGAGTTCGCCGCCATCTTGGATCAATGGTTTCAAATGGAGAAGTGGCTCCCAAACTGTGGACCAACGAGAGGAGCCAAAAGCTACCGGCCAGACCTTGTATATATGGACCTTGCCTCGGAACCCCTTTTCATCTGGAAGGTATCACCACAAGAAGAGCCCGCACCTCAACATCAGCTCAGTCCCAGGACCCGAAAAATGAAGGGGGGGGGCGTGACCGCAAGCCACTGTCAACTGTCACACAGTATCATTTTGAATGATTTGTGATCTTTATTTTTCGATTTTTCTTTTAAAATGATTTTGGATCTGTGGTGATGACGCTCACCTACACCCGTAGCAAATATGTGTAGATTTCCGCTCCTTCAAACAGAGGCGGAGCGTGCAGTTTGGCAACATTGTATACTGTCTATTTAAACCCTTGCAAAAGGTCGAATTCGAGGGTGTTCACCGAACACTCTGTAGTTCGATATTTTTAATGGGTTTAAATGGAGAAAATACGACGTTGCCAAATTGCACGCTACGCTAATGCCTTCAAATTCTTTCCCCACCATCACCCATGTATTTAGGATGTCTTTTTATGTCTGAATGATCATTTTCTTTAAATATTTTTCCTGTCCTCGCCCCCCCCCCCCTCTCCTTCCAACGCGCTCCAAAAAACGAATTTTATATGCAGTGAGAATTTGAACAAACATGATTAAATTGGAAACAAAATAATCGGAAGATCAAGAGCCCAGGATATGACATGACCGTGGAAAGAGTAAGCAGTGAAGGTGACAGGAGTAAAATGCACCGTTGCCAGATGTAGGATGCCTTTAAGACCTTATATTTCCCATTATGTTCAATGTAAATCGTACGGCTTTTAATCTGAAATTTGGCAACACTGGTAAAAATATCCCGATATTCGGACGAGAGATAATAATATTTGATGGCACCATGGGCTCGAACTGCAAGCGCAGCAGCAACTGAGAATGAAGCTCGCCAGTCGCCATAGCGATTCTCAGAACCAACTAGAGCATTTAATGTTTGACTTTGAGTGCTGACTTTGTTCGAGATGTTTTCCTTTTATCCTAGTATGGTTCGAGCATTAAGTTTCTAAATCACTGAATCACAAAGTTCAAATTGCATTTTCAAAATCAAAACGATTCCACCCTTTTTTTTATATACATTTATTCCTCCTACCTCCCAATTCTTTTCCCGTTTTTCCTTGTTCCCCCCACCTCTTATCCTTTTCTCTCAATTTGTATCGTCATTTGTGGCTTTAAAACCCCCAGTGGAGTCTGCAGGTGCCTCATTTCCGCTGCTTTTTTGGATCGATACAATGTAGTTATGTAGCTACCAATGCTGCCATTCGCACACCATCATTTTCAACATTAATTTATTATCCATTTCAAAATAAAAATTGCTGAAATAGTACTTGGGGGTGTGATGATAAAACCGTGCGCAAAGCAGAGTTGGGCAAATCGTTTTTCTCAGTGAGGCTCTTGCAAGCTTTTGCTATAGGGAATTAAAACTGTCGATTCTTGCATAAAAACCTGTAAAAATGAAAATACGTACAACACTAAAAAATCACGAAATTCAATCTCGGTATCGGGCTTAATTGCGGATAGACGCAGGTATCATGGGAGATTCCTATCTAAATTGAGACACATCTCTACGGTTCCGTAGAGAAAGTGACATAATAGACAGGAATCTCCCATGATACCTGCGTTGAGCCGCCATTACAAATTTACCGTTACAGCAGTTATGTGAGTTTATTACTAAATTTTAGACTTTCTCGGTGTAATTGTGATTTTCGCTGGTTTCTTCATCACAATGGACTATTCATTTGCTCACAGCAAAAGTTTGCAAGAGCCCCATCACGTGATCGACTGCGCATTTTAAAAGTAATCTCTAAGTAATCTCTAGTTGGATGTAAGCTGTAATCGGGTCTGCGGATTTCAATGAAACTACTTTTATTTTATGAAAACTTTTTTTTTCCTTTTTTCACAGACCAATTTGTTGGTATAACAATCTTATTTTGTCAGTTATTTAGCCGTAATATTTTTCCATTGGTTTAGCATATCGTTTCGTTTAAATAACTTTTATTTTTTCAACATCAGAATTGTTCAATCTACTAATTTATTTATTTATTTTTCAAGGCACCTATCTAAAACAAATTATAAACAAAACCCCGTTACAGATCTACCTCTGAATCGAAACAGGCTGAGTATTTCACCAACCACACTATGGAGAGATGATAGTTACATCTTGAAAGAGTTCGCATCACATAATAACTCAACAGATCATTCCAAGAGTGCCCCTATTAGTTTACTGAAAATGTTCGTGGGCGGTTATTCAAAGCTTTGATACGAGTCAGCACAGAAAGAGAGAGAGAGAGAGAGAGAGAGAGAGAGAGAGAGAGAGAAAGAGAGAGTGAGAGAGAGAGAGATGGGGACTCTGATGAAAAACCTTATTTCCTTCTTCATTGAGGTGCGCCTTTCAAAACGGTTTTTTTCGACCCACTATATGCACCTGTTTTTCTTCCCAATTCCTTTCATAACAATTGTTAAAGTCGTTTCCACGTTTTTCTAAAGTGATATTGCGGCTTGATTTTTATCTTCGATGAGTATACTAGTGGTTTTGAGGGGAGGGGGGAGGGACTGGGGGGAAAGACTTTAAGAGGATCATGAACTGGATGGCCTATCGTAACTTAGTCACGATAACGAGGCAAGAAAGTGAATGGTTCAAAGAGGGTTGTTCCATTCGCAAGTCAGAGCACAGTGGGACATCTGAATATTTATCAAAACATTCAGAAAAGTTGAAACGTGAAAGATGATCTTGAAACTTTGGATAGACCCATACATCAGATGGCCAACAATTTGACCAACGACTTGACCAACGACTAAATTCTGATGCTTAACTTTCATTGGTTCCTGGCATCAATATCTTACTAAGGACTTTTCGTCGGTGTCTAAGCTACCCTAATTTGTTTCTATGCCTATTAGATCTTTCTTCAGGATCACTAAATTGACAAGCATCACCCAAAAAAGCAACCGCTATAATTCATTCAAGGACTGAGTAATACAGAATCACTTTAAATTGGAGACTTGAAGCAATAATCTCTGGTTGAAAAAAAAAATACTGTTGAAATCACTTATTCTTAAACGCGAATCAAAAAACGTAACACCGAAAAGCTTTTCCTTGAAACGTAAAACGTGAACTGTTTATGAATTCTCGCCGTGTTTCTGCTTTTGTGCGACGAGAAAAACAGGAGTAGGTTTCCTCACGTAATGAAGCCAAGCTCGCTTGAAGGGAAAACGGGAAGGGTTGATAAAAAGGGGAGAGGAGAGAGAGAATGGAAATAAGGAATCTACCTATCAATGATTTCGGTCGAACCCCTTCTACCTCGCTCTCGCATCCCTTCTCCTCCCCTCTCCACCTCCCCGTGCTACCACACTGAGCATCGGGGTGGTTCCGCTCCAGGATTCGGAAGATTTCGGTTTCCGCCATGGTGTTACCAGATTTAAGATGGAAAGTCGTATGTTTTATATTGATTCTTATGGGAAATATACGGACTAAATCCGGCAACACTTTCCCGCCGCGAGCGACCGCGGCTGAGGCGTGAGCAAACTTTTTAAACGATTTCGTTCCCATATACGATTTGCGTACCCCCCCCCCCCAAAACACTCCATCCCTTGCTACTTCATCCCCCCACCGCCGTTTGTCCCCGGAGTCATTCCACTCTGTCGAACGTTTTGTAAAAAACCATACGCAATGACCGAACCTCCCTCGCCTTCTCCCTATTCTTTCAAGCACCGATGAAACACGTGTTTATTCCGTGCCACATTCGTGGTTTGCGTTGTATACATTTATACAATAGGTCTTAAAAGTCTCTTTGCAAGGTTCAAGTTGAATAAAAAAAAATAAACACTTCTCCGATTTCGATAAACAACGGCATAGCTGATGCCATAATAATTGGTTCTCCTCTCTCTCTCTATCTCTCTTTGCCCATTTGAACACATGTGTTAGAAAAGGCCAATGCCCAATGTGTGTGTAAGTGTATGTGTCAATTGAGGGTCGGTAAGTTTATGATTTCAGGTCAGTAGGTCTGCAGTAATATGGACCAGTGGCGTAGCGTGCCATTTGGCAACGTTGCAGTTCGTCCATTTAAACCCATGAAAAAGATCGAGGTATTGGGTGTTTGGTGAACACCTTCAGATCCGACCTATTACATGAGTTTAAATGGGAACAAAGCAACATTGCCAGATCGCACGCTACGCCACTGATATGGACTGCAGACCAAATGTCTACCTTGAAAATTGACGGCATTCTAAAGACACGTCTCCATATTTTACGTTCACAAAATAAATGTACCCGGAATATTCATATTTCTCCGTCTGTGAGCTCTGCTTGAGTGCTTGCACACCTAGAACGAACTCTAGCATTGGAAAATTTTCGAATTCGGCAAACAAGCGGAGTCGCGTGCAATATGGCAACCAGTAGCGTCGCGTAAACTCAAAGATTACTTATACTCCAGATATGGCACTATCTATCTTGCCAATGTTAAATTTTGTTGAGCGCCTTCATTTCTGAAATCGAGCTAAAACACATACACTGGCCCACGGTTTGTTTACGTTTCGGCGAGGGAGTGACGTGCGGGCGGGGTGGGGGTCGTGGGCCAGCCGACTGTCCCCGCCCCGCCCGCACGTCTCTCCCTCGCCGAAACGTAAACAAACCGTGGGCCAGTGTATGTGTTTTAGCTCGATTTCAGAAATGAAGGCGCTCAACAAGATTTTCGATAAGTGCCGTATCTGGAGTATAAGTAATCTTTGCGTAAACTGCGATCTATCGATTCTTTTTCCATTTGAATCCACAAAAACAATCAATTATGGGGGGGGGGTGCACAGTGAACCTCCAGAAAATCGATTGTTTTTTTGTGTTTATATGGAGGATAATAGATATATCGCAGCTCACGCGATGCTACTGATGGCGACGCTATATTTCGTCTATTTCAGTCCATACAAATTATCCATTTGAGACATTGCACTATATGCAAGTGTGAAATCTCTGATAATTCGACCTTTTTTTACGCGTTTCAATGAACAAAATATAGCGTTGCCATATTGAACGCGACGCCATTGATGATTGCTCCTCCATTTGCCGAGTATGCTCATTATGGGGCGAGTATTATGGAGGGGGGGGGGTGTTAATTATTAATACTTTGTTTTTAATTTTTCCTGCTACACATAACCTTAAAAAAGAATTTTAAAAAGAAAATGAAAATGAAAATATGAAAACAAACAAAAAACAAAAATTACAGAAAACACCAGCTAAGCTCTTTCTGTGGCACTCTCGTTTAATATTAATGTTATTTTCTTGGAATGAGCACTCCCGATGTAATATTTCCTAAACCACGCTCTCGGACGTCGCCTTAATTATGAATGGAATGAGGAGAGTTAGCCGAAAATAAAGTGTGTGAGCATGACCATGTGAGACTTTGAGGTGAGCAAATGAATGGTCAGTTAGAAGGGATTTTTACAAAGTATGTACCTGCTGAACTACCGTGCGCTTAAATATTCCCTCGCTAGCCATTTTATTCACTCGTGCCTCGTTAACTTCCAACTTCCTTTTATTAATTCCCTTGTGTAATTTTCCAGAACCAGAGCTGCCAAGTCGACAGAATAAGAAGATTAAGAACAAAGCCGGGATTGAGAGGAGGGTGAAATCAGAAAAACGGAGAAAAATTATTGATAAAAACCCTACTTATTGTCGTTACTGATTTTGGATCAGATTACAAGGGTATGCTATAAACTCTACGCGAGACATCTGCCTTTAACTTTCCAAAGGTTACACTGAAAAAAAAATGCTGACTTTAAGTATTTACATACTTAAAAGTATGGTCAAGACTAAACATTCTTTGTTTTACCATGTAGAATAGTTGAATGAAAGCAGCACGGGGTTGATTTAACTATATTTTAAATTGTTAAACCAAAGAATAATACAATCAGAACGGAAACTCCCATAAGAGCCAATGGAAGCAAGTTTGGAATTTAACGGCACCAATAGGCAACGCTGTGGTCCTATATCCCAACATGGCGGACGTGTGTGATTTGTGTTGAAACTCATTTATTTCTGTCTGGAAAGAAATCTCAAGTTTCCGGCCTCACTTTTATTCAGTGGGCATTTCAGAATGAAAATTTCGCGGATCATGTCCTATATGTTTTTTTTTCGCGCGCGAATCCAGATGTAAACATCGCCTGTATCCCAACATGGCGGACGCGAAACGAATTTGCTTCAAAATCCGACAGAGCTTTCGTTCTGTTTGTATTATTCTGTGGTCAAACTAAGAATGTTTATTGTTTAGTCTTGACCATACTTTTAAGTAAGTGAATACTTAAAATTAGCGGTTTTTTTCTTCTTCTTCTTTTTTTTTCAGTGTAGGTCAAGTTTAATCATTGCTGCTCTTAAGTGGCAAAGCTACGCAGTTTTTCATGGAGGATTCCTGTCTAATTTGTCACTCTCTCTAAAGAAACACCCAAAGACATTGGCGGATACGGGGGGGGCGAAGAGGGCGATCTCCCCCCCCCTCCTTTCAGCCAAAAAAGGGGGAATAAAAGAGGGGAAAAAGAGGGGGAGGGAAGAGAAAAGGAAGAGAGAGAAAAGGAAAAGGGGGTCTCAGAGGGGCTAAAATCCCAAGTTCGCCCCCCCCCGTTCGCGAGGGCTGGATCCGCCATTGTTCCGAAGATGAGATTTTGACTGAAAATACATTGTTTTAACCCCTTACAGGCCAAGCTCGAGTACACTCGTTTATCTCCTCTAGTCTATTATACACATTGTTTCAGTCCTCATTTCGAATAAACGCAAACAAATATAGATGAAAACGCTACAATAAGATAAAAGGTCTCTTCGGGAGCCTTCAATTTGTCGTATAGGCAATTCCAACTCCACCGAGTACGAACAGTTAACTACGTTCCCTGTATAGACGGAGGAGTGATATTCTCTTGAACTGATCTGGTCATTAAATGGTTAAATGGGAATCCCGCGTACGTACTGACGTCACTACGCACACGATTTTTTGCAACTTTACACGCATTTTTCTCCAAAACTGGGCCACTTAGGAAAAAAACCAATGGCACCTTTGCTCTCAGCTCATCAAGTACTATCATTTTCGTTATAAAAAACACACAATTTCAGACCCTTGCAACTTCCCCATTCTTGAGTAAAATCCAGCAAAAAATACGACGAGCACTTTAAAAAATTACGAAATTCACTCTCAGACTCACAGAATGACTTTGAAGTTTAAAGAGTAATGGCGGCCCGCCATTACTTTCATGGTACCTTTCATGGTACCTCATGGTACTAGTCATGGTACTAGTAGTCATGGTACTAGTCATGGTACTAGTCGTTTCATGGTACTAGTCATGGTACCTTTGTAGCCCCACCATTGGTGGGGCTACAAAGGTACCATGACTTGCAAAAGAAAGTCCTCTCATCGAAAGTGTTCTTGGTAAATTTGTCTTTTATTTTCTGTCGTTTTAACTTTTTTGAGGCATAATGTCACAAGTGGCTATACTGTGAGACTCTGAAATGCCTGAAAACCATGAAATTTCTCAAATTGGTCGAGAAAGGAAACAATGAGAATTTCTATCAGGATACGTACTTTCTTTTGAATGCCATAGAACCATGACAGATACCTATCGAAACTGATACTTTTCTTTGGACAATGATACTTAATTAGAAACCAAAGACATCTTTGTTCTCAGCTCATCAAGTACTTTCATTTTTTTTTTTTTTTTTTTTTTTTTTTTTTTTTTTTTTTTTTTTTTATAAAAAACATAGCATTTCAGACCCTTGCAACTACCCCATTGAGTATTCAATTGCCTGTAGCAAAAGTTAGCAAGAGCTCCATTGGCGTTATTGTTACTATTATTTCACTTGTTTATTTATTTATTTTTGTAAATTATTAGACAGAACAGAAAAATCAGAGGATTTGGTGCAGCCAGATGAAAAATAAAAATGAAAGCGACCGGTAAACTTCTGATATCATAGACAAAGTGAGAGAAAGAGAGAGTCGTTGTTTTGGGACCCTTACGCCCCTTGCGGCTTTTCGTCTCTTGTAAAGGAGTAAACCCGTTTCATTTCGGCAGAACCGTGGATCGTATTCAGAGGGAAGAAGATCACTTCAATCTATCTTTCCATCCTATCCCTCCCCATTCCCTTGACGGCTCGTCTTTTTTTTCTGGATAACGTCCAACAAATTAATCTACTCTATCCATTGCTTTTGTTTCCCCTCTTTTTTGTTACCTTATCTGATGGGTTAAAGAAAGAAGAAAAAATATTGTACCGTCATCTTGGATAGCTTCGCGGGAGGTTTTGCGTCATTTAAAGGCTCTTCTGTCAAAACGGAGGAGAGAAAATGCTCTTCTCCCATCCAAGGTTCTGGAAACCCATCATTGGAGCACCTACTTGATGGAAACTGACAAATAGAGACCCACCATAAAGCATGTGACAGGTGTCTCTTTTTTCAGCTCAAAGGTAGGGATTCATCAAAACAACATCCTATTGTTAACATATAGCACATACGTGGTTTTCTTCGTGGTTTTAGTCGATTTTTTTTTTTTTTTTTTTTTTTTTTTTTTTTTTTAATTTCTTTAAAGAATAGCGATTTATGGTTGGTTCATATTCCAAACTACACACCTCAAAGTTATAATAAATTGGAATTTCGCCTAAAATAAGGCCTCTTTAGACTATCAAATAACTTTATTAACTTCCTATCCCTGGCAAAAATAGTCCATACAGGTCCATGGGGCTCATAACCAATTCCATATACAGAGTGTAGATATGTGTGGATATCGTGCGGGTACACGACTATACGTGTTGATATCCATGCAGATCCATTACATATCCATACTCTGTATGGAGCATTGGTTATGAACCTTATGGACCTGTATGGACCATTTCTGCCAGGGATAGCCATGACGAAGGTTGGAGGTCACTACTTGCTTACCAGCCTTGTCACTAGAGTGTACAGAAAATTATAAGTTCTAAAGTCAAAATCACAGATTTAAAATATACCGAATGTATGTTACAATATCAGGAATGAACCTCTTATGAAAGTTAATGCGTAGCATTTTTTTGTTTTTGTTTTTTTTTTTTGTTTAGATTTTGTTAGATTATTATTTGATATAAGTATTTAACGTTGGAGTTGGATGAAACTGGTAGTTTCCAAGTCTCTTGAGTTGCCACGGTGCATGTTGAATATCATTTTATATTGCAACTCTTTATATTTACTATTTGCGTGACAGCAACATTGAGAGAAGACAGTGCAATGGTGGCGCGTGCAATTTGGTAATCATGCAATTTTTCCATTTAAACACGTGTAAAGCAGTTAATTTACTATGAAGCTGCCTGCCTCCTCCATTGGCTTTTCATTGATTAACGCATTAAAAAGGTTCCAAAAACAAACAAAAATCAAAAGGTTCCAGTCCCAGGCAAGCTTTGCTTTGTTATGACAGAATGAAAATTAAAATGTTGCCTAAGATTATCGTTCGCCAACACTTCTGAAACGACTTCTAAAGTCTTGTCGCTCGGACTCCTTAAAAGTGGGTCCAAGACAAAGATTACAGTGGAAATCTGGTTGCTTAGAGCATAGATGTTTAAACTCTCCGGTGTCTTCTGACATTAAACTAAAAAATTGGGTACTCATATTTAACCCAATTTGTCTACAGGTCAGAGGCAATTTAGCGTGCAATTTGGCAACGTTTCGGTTCGCCTATTTAACCCTATAAGGGCCAGGTTAGTTCAAAAGAACGACATGCACATTGCACTCTTCCGTTTATGTAAAGAAGGTAGTTAACTGTTCGTACTCAGGGGAGTTGGAATTGCCTATACGACGAATTGAAGGAACCCGACGATATATTATCTTGTCAGTGTTTTCATCGACAGTCGCGTTTATCCGGAATAATAAAGACTAAAATAATGTGAAATAGACTATAGAGGAGAAAAACGAGTTTACTCGGGCTTGGTCCGGTCTTTAAAGGATTAAACCCAAAAATAAGATCGAACTATCGGGTGTTCGATGAACACCTTTTGCATTCGACCTTTTACATGCACTGAAAAAAAAAATAAGCTAAATTTAACTAATTTCTACTTAAAAGTATGGACACCGCTTAAAACTGTTAGTTTGACTATTTGAATTAGTAAAATTAACTCCGTGCCGTGTTAATGCTACTAATTCAAATAGTCAAACTAACAGTTTTAAGTGGTGTCCATACTTTTGAGTGGAAATTAGTTAAATTTAGCTTATTTTTTTTCCAGTGTACGTTTAAACGGATACAATACAACGTTGCCAAATTGCACGCTACACCACTGCTACAGATGGCTGTAGGTTCCTAATTTTATGTGAACACAAGCCAAATAAATCTCAAAGAAGAACTCCAATATCTTTGGAGCTCGAGATCAGCGCAGTCGCTGAACCACTCCACCGCGAAATTACCAATGACAGAGTATCTAAGTAGATTTGTGCGTCAAAGAGAATCCGTGAACGGATAGCAATCTGAAAGAAGTAATTGAACTGACTAAAGTGACTAGTAAAAGGGAATTGTCTTACCTTGCAGCTGAGATCTGCGGCTTCATAGAGCTGGATCGGGTTCTTGTTGGGAGGCTCCGGTTTATCGATGGAAGGCGAGGGCGATAGAGATGAGAAGGAGCTCATCGATTTGATCGGAGAAGAGTTTGATGATGCAACTGTCGTCGTTGAGGTCTCGCTTATTTGTCGCTTAGTGTGATTCGTCTTGATTGGTCTCCTGCTGATCAGGCGGTGCTCCACCACCGTCCCCCCGCCCCCGCCCATAACCGATTGAGGCCGCTGCTGATCGTTGCTCATCGTTGCGCCTTCAAAACCACGAACAGGCAACTCCTACATCGCACAGATGACACTTTTTGTTCGCGAACCAAACTGTTGCGATTTTCAATGTCGAACGCCTTCAAATCACTAGAATGCAACTTCTCTTGTTCGCGAACCAATTAAACTGTTGTGATTGAATGTCGAACGCCTTCAAATCGCTAGAATGCAACTTATGCAGTGCACGCGTATAACATAGCTTTCGTCCGCACACCGAACTTTCGCGATTGAGCGCAGAGCGCCTTCAAACCACAGATATGCAAAATGAACATTTTGCAAATAGCATCATTTCTATCCTCGAACCACAACACATTGATTAAATTCACCGTCTCTTCAATGAAGAATGTTGGTTAAACAATTTGTAAGCATCGATTAATTATTGTCAGCGGGAGATGTGTGTTAAGTTCAATTCGGAGTATGTTACGAGTACATCTCAAATTTTATTGGATTACTGTATTCACTAATTGTTCATAGAAGTCGGTTATTGTTCTTAGAAAAAAAAAATTGAGTCGAACTTAGTTCTCCGTTCGTTTTGCTATAAATTCTGACCGTCAACACTCCACTTTCTACGATAGTATCCATCCATTCAGTAATCAGTAATAGCGTTACTTTGTGAATATTTTGTTTTCGATAGTGTGTTTTGTATCATATTTTTACCGCTCATATTATGATCAATTTGTATCATTATACGAAATATCATTCACTGAAGAAAAAACATCGTTCTTAAAAGATATTGATCAACCTACATGCGTTATAATGAGGCACAGTAACCATAACCTGTATTTAAATCAGCAGCACAACCGTTAAGGAGGGGGAGGAGTGTTTGAAATTTTCCTAGCAGACTCTAAACTTTTTTCTGCTTACAAAGTAGGACAATGGGTCTGCCTGCTGCAAATGTTTGCTTCAGCGATTAAGACTTTCCATTTTGGTGCGTAAAATCGCATATTGTAAGCATCAAAGAGTCTAAAAATCAGCTCACTCACTCAATAAATGCGCGTTGAGATAAAATTCAAAGCTGTTGGACGAATGAGTGGGTCCCAACGAGAAGCCATATCTAATTGCAGCTTTCTCTACTAATTGTAAGTTAATCATTTTTCTCAACATAGAAAGTTACGATTATAGATGAGATCCAACTCCCACATTATTGTGACCTCATTCGAAAGCCACCACCTTTGAATTTTCTTTAACGGGTTAATTGAGTTTGTGAGTCACTGAAAGTACAGCCGAAGCAGCCTTTTAAAATAGCTTCGCAAAGCAAAAGTTCTAGCTCTACTAGAGAAAGTTGCAGTTGTACCGAAGTACTATATTGGTAGAGTAACAGCATTTCATCATGTGTTTGCTCTATCGAAAAAGTGCTTTGGTACAACCGCAACTTGCTATGGTAGAGCTAGAACTTTTGCTCTGCGAAGCTATTTTTAAAAGCTGGTTCGGCTGTACTTAAATTTTGTTTTTTCAGTGGTCGATTTTGATACTTTTTAAGGCTTTCAACGTGATTTTCACTTGATTTCTGCTGGGAACCGTCCGTCCGTAACGCTGTAGTTTTGATATGCAACAGACCCATTTCGAGCATGTACGCTAGGCAATGTATTAAAACAACCACCCCCCCCACCACCTCCTCCAGAAAAGTTATCGATTGAGTTGCTGCAAAAAATTGCGGTTTTGGCTGGTACGTTTCTGCATTTCATTACGTCAGGTAACGCATAAAAACACTCTCATCTGTAATCTTTTCTCAACCACGACGGAGTCGTTGTTGACTCTATGGAGTATAAAAAGTCTGCTCATGGAGTCAAAGACAACTCCATCGCGGTTGAGAAAAAATTACAGATTAGCGTATTTTCGTGCGTTAATTAGTCATATACACTAAACTGAACTGAGTAATCTTTAGGTCAACCGGGGTGGAATCATCGGTGAGTTTGTAAAATGTCATTAAATACTTATATTGCCCATTCCATTTGATTAGGCACTTTTCTTAAATGACGAAAATCGCTAAGTGGGAAAGCTGAAGCGCTCGGATTGAGATACGATCTCGGGCTCCGATTGTGCTGAGTCCGTACCTACTTTTGTCAACGGGGCAAGGGATCCTCCTTTGTTTTCCACCTGTTTCTCTCAAGTGCCACTTAAAATTGAATTTTCTTCAATTTAAGGAAAGTTATTTTTTTTCCAGGCAGATTCGTTCTCAGCGTGAAATTCTGTGAAGATTGCCACCCAAAAGCTTGCGGAGAATTTGATTTCAACCCTACTTAAGGAGGAAAAAGTGATTTATCAGTTTCACGCACACTCCTCCATAAGTAGGGTTGAAATCAAACTCTTCGCATGTTTTAGAGTGGCAATCTTTACAGAATTTCACGCTGAGAACGAATCTGCCTGAAAAAAAAAAGAAAAAAAAAAAAAAAAAAAATCACTTTCCTCAAATTGAAGAAAATTCAATTTTAAATGGCACTCGAGAGAAACAGGTAGAAAACAAAGGAAGATCCCTTGCCCCGTTGACAAAAGGAGGGAAGGACTCAGCACAATGGAAGCCCGAGACAGTCAGCTCGTATCTCAATCCGAGCACTTCAGCGTTGCCATTTAGCGATTTTCGTCATTTAAAAAAAGCGCCTAATCAAATGGAATGGATTTTAGTTTACGCATAAAAAGCTGGTGCAGTTCTGTATATTCCCATCTGCAAAACTTTGAAAAACTATCGACCAACAAACACATTAGTAAGTATAGCAGGGCTCACAATTGCGACTGCGGATTGCCGATGAGCCACGGGCGGATGCAAGAATTTGTCTTTCCCTCTCTTCTCCCATTTGAGCGCATGTATTAGAAAAGGACGGAGATGCGGGCTTAAGTCATGTTAAGTCCCCCTTTGCTGTCCTATTCGAACACATGCGTTCAAAGGGCAAAAGAGAGAGAGAGAGAGAGAGAGAGAGAGAGAGAGAGAGAGAGAAATTCCTGTACCCGTCCATGACTGACTGTTCGCGGTTGGGTCAGTAGCAGAGCTTCCAGTATTCGAGACAAAAACAAATTTCTCATAAGAATTGATGTAAAATTCGTATATTTTTTTTGCCAAAGCTGGCACCACTGTACTTTATCGTTAAAACCCGTTGTTAATGCTACAGAATCATACGTATTTACTTTGTAGCGAGGAATAATGAGAAAAAAAACCCATTTAAAAGCTGTGGGTTGCGCATTAACCGAGAAAATAGCTATTAAAGAAGTTGCAATGACTTTGTCTTCCATATCTCGTATACTTTCTCCGTGAGTATTCTTTAGCTGCGTCAATGCGAGTACATACTCAGAAAACTCAGAGAACATACTTGTAAACAGTTTTCAAACCCTTAGTTCATACATACAGTTTTATTTACCCAAAATTGGTGACTGGAAGGGCGAAAATGTCACCGGGTTTCTAAAACATGTGATTCCTCAGTGACATGCTTATCCGCTAGAGAGAAGCCACTAATGCGCGATATATTTGAAAAATAGTTTTGTTTGTTTTTTTGTTTTTATTTTATTTTTTTTTTGTTTTTTGTTTTTTTACGTTCTCCCCTTCCCCTAATGATACAAAGTTTTGTCATCATAAAAAAGTTGAAAGTTTGGAGTCTACCCATTTTTTGGCGTTGCATGGCTGTTCCTCTGAGTCTGAGCTCAAAAACCATCTTCAGCAGCGGCGGCTCGTGCAATGTGGCAACAATGGATTTCCTCCATTTAAAACTGTGTAAAATAATCGATTACTTGGTGAGGCGCAGCGCCTCACCTAGTTTAAATGGCAAAAGTGCACGGTTGCCGGATTGCACGAGCCGCCACTGATCTTCAGAAGTGTAGGCGCGGCTCATCGATAATTTTTGGCGAATTTTGAATTTTCCATTCCTTCAAATCAAAACGATAATTTGCCAACGACTTTAAAACTTTGATGATAAAGCGTTCCTCAATAAAATGGCAACGCTTATGTTAATTTTTAATGCATTTTTACTTTATAAATTCAGAAATAACCTTGAAAAATTCCAAATACTTTTGATTTAGGTGCACCTACACTTTTGAAACGACCTGTAAATAGCGTTGCTCCCAAGGTCTCTCGCAAGACCTTGATAGGGGCCTTGAATAAAGAGCCATGTTCTTATAGTAGACTAGCGGAATCAGTGGAAGCTCGATTATATTTCTATTTCGGGGAATAATCTTCCAATTTATTGTAAGTCTGGCGGAGGGCGAGCAGGTGCGGTAGTGCGGGGGTACGGGTGGGAACGGGCTGTGCATGCGGTGCTGTGTGCGCGCCACGCGGGTTGGCACATGGCTGGCGGGTGTCCGCAAGTAAATTGGATGACAAAATTGGAAATTTGCATACTTAGTATCAACGGACAGTTTTAGAGTCTGTTCGCTCTTACCATAGCAAATTCTAAATCGAATTTCTTTGGGTTCACACACCCTGGCTGCCCTATTAGATGTGTGCACAGTTGGTCGAGACTCAAACATTTCTGGATATTAGAACGAAGGAGGAAGAGGGTGAAAGCAGTTCGGCAACAATGTTTTTCCTTCATTTGAATTTATGTGAAACAATCGATTCGATTGTAAAGCAGCATCTTAGCCAAAAGTCGATTGTTACACATAATTTCAAATGGAGAAAAAACATTGTTGCCAAAGAGCACCGAGAATAACCCACCCAGAAAATAATATCGTGTGCTTAGGTGCAAATGAGACGATAAATATACTTGAGGATTTATACTTGACTTAATTTGACTTGAGAAAGACTCAAGTCGATGCGAGTCAAGTCAAGTTCAATGAAAGTGCATATTACAGCCGCATTGTTGCCACGCATGCATGTAAGTTGTTGGCTCTTATTATGTATTTAGTGGGCAAAGTCAATGATCATTGCAGGATACCAAAATTACCATGGGAAAGTGAATTTATTTTTAAAGAGCGTCAAAATTAACCCCTTATGGACCAAGCCCGAGTGTAGGTACTGGTTTTTCTCTTCTAGTCAATTTAACATTGTTCTAGTATCATGTTCTGAATAAACTTGATTCTGAGTGTCGACACTTACAAGATAAGGTTTCGGTCGGGCGCCTTCAAATCATCGTATAGGCAATTCCAGCTCCACCGAGTACGAACAGTTAACTATCTTCCCTTTATAGACGGAGGAGTGGGTTTTTTTGTGAACTAACCTGGGACCAATAAATGTACGGTACGGACGGTTTCTTGTTCTAGACCCCAAGTAGCGAATCCTCGCTTCTGATTGGTTAGGACTGCACCTAACGTTAAAGAACAAGGACCGTCCGGACCGTACATTTAATGGTCCCTGGTCTGTAAAGGGTTAAGGACTAACTTTGTGTGGACTTGCAAAAATATGACCGTCTCCTCATATGGACTTCAATACTGTATGGGGATATTAAAATATGGTACGTGAACATGAAGTATGTGGATATTTTTTCGTAGATATATCTACTTATGGATTTACAAAAGTGGACATATCATTCGGGAACCATTTTGTCACGTATTTTCTTTGCCGTTTGTGCCAATTTCATTCTCTATCTCTACACGGAAAAAAAAGATTAGTGAAAATAACCATACGGATACCTGATTTTGGCACCTGCTAGATGTTATGGTAAACTTGACCAGAAGTATGGTACATTTACCGATACTTTGAGTAAAGACATGCAATCAGGTAATATCACCTAGTACCTAGTCAAAACAGAGTATATCTCTGGTTAACATTACCATAACATCTAGCAGGTGCCAAAATCAGGTATCCGTATGGTTATTTTCACCATGGTTTTTTTTTCCGTGTATGTGCCAAGTATTCGGTGATGTACCGCGATACACCTGCGGTGTCAACACTGTCAACGATGCTGGTGGCACTGCTCTCCGTGATTGTAATGCAAGCATTTAAAGATAGGTCCAAAATGTTGACAAAGAAATACGACACAAAATGGCATTTTCACACGAAGGCTATAACTCGATTTTCACTGAACTGAACGCGATTAAATTGCGTTCATTGCAATTTTCTCGGCATTTTTCGTCAATCTATACCACAGAAAAATAGAATTGAGCCCGCTGATATCGTAACGCCGCCGCTCGGCGTTTCAGAAAAGATTTGGCATGACACACGGAAAAAAAAAAGATTAGTGAAAATAACCATACGGATACCTGATTTTGGCACCTGCTTGATGTTATGGTAAACTTGACCAGAAGTATGGTACATTCATTTACCAATGCTTTGAGTAAATTCAACATGCAATCAGGTAGCATCACCTACCTACCTAGTCAAAACATAAAATACTTCTGATTAACATTACCATAACATCTAGCAGGTGCCAAAATCAGGTATCCGTATGGTTATTTTCACCATGGTTTTTTTCCATGCAGTTTGTTTTACGGGCTAGTGAGAAAGCATCGCAGCTTCATACCATCATAGCGCCACCATATTGTCCCTATTCAGTGGTGGATTCAGAGGGGTGGGGGGGGGGGGCACGGAGGCTTGAGCACCCCCCCCCCCTCTCAGAACTCAGAAGCCTCAAATGTTGCCTATCTTCGACAGAAAAAGCCCAACATTGCTCCCTACGACGCGACGCTTCGAATTTCAAATTTTATACGTTCGTACCCCCCCCCCCTCCAACAATTTTCTGGATCCTCCACTGCCCACCTTGCTTATAGTTATGAAACAGCTCCATTTGTTTTCACGAGGAGATTACTACCTATATAGTCTTTGTGTTTTCATGAAAGCCTTCCAAAAATGTTACTTCATATCGCTTTTTTATATCAAAGAAATCCTATATTTTGGTCCATTGTGTGTTTTTCCGTCTCATCCGCCTTCTTCCCAAAGCTTAAGCAAGGATTTAGCTTAGGCCTCGTGACGAGAATTTTTGTCCCTCTATCCCAGAGTTTGAAGCGCCGTTTCCTTTGACATGAGGTCCGTTGAATAGCCTTTGCTTCGCTCACTGATTAGATCTAAAGTTTAAAGTTGATCAAGTTTTAAACAAGATTTGAAACCTCAACTGAAAACTTTTTATTTGTTTAATGCCCGCCGATAAACGCGTTTTCATTCTCTCAGGATGTTACAGCGCTTTAAAGATGAGATACTCTACTTACACACATAATATACGTGCATAAAAAAGTAGTTTCTTATTTAATAGTGCGAGGAAGAAGAATACATAACAGACATAAAATAGAGGAAAAGAAATCTGCATATTTTTCTTTCACTTCAAACATTGCTCAGTTTGCATATTTTGAGAATATCGAGCCAGAGTGAGACTTCAAGCGCTCGCAAAAGCGTTATAGGTTTGGTTTAACTTTATATGGAATGTGTTTACCTCCGGGTTTTCACTAAGGATGTTTTTAAAGCGTAATCAAAATCAGACTTTGAGTGGGTTAGCGATTGTTTGAAGCCGTTCCATTGGTTTTACCACGTACCTCTCCATTCTCCATCTATTTAGTCGGTAACGAATAAAGAAATTTATTTGTAGCCAATTAATTAGTTTGTTTTTTTGGCCGTACATTTTTAACAGTCAGTCTAGTTTTATGTTTTCTTTTTAGTCTAAACTAAAATAATGACGCTCCAGAAAGTTTAACTTATCATTAGTTCCAAAATTATGAACACCCTAAAGCTTTTTGATTCCAGTGTTGCCATTGCGTGCAAAATTATTAGGCAGTCAGCGTGTAAGAGCGCCGCACAGTGGTTTGATTTCGTCGAAAAGAGGCAAAAAATCAGAAAGTAATTTTTTATTAATTTATCATTCAGAAACTTTCAAGATCAATTAATTTTAATCACAGAGTACACTTTTAGTGATAGTAATTCAAACCTAGAAAAGTCACTGGAAAGTTTTACATTAATGCTTAAGAGCTAGGGTATAAAAATCGATGATTTTTAAGACTTTTTTTTCCGTTTATTTATGGCCACTTTTTTTGCTCTCCGACCACAGTGCGCCATACTAGGATTCGATTTTGATGCAATTGTGCACGTTGCAAAAAAATAGAGATATTTCTTACGGTTTCACTGAAAACTGTCAACATTGTGGTTGTAAACATGCATGCGAGCCTATAAGTATAGTAGTACAGTCAAACTAGCATTTGACCTAAAAAAAAAATCGGAACCAAATTCGGACGACAGGGCGTTATTCTGCATCGTCAGGACAAGGGCTCCTCAAAAGTCCCCATGAATCCGAGTTTTCCAAAGTCCCGAAAAACCGGAAAAACCCGGAAAATCCGGGTATTTTTCAAACGCTAATAACTTCGGTTCTAATGAAGATAAAGAGCACCGATTTTTTTCATTTTGTAGGAAATCTAATTTTCTATCTTTTCATTCTCTAAGTTTTTCATCCCCCAGCCGTTGCATTTCTTGGAATTTTCAAAAAACTAAAAGTTCATTTTTTTTTAAATTTTGAAAGTGAAAAATGAAGATTTTTGAGCTAGAAAACCAAAAACTTACCTCTTATCAAAGTTGTAGAGAATTAAAAGAGCTTTAAAATGGTGTAATTGGAAGTGTTTTTTAATGATTTTTACGCGAGGTAGGTCTGGAAACAGTTTACAAAACTGTGAGCGCAAAGCGTGTCGCAGCGCGAACGTAGCGCCCGAGCGCCGCGAAGTCCTGCGCAAGGCCCGTAACCATGTAAAGTGAGCAGCTAAGTATTATGTTTTAGTCCAGGCAAATTAGCATCTGTCAAGGAAAAAATTAATAATGAAAGTTTTTTTGCGGGAAGTTGTTGGAATTACCTTACTAGTCCCAGTGTCACCGACCGCCGCTAACGCCGCCATCTTGAAAAAACGCGGGGAGGGGGGTACCCCTGGCCGGTTTTTCGCGAATTACGCGGAAACCGCTCATCTTACGTTAAAAATGAACTGGACTTAATTGAAAGAACACAAAATTTCCTATCGAATGAATGTATTGTGATTTAGATTTATTGATTGGTTACTTTAGCATTTACTCAATTTACTATCGAATCAATGTATTAGATTTCACTTCAGTTCGATTTATCGTGAAAATATTGCGATATATCGAAAACATAGTTTTCATTTTTTTTTCTCTGAGGACGCTTTTCAAATATTCTGCAAATAATATTGAGGAACGAAGCTTGTAAGCGATGAAAAGGCATGTTAATACGTATAAAACTCGATATTTTTGTCAATTCGACTCTTCAATTCATACTTTTATCGCTTTTCCGTGGAAAGAAGCGGTAAAATGCCGAGATTTGCGAGCTTTCTAATGCTCTTGCATTCAAACAGTGGCGGCTCGTGCGGTTTGGCAACCTTGCTTTTTGGCATTTGAACCTATACGCAAAAGCATCAGTTTCTCAGGGATTCAGTGAACTCCCTGAAGATCGATCATTATACATAGGTTTAGATGGAGAGAATCCGTTGTTGTCACATTGCACGAGCCGCCACCATACTCAAATGATATTTCTACAATGTCTCCAGGAACGGATGCTTTGTGTGATAAAACCGGAAAGTAAGCATGAATCTGTTCTGAAGTCCATCAAATCAGCTCTGTTTAACCTTTGTTATACAGGAAGTTAGAACGCACTTGCCTCTTCAGGAGGTTGCTGAAAGTTTTGACTTTGTAACGTTGAATCATCAACAAGCAATCAACACGTGGAATTACAGCGGTTTAGAGCACCTAATAGTAAAAGAGATGACGAAGATACGACTAAACTGATTGAATGGTTTCGAAACCATCCACCGTTTCCTGAAGCTGAGAAATTAACAGCTATCTCTACAGCTATGTCTGCCGATTGTATACTATCAACTGCGTCAAAATGCCAAAGAAAGGCATTAATCAAAGAAGCTCATCAGGGGCTGGAAGCAATAAGCATTGATTTGTGTATCAAATCCACTCTCTGTGAATGTCCACCCCCCCCCCCCAATAGCTTTAGCTGTAAAGTCGACCATCTCCAAAAATGTCACTGGATAATAAACCCTTGAAATATATAGACGAGTAGCATCCGATGTAGGAGGCAAGATTCTTAATTTCACTTTGATCCTGTCTTTGGCAACTACCTACGCGATTGAAGTTCTTGTAACGATAAGAATTTAAGGCATCTGTCTGATGAGTCTGCTCCGTAAAACATCAGAACAAAGTCCGTTCCTACGCGGCTGATATCTGCGTGCGAAGAGTCTTTTTCATAAAATTTGAAATCGATAGGGCTTATTTTTTTTCTTGCATTGAAAAATTTCGTGAAAGAAGTTTTATTATTTGGAGCGGAAGGCAGACGTCCTATATCACATCCACTTGCTGCGTGGATGAATAAAAGATGGTCTTTGACATCTGCGACTGATTTTTGAAGATCTCTTTATATAGCTCGGAAGGGAAAATACCAAAAACCTATTAAGCTCCAGAGATCTTCAAAAATCAGTCGCAGATGTCAAAGACCATCTTTTATTCATCCACGCAGCAAGTGGATGTGATATAGGACGTCTGCCTTCCGCTCCAAATAATAAAACTTCTTTCACGAAATTTTTCAATGCAAGAAAAAAATAAGCCCTATCGATTTCAAATTTTATGAAAAAGACTCTTCGCACGCAGATATCAGCCGCGTAGGAACGGACTTTGTTCTGATGTTTTACGGAGCAGACTCATCAGACAGATGCCTTAAATTCTTATCGTTACAAGAACTTCAATCGCGTAGGTAGTTGCCAAAGACAGGATCAAAGTGAAATTAAGAATCTTGCCTCCTACATCGGATGCTACTCGTCTATATATTTCAAGGGTTTATTATCCAGTGACATTTTGGAGATGGTCGACTTTACAGCTAAAGCTATTGGGGGGGGGGGGGGTGGACATTCACAGAGAGTGGATTTGATACACAAATCAATGCTTATTGCTTCCAGCCCCTGATGAGCTTCTTTGATTAATGCCTTTCTTTGGCATTTTGACGCAGTTGATAGTATACAATCGGCAGACATAGCTGTAGAGATAGCTGTTAATTTCTCAGCTTCAGGAAACGGTGGATGGTTTCGAAACCATTCAATCAGTTTAGTCGTATCTTCGTCATCTCTTTTACTATTAGGTGCTCTAAACCGCTGTAATTCCACGTGTTGATTGCTTGTTGATGATTCAACGTTACAAAGTCAAAACTTTCAGCAACCTCCTGAAGAGGCAAGTGCGTTCTAACTTCCTGTATAACAAAGGTTAAACAGAGCTGATTTGATGGACTTCAGAACAGATTCATGCTTACTTTCCGGTTTTATCACACAAAGCATCCGTTCCTGGAGACATTGTAGAAATATCATTTGAGTATGGTGGCGGCTCGTGCAATGTGACAACAACGGATTCTCTCCATCTAAACCTATGTATAATGATCGATCTTCAGGGAGTTCACTGAATCCCTGAGAAACTGATGCTTTTGCGTATAGGTTCAAATGCCAAAAAGCAAGGTTGCCAAACCGCACGAGCCGCCACTGTTTGAATGCAAGAGCATTAGAAAGCTCGCAAATCTCGGCATTTTACCGCTTCTTTCCACGGAAAAGCGATAAAAGTATGAATTGAAGAGTCGAATTGACAAAAATATCGAGTTTTATACGTATTAACATGCCTTTTCATCGCTTACAAGCTTCGTTCCTCAATATTATTTGCAGAATATTTGAAAAGCGTCCTCAGAGAAAAAAAAAATGAAAACTATGTTTTCGATATATCGCAATATTTTCACGATAAATCGAACTGAAGTGAAATCTAATACATTGATTCGATAGTAAATTGAGTAAATGCTAAAGTAACCAATCAATAAATCTAAATCACAATACATTCATTCGATAGGAAATTTTGTGTTCTTTCAATTAAGTCCAGTTCATTTTTAACGTAAGATGAGCGGTTTCCGCGTAATTCGCGAAAAACCGGCCAGGGGTACCCCCCTCCCCGCGTTTTTTCAAGATGGCGGCGTTAGCGGCGGTCGGTGACACTGGGACTAGTAAGGTAATTCCAACAACTTCCCGCAAAAAAACTTTCATTATTAATTTTTTCCTTGACAGATGCTAATTTGCCTGGACTAAAACATAATACTTAGCTGCTCACTTTACATGGTTACGGGCCTTGCGCAGGACTTCGCGGCGCTCGGGCGGGCGCTACGTTCGCGCTGCGACACGCTTTGCGCTCACAGTTTTGTAAACTGTTTCCAGGCCTACCTCGCGTAAAAATCATTAAATAACACTTCCAATTATACCATTTTAAAGCTCTTTTAATTCTCTACAACTTTGATAAGAGGTAAGTTTTTGGTTTTCTAGCTCAAAAATCTTCATTTTTCACTTTCAAAATTTAAAAAAAAATGAACTTTTAGTTTTTTGAAAATTCCAAGAAATGCAACGGCTGGGGGATGAAAAACCTAGAGATTGAAAAGATAGAAAATTAGATTTCCTACAAAATGAAAAAAATCGGTGTTCTTTATCTTCATTAGAACCGAAGTTATCAGCGTTTGAAAAATACCCGGATTTTCCGGGTTTTTCCGGTTTTTCGGGACTTTGGAAAACTCGGATTCATGGGGACTTTTGAGGAGCCCTTGTCTTGACGATGCAGAATAACGCCCTGTCGTCCGAATTTGGTTCCGATTTTTTTCGAGGTTAGGGCTGTTTTTAAGCTAGTTTGACTGTACTATAGAGAAAAAGCAAAACATAAAACGAACGTAATTTGATCATTCATAGCCAAATGGCAACATCGCTTAATTCCTCGGTCTCACGGAACAGAATTAAAACTATCAATCGACATCATCCTAACCTTATTCTAGTTGTATGGAATGAAAAAGTGTAGGCTGGCTCTCTTTATTAATTTCGCGATTTTTCCGAAGTTTTCATTTCCCGACCCACTTTGAACTAAAGGAACATGCATAGTGCACTTTCATGATTAAATCTGATTTCTACTTGATTTCCTCAAAGTTGTCAATCAATCAATCGTAGTACACAACAGGTTTTCGCGTGTATGTTACAAAACTTTCAACCGGCCCTAAGAACTTTTCCTATCGATTTTCCTCGCCAGAAACTTAACCGGCGTCCAAACATACTGGCCAAGCGCGCGCCCTCATTATAAAAGTTGAGCTTCCTTTAATCGCACACATATTCTTTCTAGTTCTTCTTTGCCGTTCGCATACATATTTGATGAGTCCTTCGGCCGGTTTCTCGGACGAAGCGAAGGTAGCGGAGCCTTTTTTTCCCCTTGTTGAGAAGAAAGTTTTCACGCCATCATTAGTGCAAGAAACTTCCTAAAATGTTATAGTCAAGCAAGTATAGAAGGAAGTCTCCGAATTCCGCATAGAGCTCTGCGCCTTAAGGATCCAAATTTTGAAAGTTCGGCCGGCCGATCACGCTATCTGAGCTCAACACGTCGCATCACACCGTTAGATTCGTGGCTCATCATCAATGGTGTTACAGGCTGGTCTGCTGATTCATTAGTACCTGTTTTATCCTCACCTTTTCAATTCCTATACAGGGTGTTGAAAAACTGTTCCCGAATATTTCAGGGGAGGATTCTACAGGTCAAAATAAGACCTTTTTTTCCTATAAACATGTGTCCGAAAATGCCCCCCTTTTGAGCTACAGCCCCCCAAAGTTTTAAAAAATTTACGGTTTTTTTGGAATAGCGACCACTATTATGAACCAAATGTCTTAAAACTTGGTGACCTAAAGTATTTTTACGTGTAGAATCCATTACTGTCCTCGAAAAATTCAGAAATTGATTCTAATTGTACTTTTCACGCAATATTGTACCTTTAACGGCACGAATTTTATGTTACGGATTAAAATTTTGAAGAATAATTACCGAAATCAGATGCGAAAAACCCTTAGAAAGATTTTTGGTACTCCTTGTTTCTTTCGATACGACGCATTTTAAGCGAGATAATCGCTGCACAGTGTGGAAAAGTCAGCGTTTTTACCATAGCGGCCGGCCCGTAGAAGCAGCGGAGAGGCGGGTTGCATACTCACTGCCGTTTTTCATGGTAAAAGCGCTGACTTTTCCACACTGTGCAGCGATTATCTCGCTTAAAACACGTCTTATCGAAAGAAACAAGGAGTACCAAAAATCTTTCTAAGGGTTTTTCGCATCTGATTGCGGTAATTATTCTTCAAAATTTTAATCCGTAACATAAAATTCGTGCCGTTAAAGGTACAATATTGCGTGAAAAGTACAATTAGAATCAATTTCTGAATTTTTCGAGGACAGTAATGGATTCTACACGTAAAAATACTTTAGGTCACCAAGTTTTAAGACATTTGGTTCATAATAGTGGTCGCTATTCCAAAAAAACCGTAAATTTTTTAAAACTTTGAGGGGCTGTAGCTCAAAAGGGGGGCATTTTCGGACACATGTTTATAGGAAACAAAGGTCTTATTTTGACCTGTAGAATCCGCCCCTGAAATATTCGGGAACAGTTTTTCAACACCCTGTATATCTATAAACGAGAAGAAAAGGAGTTCTAGAAAAGGTAGGATGTATAAATAGATTCGTTTTAGTTCGTTCAAAAATTGACGGTGAAAAAACAAACACATAGAAACAAACAGACAAACTTTCCTCAGAGAAGGGTTCTCGTTATCACTGCGTAGGAAAATATATATTTTTGAAATATTATTCCTCTTTAATATTAATTCAGGCGTGGAGTAATATGGAAGTGTAAAAATATGGATGGAGGAGCAGGCAGGAGGCTCCTGGAGTACGGTGAGGGGGGAGGAGGGTTTGGAAGTGAGATTGTTGCCGAGAGGCGAAAATCCCTCTCATGAATAAGGCAGCGAGCCGGCGTATTTTATAAAGATAGATCTCAGGCACAAAGACTTCTAATATACTATCTTAGAAGTCTTTGCTCAGGCAGGGTTAGGATTGGAAGGACCTGAACTCAAAGCCCAATTTTCGGAGGCAGAAACCCAGCTCTCGGCTGTCATATCATTGACTACTATAGGCATAGGTTCGCAACAGGGAGTCCTCTCGCCGAGGCTGCCAATTTTCCTATCGCGTCCCTAAAAATCACAGTGACAAATAGAAACCTAGCGCTGAACCTTCGACGCAGGTGTGTCTTTTTCTAGCTCAAAGGTCGGGATTCATCGAAACAACAGCCAACATTTGGCATTTTGGCTGTACTGTTGAGTGATTAACAAAAATTAGGTTTTCCTCGTGGTTGAAAGTAACGTTTGTTTTTGTTTTTTGGTACTTTGTTTAGTTCTGTTTTTGTTTCTGTTTCTGTTTCTGTTTCTGCTTCTGCTTCTGCTTCTGCTTCTGCTTCTGTTTCTGCTTCTGTTTCTGTTTCTGTTTCTGTTTCTGTCTCTGTTTCTGTTTTTGTTTTTGTTTTTGTTTTTGTTTTTTCTGTTTGTTTGTTTCTGTTTTTGTTTTTTTTCCTTACAGAATAACGATTTGTTGACTTTTAAAGGAATCAGAATCTTTGAATAACTTCAAATTGAAGGCGCTTGAGGAAACATTATTTTTCAAATATTAACAATTCGGAGTCGCACTTCGTGTGAATTAAAAAACTGACATTGTTGGTGAGGGCGTGAGAAAGATCCAGGCACAGGAATACATGATGAATATAGGGACGTGGTATTAGTCGTATTTTGCTTTGCCATCGGAAGCCGTTCGATGGCCATCGACAGGTATTGCTCGTATTTTGCTTTCCCGATGGCCATAGGAAGGGGCGGAGCCAAGGCGGAGCTTAATTTAATTATTAATTTAATTTCACAATGAGGCAACGCTGTATATACCATCGGGCGATGGCCGTCAACGTTGACGACCTCTCGTGCTCGTCAACCGTTTCGCCATCGCCGATGACGGATAGTTCGTCGCGTGCCAAGCGGTCATCGGCGTAAAGTCACTCGATTTTAGCGCTTTAATTGTTTTTGGTCAGAGGAATATCATCGCGCGATGGTCATCGGCCCATCGCCGATAACAAAGCAAAATACGGCTATTGCGATAGGGCTAAAAACAATAAATTCAAATAAATCAAACGTTTGGCAACATGATGCGGTGGATAGTTGCTCTGTGCGACACGGGACACGAGCCCTGTCTCCCTCCCTATACATATATAGTCACCGGTTACCACGCGTATAACACTATCAGCCGTAATGGATATCGATTTGGCTCATTAAGAATTTAAGATAAGAAGAACAAACTCCCGAATGAGAGTTTAATTCAAGGCAAGCGCGGCGCGAGGCAAGCCAAGCGCAAGCGGCGAGGACAAGACAAACGCGACCTCTCCAACCCCCCCCCCCCAAACTCCCTAACTCCCCTTAACCCTTCCTTCAAATTGAGGGGAGATCTCAACGGCTTATCCGGAAAAAAGATCTCTCTGGTGGTGTCACTCTAAATTATTAGCGCGTGTTGCGTGAAAACGTTCACACATTAATAATTTAGTAACTGACTGAGCGAAATGGGGAGACAGTGATAAAGGTTGTTGACAGGAAAATCAAAAGAATCCTCATGCTCATCAAAGGAAGTAACTGAGGAAAATGTTGTGCCCCCTATCACCCCCCCCCCCCCAGGCTTCTGGAATATAGTCTCGTCGAGATAAAATTAGTCATCAGATTTGTTCTTTGCTAAAAGTCAGCGATAGGACTTTTTTTTTTTTTTTTTTTTACATTTTATTAGCACGACTAAACAAATGTGTACAACACTTTGTTTCTTTTTTATGGTTAAACAGCACTTCACGTCTGGTGAAACCCGCTTCCTAGGGTTCAACGAGAGGAAATAATAAAGACGAAGACAGTTGAGTCTCTGTTCCAAGTATATGAATTTGATATCTCCTGTTTCCCTCCACTGATATTCCATATATCTGTTGTATGCCAAATTATGTTACCCCTAAACTGGAAAAAAAATTACCAGAAGCATATGACAATATGTGAACTTATGTAAGGGATAGTACAATGACCAGAATTCAAGTGTTTGTGCCATACTTCTTGAAACTTTTTAGGAAATTGTAGTTCTATAACCATATTCTGGCATCAACACCTGAATTTTCTGGTCAGAGTAGTAGACTTTCTGTCGTTTTTATATCGTTGTGCTTCTGGTAATTTGACTATAGAATCTGGTATTATGACTGTCGCTTTTTTTCGGTGTTGTTATTATGTTTTTTTTTTTTTTTTTTTTTTTTTCAATAGATGATTTATATATGTTCTTTGTGAGCAGGTATTCTCATTATTATAGTTGCCACTAATGGCGATCGATTGTTTTACATAGATTCAAATGGGGGGACATTGTTGCCAAATTGCGCGAGCCACCGCTGTCAAGTCTTACAATTCTCAACCAACAACATTACTCATTATTGAAACAGTCCTATAACGATCGATTTAACGAAATAGTAAAATGGTTAGCCTGCAGATTTTGTGTTTTGAGGACATTTCGATACGCGCTATTATTATACAAAAAAGCCCAAGTCAATTTAACGTTTCGAAACCGCCTTTCACTATTCAATTTTTTAAAAGAAAACCCTATGAGTGAATGTTCTAGATTTTTCCTCAAAATTTGGGGGAAAGTATAAAAAATCTCGTAAAAAAAAAAAAAAAAAAAAAAATCATGGGGATTGATGGTTGGTTTTTGACGGTTTACCATTAGGAAATGAAACTGCATATAGTTGGAGATTTAAAAAAATGTGGATTATTGACTTACACCTAGCCTCTTCGTAGAAACACCGAAGTTTTTTAGATACATAATATGAAAGTAAGTATTTAAAAGGATGGACATTTTAATCATAAAAACAATAAAAACTGAGGTTTTTTTTTTTTTTTTTTTTTTTTTTTTTTTTTTTTTTTAAATCCTTCAATTTACTGAGAGTTAGACAGTGACAAATGAAATAAGCTCTTGAAAAACAGATGAAAGAGTTCTGAAGGAGTTTTTTTCGACCGAGTCGAAAGGCGATGAGGGGCAAATGAAAGAATGAACGAATGACTTCACGGTCGTGCTTTTCACGATGGACGTGAGATCTCCCCCCCCCCTTCTCCTCGTATCAACCTACCCTTTCGACCAACTCGCCCAACCAGGAAAATTCCCGGCATTTCCGCCTGTTAATATTTCCTTGAACTTACATGGTCAATCAAGAGCCCTTCAGATTGGTGATATTCTATTCACATCACTCCTTTGCCTCTGATGTCCAGAAAAAAAATGACTTTTACCATAATTTGAAACCGATAGTCAAATTATTTTTGGTTACCAAAAGAACTTTTTTTCCTTATTGTTGCTTTCGAAAGTTGATTATTTTCCTTCAACATTCATACATATTATAGCCGTAATTTGTTCTGGCATCAAAATTGCCGATGTTTTTTGATCTTTTGCATGCTTGAAAGTCAAAATATCGATTGAAATGGTGATTTTTCGGTTGAAATGGCACTTTTTCGGTGATTCTCTGGTGATTGATGAAATGGCTTTTGTAGCTATTTTATATCCATTTTATTTCTGTCACCGAAAGTCTTCTTCGTCTGATGTCGTTTTTGGGCACCACAAAAAAAATATGAAAATAAGCGATAAAATAACTGCCATATAAAAGCCATTTCATCGCAAATCAGTAAAAAAGTGCCCTTTTCATCGAAAAATCATCATTTCAATCGATAATTTTACTTTCAAGCAAAATAGCTGAAAACATCAGCATTTAGCACAACAAATAATGGCTATCTTGTGTCCTTGAAGGTTATGACGGCTCAGACGTTTGATATTTTTAACAGCTCTAGAGAATTCGATGATATCTTCAAGAAATCATAAAAATATTATATAAGTACTTTGAACTTATTCAAAGAAGAAAAAACTCACGCAGAGTCCCTATAAAATATTAAGATTAGAAAGTATTGATCGAATATTTCCAACGATAGCAATTCATATACATACATGGCACTCACTAATCCCCTTTTAATTAATTCTTTGCCATTTTTTTTCCATTTAGGATCTAATCCTTTCCAAGAGCTCACTTTTTCATTCTCTCTTTTTTCGTAGAAACGCTGAGGTCTTTGCTCGATACTAGCTCACATTGCCTACTGCGTACTGGTATGCTTTGAAGAGTTCGTGAAGGGTTCAATTACTGACAAAAAGTTATTGAATTTCATAAAAGCAAGATGGCGGCAACTGTTTTACATCTTACTCGATTTTTTGAAAAAAAAAAATAATTGGTGATTGAGTTCGAAGAAATTGAGTCACTTGGAGCTATCGTTATAACCATTTTATATTCGAGTTTTTATAGTAAAAATTACAAATCAGTCTCTCCACAAATATAGCGCAGTCACAAAAATTAAAAATTCCAAGCACAACGCGAATGCGTACAAAAATAGAAAACAAAATGCGATTTTGGGGCGTACATTTTGGAAACTGGGGCTTGTGAGAACTTTGTTGGTTAGCTCTTTCAATACCAAGCCGGAATCATTCGTTTCCGTACCTTGATCTCTCATTGACAGTAAAACCTACTCTAAATCGTTGAACATTTGCAAAATAACGTTTCATGAGGCGCCTTCGATTACTGGGATAGGCAAAATGAACACAGATGAGTACGCACATTTACCTACCCACTAGAAAGCGAGTTAAAGCTTTGATCTCTTCTGATATCCTGGACCTAGCAGTAAAAAGGTTACTGTCATTGAGTCTAACTTTGGCCCGGGGGGGGGGGGGGGGGGGAACATTGGCCCATGAGGAAAAATCATTTGTGAAGCTGAACAGTTTTATTATTTTAGCATGTTTGGATTGCGTTTTCAGGTCAATTGGTAAGTGATAACCTCTATATCCAAACATGTTAAAATAATACAACTGTTCAGCTTCACAAATGATTTTTCCTCCCAGGCCAAAGTTAGACTCAATGACAGTACGCGTTTCATTGATGTGCTGGAAGAATTTCTAAAGCTCTCGTTTTTTTTTTGTTTTTTTTTTTTATTATTATTAGTTTTTTATTTTTTTGAATACCTTTACCATAGTATAGGCGTTTTATTGACGCAATGCTTTGAAACTGTTTCAGACCAAACCGAAATTTGAAATTGATTAATCAATTTGACAACAGTTCAATTGAGAGGATTTTAATAGAACCTATTTTTCCCCTGGTAAAGGTTCTACGCAGCACAAAAACCTCACTGGCGATGGAACTTGAAGGCAAAATTGAAAATACACATTTTGCAGTTTCTGCAGTATTGATATTCATGAACGTATAATGCATTATTGAAAGTTACCCAAATAACATATTGTTGCGTTCATTTGGTTGTTTTAATTGGGGAAATAAAACTGCAAGTATCGATTCAAAGACTCGTAAATATTATCTGTAGCTTCACCAACTTTTCTGAAGCCCAGTGATGTTTTCGAGGTACCGTCAATACAACGCACCATCATTAAATAAAATTAATTTGTAAAGGAGAACAGGAGAAGGCACAATAATTATGGAGGATTGCATCCAATTTGCAATCATACTCTCTAGAGCTTTACGCTTTAGTGAAATGATGCCACGTCTACGTCAGTCGTCTATTGTCTAACAAGAGATACATGCTCTGGGCTTTATATCTCAATTCAATCCCTTTTTTCTCGCCCGGCCGCCCCGCGATGTAGGTATATACATTGCACACAAAGTTGACAGACAAAATTGCTCTCGATCCGGACTGAGGATAAACCCCACAATAAAATCACTTCGTGGTTTCCAATGATGTTGTCGCTCTGTGTGTCTGTATATGTCCACTCACAATCAGTTCTTTCAAGAGTGAATCACTGTCATGATTCTTACCTCATGCGATCAAATTGAAAGAGGGCGAGAGAGAGAGAGAGAGAGAGAGAGAGAGAGAGAGAGAGAGAGAGAGAGAGAGAGAGAGAGAGAGAGAGAGAGAGAGGGAGAGAGAGAGAGAGCGATAGCGACCGGTGGCTCGTTCGTTAAGTGATTTGCCTGATTCATGGAAGGGATGGAAAGGAAAGAAAACGTAATGCATCCAAAAGATGAATAAATAATCTAGAATTGAACGATCTGAGCCTCAATATTTCTCATAGTAGGATCTTAAATGTATCTTCTTTCATAAATGTATTTCAATATCTCTCCAAACCCACGGTGCCCCGGTGCCTAGGTCTGTTTTTGTTGCTTTACCGCGATGCTTATATAAGTTCACGAGCCACTGCTGAGAAGGAAACATTCCTGGAACCGTCTCGATTTTGATGAGGAGGGAGCTCCGCGGCGATTTCCCCGATTTAATTAGCAACTCTGCCTCGCGGTGCATACAAAATCAAATCCTTGATTTTGATCGGGTGTTGCGCATCGCCCCTCAAACTACCACAGAACGCTCTAATTATATTTCGAAATACGCCGGTACACATATAACATGCATTGCGTTCGGTATCTGGCGCCGAGCCTTGACGCGACGCGACGTTCAGTATTCTCTGTGTCAAACACAAAGCGTGTGTACTATACCTCCGTCTCTCCAAATCTAAGCTGATCAGATTCTCTGCGTAAATTGATTTGAATAGATCTTTGCATCTCTGAGCTCTCTCTCTGTCTCTCTCTCTCTCTCTGTCTCTCTCTCTCTCTCACTCTCTCTCTCTCTCTCTCTCTCTCTCTCTCTCTCTCTCTCTCTCTCTCTCTCTCTCTCTCTCTCTCTCTCTCTCCCTCTCTCTCTCTCTCACTCTCTCTCTCCCTCTCTCGCTCTCGCTCGTCTCTTCGTTATTCAGTTTGAATCATAATTGCGAATTGCGATGCGGAAACCAACCACCGCGGTTCAATTTAATTGAGATCGCCCGCTGTCCTTGCAATTGATATGCGCCCTGTAATTCCGCGAAAATGATAGCGGTGAAGGTTTTAAGGATTCCGGTTTATTTTTGAATGAGGTGAACCAGTTCATCGAGAATCGCGGTCCTGAATTCCTGAAAACCGAGCATGAACATTTACGCACTTTGCTTTCAGTAAAATGGACGATATTAATGAGAATTCATTTGTCTGCATTCCAGTGCGCTGCATACTTTCTCATATTTAAAAAAAAATAAAAGAGAAATGTAATCAAACCATCCAAATTAGTAACCTATTTCTAATTTAAAAAAAAAAATAATAATAAAAGATTCGTCAATTCCTACTGTATCTTGTGTTTTTGTTTATTCATTCGTTTTGCTGGGGTTTTTTAATTTTCTTTGCGAGTTTTTTGTTATTGAGGCAGCTACCTACGGGCATAAGTTACTTCGACAACATTCCAACCAATTTTTACCATTTATACTTTATTTGCTTTATACTCGCCATTTGGGATTTGGAATTTCTGAGAAAACTTTCAAAATATTTTTGAAAACACTCAAGACATCGAAACTGATCGAATTTCCAATTTTTTTCTTTCTTAAAAATCCACCCCCAAAAAAACTTTTTTCCAAAAAATGTTTTATTTGTTAAAAGGAAGCCTTTTTATGTCAAAATGTCCGATCAAGCTATTTCCATCGACTGGCCAAAAGATTACACTTTTCAGTTCAGTTCATTACTGCCATAGTGTCATACATGCAAATACACATCTGTAATCTGATTTCAATGAATCATAGTTAAATCATCAAATTATCCACAATTTGTTAAAATCAGTTCCGGGGACTCCACTACGATTGAGAAAAAAACCACAGACCACAGTATTTCCATGCGTTACGCAATCAAACTCTGAAGTGAGCTCTATGATCTTTTGATGAGCCGGTGAAATCATCAGTGAATTGGAAAATACCATTAACCCTTTCAATAACCCGCCCGAGTATACTCGTGGTCTTAATTTGGCCTTCTGCCAACTATCCCAATTTTTCACTCATCTTAAAAACCGTCCCGAATTGTTAACTTTCGTAAAATAACAATTAATTCTTCTTGCGCCTTCAATTAGGTGGATAGGAAAAATCAACACGTCAAAGTAGGAATAGTCAACTTCCCTCTAAATGCGAGCAAGTTAACGTTGATTTATTTTGGTAACCTGGTAATTAAAGGGTTGAATGTTTATATATCAAAGGAAAATGTCAAACTCAGGCAAATCGCTAACGGATTGGGATTTGCCTAGGCGAAGAACATGACGTTTTATGATCAGAAAAAAATCAGATCAAGCGTAATGTTGACTTCAGAATAATTGCATTGAGATTTATTTTAGCTCATCTGAAAGTTAATAAGTTGACAAAAATGGTGATTTCATCAGATTAGGATTATTTTGATTATAGTTCTTTACTTGCGATGTTTTAGATGAAGTGTGTTTGAACGCATCTGCATCAACCCATTACTGACCAAGCCCGAGTTTATTCGTTTTTTTCCCTAGTCTATTTACCATTGTTTCAGTCTCATATGATTCCAAATAAATGCGATTCTCGATTACACGATTACCAAGTAATCGTAATCGTCGTTTTTTCGGAGCATGATTTTATGGTGATCAAGGCTGATTTTTTACAAGCCACCCATCATATTAGTTGCAGAAGTATTAGATCTAATCAAAAATACCCTTGATTTTACTATTTATCTGTGAAAAATGGATGTAATTACCATCCAAAGATTTGACGATTACGATTACTCGGTAATCGTGTGAACGATTACGATTCCCATTTGCCCAACTCTGATAGACACTATGAACATAAGATTATATCGGGCGCCTTCAGTTCATCGTATTGGCAATTCCAACTCCCCCGAGTACGAATAGTTAACTACCTTCCCTACATAAACAGAAGAGTGGCTTGAACTAAGCTGATCAATAAAGGGCTAAATCGCTTTAAAAGTTCATAAAAAGAGGACTAGCAGGCCTATCCTTGAAATTCACGACTTTTGGGTAGACTGGATAAGAATGGAAAACGGTGATTGGTAGAGACGAGTCACGTGGTTGCCAAGTCTAATCAAAATACGGAATTTATCTAATTGGTTATCAGGTACTCCGAGACTGCCCGATAACCAATTAGATAAATTCTGTAGTTTCATTAGACTTGGCAACCACGTGACTTATCTCCACCAATCACCGTTTTCCATTCTTATCCAGTCGACCCGAAATTCGTGAATTTCAAGGATCGGCCCGCAGTTGAGAAAAACTTAATCTATGGGTATCAATATGCTCGTTAGCTTCTTAGCTTTCGAATAAGTTCAATCAAATCTCAATATAATTGTTTTGTAAGTCACACCACTACGCTTGATCTGCGCTTGTTTTATGATTATAAATAAACGACTTACTCTATACCTAGGCAAATTCCACGGGAAAAAAGACTGGTAGAATTTACCATCTGCGTAGCAGTGGCGAAGCGTGCAATTTGGCAACGTTTTAATGTGTCCATTTAAATCCATGTAAAAGGTCGAATGCGAAGGTGCTTACCGAACACCCAACAGTTCGATCTTTTTCATGGGATTAAATGGACGAACTGCAACGTTGCCGAATTGCACGCTACGCCACTGCTGCGTAGCTGATTTTGGAGTCTGCTATCAAGTATGGTAAATTTTACCATCATATGATAAATTCCACGTACCTTGTGGTGAAATGTACCGACAGGTTATCTTAGTTTACCACAAGGTACTATCAGTCAATTAAAGATTGGGACTAAACTATTTGGGCTCGGACACTCGGCGCTTGAGGAATTAGCGATAAGGGGAGAAACTCTCGGAAATTTGCAGCAGTGTTGCCAGCTTGTGCTAACGGTGAGCGATAAGGGTGGGGTAGCGAGGGGAGTGGAATATAAACCGCAGGGCCTTCACTCATAACAAATATGAGCGAGCAGATAAGCGTGCCTCGTCGAGAGCGGCTATCCGTCTCCGATCTGTGCCGTCTCTTTTCCGACCAGTGCAGTTTCACCTAAAAGCTGGCCATCGTGTCGTGTCCAAACGACACAGTCCCACTGTCGTCAACCCCTCCTCCCCCTCCCCTACTCCTTCCACGCTGCTTCAACTCTCATTGTCAGTTCAACTCATTATTTCTTCTTTTCATTCAATAGACTTTCAGTGACTCGTTACTCGTTTGTTGTAAAAATTGGTTTTCAGCGATGATGGCCCCCCTCCTCCACAACACAAATATCATTGAGTCAGTGCCGACAATTTTTGGGACAAATCCTCCCTTAAGACTATAGAAAGACTTTTTTGGGTTGCGCTTCCGTCGATGATGATATTGCGTGGATCCAGGAGGCACGAGGGCATGTGCTTCCCCCCTTCCCCATTCTCAAAAAGCGTTAAAAATTGCCCTTTTCCATCGTAAAATGATCTTGTAATGCTTTTTGGACGCTAAAAATTGCCATGTCTATAACGTGCCCCCCCCCCCCCTCGCCCTTCAGAAAAATTATGTGGATCTTTCATTAGGCTGATGACTGTTGACACATTATGATCTGTTGCCCGGGAAACTTTTTTAATTATCAGAGACGTTCAAAGTATCATTCAGAATTTAATTTGGAGCAGCAATTGTGGCGGATCCAGAAGATTTCCTGGGGGAGGGAATAGATCACCCTTCTAGATTTTGAAATTTGTAGTGTCTTTGAAAGAATATTTTGGCAATTTTCTATCAAGTAAGGGCGACTTTTAAGGGTTTCCGGGGCAGACACGCTCGCCGCCACCCATCTCCCCTCTCGTTGGTTCCCTTCTAGTACCCCCCCCCCCCCGACATCACACGGAAAAAAATACTATCATAGCGACAAAATACTGGACTTTGATCATCGTTTTGGGACTCGTTAAAAAACACCAGGTCAAGAAACCCAGGATTACAGCGAAACTTACGGGTTTAAAGTTATATCTCAGTAGAACGCAAAAAACTGCGCTTGATCGGTGGATCGACTCGTTGCTCGTTGGCATGGTTAGTGTTCCATTCTGTTTTGATGGAACACTCGAACCGCATTGGCTAACCGCAATAAAAAGACGGGAGTGTTCCGTTGTTCCGATTAAAAAATTCCGGTTTGTTCCGATTAAAAAATTAGCCTCACCAGTACTACCAAATATAACTTTTTACTCTTCAAGGGTTTAGCTCTTGATACCTTCTTTTCAAGTGCAGTTGATCATCTGGACCGAAGGCAAATTAACAATGAGATAGAATTTCTGCGAAGGGACAGCAATAAATTGTCACGTTTTGAAGCATGGATGGGAAGTGATTTCAGCGGAAAAGAAAGTTTATCCATTTTTTTTCTTTTGCTTTGATCCATTGGTTTCAAAGCTCATTTGAGTTTTTAAGTTTAAGTCAAGCGCTTACATTTAATATCAAAAACTCCTCTAAGACATGTTACCGAAGGACATTTTGGGTCATAAATGATAAAAACAAACGTAATTAACAGACAGGTGGACTATGGAGTAGAAATTAGCATTGCCTTTCGTAAAACTTTTACTCAAATTTTTCATGGAGAATATTTTTTTAATTTTTAAGGTTGCAGTTTTATCAGGACATAATTTTTTCACGTCTCAAATTCATGACCCAGTTTAGTTTTCTCCTTTGATTTTAACTGTCAATTGTTGACAGGAAAGTCTCGTCTTCTACCTTACTAAATCGTATTCGCCCCTCTAACAAAGCATTTCTTTCTCCTACTTGCATAAATATTCACCAGAACCCATTAATCAACTTTAGGGACGGGGGAGGGGTTTAAAGCAGAGGTGGGCACGGTAAATGGTAATCGCTTCCTCACATCTGGGTTGATTTTCAAACCTCTTAGATATGGGTTGAGGGGGAGTTTTTAGGGGTGCTGAATTCAAAGGAACTAATCGTGTTTTGATGAATTACATTGATTGTATATTGAATTTCATCATAAGTTCAATAAAATCGGAACACCTGATTAAGGCTGAAATCCACCTCGATTACTTTTGAAAAGTGATCGATGAAAGAAATCGATAAACCCAGTTTGTCAAAGATTATAGATCATAACATAATGCCATCCGAGGCAAGACCCCCTCCCTCAAAAGCTGCCTCTGAAAGTATAAGCTTTATTATTAGTCTCAAATGAGTTAAATCATTTAAAAGAGGAAAGGTTTCGGCGATTACGACGACAATCATTGGCGAATACCGGGGGAAAGGGGGGGTGACCCCCCTCCCCTCCGTTCAGCCAAAAAAGGGGTAAAGAGGGAGAAGGGAGGGAAAGGGAAGAGAAAGGAAAAAGGGGTCAACGGGGGCGTAATTCCCCAGATCGCCCCCCCGTTCGCGAGGGCTAGATGTGTTACTTTACAATAATTAATTGCAATCGATATACCACCCATCTTTCATAACCTTCTGAAGAAATGAGAATCTGCATTATTCAAGATCATGGAAGTCCAAAGAGAGCCCGTGAAACACCCACCCCCCCCCCACACCACTCCTTGGTATATAAAAAATTGAGAGTAAATCGAATTAAGAGAAAATTAGAGTCCCTGAATATGAGGCAGAGCTGCCGTTTTGCGTATAATTAATGAAAATTTTCAATTCACCGATGATTCCACCAGTTGAAAAAAGATTACACAGTTCAGTGCAGTGTATGACTGCACTGCACAAAAATACTTCGATCCGTAATATTTTTTCAATCGGTGGAAACGCCGTAAATTAATTAAAATATCCGCAAGTTTTTTAAAGTCATCGACGACCCCACCGGTCGAGGAAAGATTACAGATGCGAATACGAATATATTCGTGCATTACCATCTTATACACTAAACTGAACTGTGTAATCTTTTTTCAACGGGTGGAATCATCGGTGAATTGAAAAATAAATTAACTATGCGCAAAACGGCAGCTCTGGTATGAGGGACTCTAGAGAAAATCAGAGTCCCTATATGTAGAGAGTCAAGACAAGTGAAATCATGGGCGCCGCCATTGGATGCGATTTTACACATTTGTTTACATTATGCTGAGGCCGTTGTTGTGTTTTGCTCCACTGCAAAGATTACAGTTCCGCTAAGTTTGTAACGATGTAATCTTTCCCTCCTTTTGTTGATCAACATGTATTAACGCTTTTAATGATTCTTTTGAGATTTATAGACATTCTTATTGACATTCATTATTAAAATTAACAGATTCATCGCAAATTAACTCTTATCTGTAAAAGACCGTTGGTAAACAGAACAAAAGTGCAAAATCGCATCCAATGGCGGTGTCCGTAGAGCCTAAAATTCATCGACCAATCAGAAGTTGACTACCTTCTTGTCTCATGGGTGGATCCAGAGGGGGCCACGGCGGCATGCCCCCCCCCCCCCTTGGACCAAAAAAAAAAAGCAGTTAGAGGAAGAGAAAGAGAGGGAAAAGCAAAAGAAAAAGAGAAGAGAAAAACAAAAGCCTTTAAGTAACCGTAGGTATATTATACTAGGTTTTGAGGGGGGGGGGAGAATAGGGTCTTAATTTCATTCACTAGGCATCCATTTTCTACGAAAATGCAAAAAATATAGGTAGCTGGCATTCCAAAATTTGAATGAAAAGTGGGAGCCGGGAGCAAACCTAGTGAGGAGGAAGGAAAAGTTTACTCGAACTCATAAGAACAAGATAATTGGGAGGAGTTGGAGGGGGGGGGGGGTTGCTGATTAAATAGTTTTGTGTTGATAGAGAGGTCAATGATGTAAAATATCAGCCGTTCCAAACTTTTACCCTTGACCCCCTTTTACTAACAAAAATTGAAATGAGGTAGTATAAAAATGATGAGTGAACCGTTAAAAGATGCCTCAAATTGGCTTTAGAGAAGCTAAAATTTTCAAAATTTTATAAGGGAGGCCCCCCCCTTCACGTTACAAAAATGGCCCATCCTTTGAGACTTTTCTGGATCCGCCCCTGTCTTGTCTTAACTCTCTACATATAGGGACTTGGAGAAAATCAGCTGGAAAGTGCATTTAAATCCCCCCTCCCGCCAGCGAGAAATTTCTTCTACAGACGGCAAGACGCCTAAATCCAAGATTTTTACAATATACTCTTATTCGGGAAGCTCTGCATTCATTCTTAGGCAAATGGTGAAAGAAACATGGTCCAAAGGAAAACGTTTGAAATGTGAAGTGTCGAACGAAAAGTGGCATGAGTGATAAAATGAGACAGGGCCGATAGGAAGGGGGAAGAAGGTAGCGGAGAGAGAACCGACCACCGAATCTCGATGAACTGATTTTGAAAGAATAAGATTTTAGTGAATGGACGCTGCTGCGGGCGGCGCGGCGGCGAGCGGCGGAGAATTGGCTCCTCATGCGAGAAGGTTTGCGGTGCGTTATCTCCCCTGTAACTGTTCAGTTATAGCCCACCTCAATTGATTCGGCTTTTTCGCACATTTATTTGGGAATGGCAACACCGCTCTAGATTCTGAGCAAATCGAGTCAGATAAGCGGGCGGGCGCATTTCGAGCCGCATATTTTAGTCCCAATCTTTAATTGACTGATAGTACGTTGCATTTGACATGTGATGGTAAAATTTACCATACTTTATAGGAGATTCCAAAATCAGCTATGCAGATGGTACATTCTCCCTGCAATCTTTTTTTTCCGTGTGCAAGCCGATTGCTGATTGCCTAGAATCAGAGTTGGGCAACCGAATAATCAGAAAGAATGAAACGACTCCGGCAACATTGAAAACTGGGTTTGCTACCTGAGTTGAGGAAAGGAAAACACACGGAAGGTATAGGTCAATTGTAGAATTATTCGTCGAATAATTCGATTGACTCGGCGTTGCCGGACACACCGAATAATTTCCGAATAATTTTTTGCCCAACTCTGCCTAGAATGGGTCTGTTGAAAACTTTTGCTACAGCGCTATAGAGTGATCAATCTCATGTAAAATTACGTGAAAAGTCCATTAGTGGAATTAAAAAGTCATAAAATACAGTATTAAACTCACGAGAGGCGTTTAACTGAAATTTAAGATGGCGGTAAAATATCGAGCAACCTGTATGCAAGCACCATGAACATCCAAGATGGCCAACCTCACAACATCGATCACAACCAATCACAACGCAAACAAACTCATAAACTCCGATGCTGTGAGGTTGTTAACGTTGACCATCATGGATGTTCACGGTGCGTTCACACATGTTGCTCGATATTTTACCGCCATCTTGGGTTTCAGTTAAACACCTCTTGTAAGTTTAATACTGCATTTTGTGACTTTCTGATACCACCAATAGACTTTTCACGTGATTTTATTATGCTTAAGATTTAACATACTCTGTATCGCTGTAGCAAAAGTTTGCAACAGATCCATTGATATATACAAATAGTGGCACCTCTAATTCTAAATCACCGGATAAAAACAAACTTTAGAAAATCGACTAGTGGCGCTATCTATCGGATCGAAAGTTGCGAGAGTTACTGTGGAATCACGCCGCGTTGATATACTTCTCATCTTACACGAAATCATTCACAAGGCGCGGCGCCATGTACGTGATCGGGACTAGACTCGATAATGTGTCGTATATATACGAACGTTGCGGCCGCGGCGAAGGAGGAGGAGGAGTGTGCTTGCGTCAAAGTGTGTCGCGCGTTTCCTTTTTAATTGCCCATCTTTCCCGGCCCCCTCATCACCAATCGCTGCGTGTATTCCAGACCCCGAGCCCCCAGACTGAGTGAGCCCCCTAGCCCCCTCCCCCCTTATCATTCTCAGTCACAACATGGCGTACATTGACAATGCTCAATGGCCTGTCGTTAAATAAACTCAAACTCAGCAGAGCAGAAAAGAACCGAGCGAGAGCTCTAACACCTGAATAAAATTTGCTAACAGCCGAGCCGAGTCGACGCACAGTGAGCAAAACGGGGCTCTTGCAAACTTTCGCTGTGAGCAAACGAATAGTCCATTCTGATGTGAAAACCAGCAAAAAACACGAAAATCACACCGAGAAAGTTTAAAATTCAGTAATAAACCTACATAAGTACATAAATGGCAAGATCGTAAAGGCGGTTCGACGCATGGGTAGGTATCATGGGAGATTCCTATCTAATATGTCACTTTCTCTTTGAAAACACAGAGATATGTCTCAATTTAGATAGGAATCTCCCATGATAACTGCGTCGAACCATTAACCATTAGGCTCGATTTTGAGAGTGAATTTCGTGATTTTTTAGTGTGCTCGTCGTCATTTTTACAGGTTTTTATGCAAGAATCAACTCTTCAATCCCCTATAGCAAAAGTTCGCAAGAGCCTCATTCATATACACAAAAGACGTGGTAAAAAAGTTCCATGAACTCTGTTCCAATTTTCCACGTGGATATGTGGAGATCGCATTGATTTCCGTGTAAATTTACCTGAAAATCACAAAAAGGAAATTTTATTTCGTAACCGGTTTAGGTTACGTTTCGGTCACTTAGTGACTCTATGACAGAGCTGCCGTTTTGCGTATAATTAATGGCATTTTTTCAATTCACCGATGATTTCACCGGTTGAGAAAAGATTACACAGCTCAGTTCAGTTCATGACTGTAATGCACGAAAATACTCGCATCTGTAATCTTCACTCAACCCGGGGGAACCGTCGATGACTTCAAATAAAAACTAGCGGATATTTTAATAATTAAACGGCGATTGCACCTACTGAAAAAAGATTACAGATCAGAGAATTTTCGAGCAGTACAGTCATGCATTGAACTGAACTGCGTAATCTTTTTTCGACCGGTGAATATGCTCGGATATTTGTGTAATACTTGTCAGTTATGTTTTGCAGGTAATTTAAACAGTATTCAACATCATTCCATACCATATTAAGAGTAGTTAAATATATTATAATACAAATTAAAATATTTCCATATCCACAGTTTTTGTGTGTGACCTGGTCACGCACAATGTTTTTCCGTCAAAACTTTGAAACAATAATTTTCTATGTTATAATTAACTTGCTGAGATTTGGTCGTCAAATGGGTAATTTTGGCTCACCGTGCGATGGGACACGACATGACACCAACCCAATGCCAAACGATATAGGATCATTGCACTTGAGCTGAGCCACCGTAGTTGATGATGTCATAAGGGAAATGGGTCAGTGGACTTTGAACAGGGGTACCGCCGCACCGCCGCGCCATGCCACGCCAGGTAGGTTCATCATATGGAGGAATAACAACGGCAATATGAGGCGCACGGTGAGTGTTTATTCGCAAAAATTGTGCCCGAACACAATTTTCCCGTCGATGTATACCCGGAAATAAAGATTCCAGAAAGCGAAAAACTTTGTTTGCAGTCTTCAATAAGACTCTATGCAAAAATTCTGTGAACTGTGAACGGAAAAAAGTAAAATGAGAAGGTCTAAACGACTACTGCAACATTTAGCGTCAGTTCAGTTTCTTACGGCACCGATGATGCAACTATTCCTGCGTCTTTGATGTGGATTGGTATACCTGTCGGATTGAAGGAGCTCCTGTGTCTCACACATACTATACATGTAGAAAATCAACGATGCTGCTTCTACATTCATGATTGGTCAGGCCCCACTGCCACCATACACCATACGCGGACTGACCTGTTTAAATGGATCTCGACCAACTCGAGAAATCAACCTCCATATGAATGAAATGGAATCCTGAGTTGGTGAAATAGACTACAGCGCTATCGAACTGACATGTCGTTTATATGGACCTTGATCTTTAGTATCACTTTATTACAATGGGTAGGTACCTATACATTTGGATCTTTGTTTTATGTTTTATCCTGCCCAACTGATGGACGACGAAGGTCTAGCTTTGTAGTTCTAGTAACAATTAAAATGTGAATAAAAGGGATAAAGGGAAAAGCAGTTCGTAAATAAAGAGAAAACCAATAGAATCGATTTCGGTGAGTTAATGGAAAGTAGACGTTAAATTAAAGATCAGAGGAACATCAAAATTGATTTCATTAATTATAAAACTGATGATGAGAGCAATTTCATCGAATGAAAAGTGCAAGGGAGCGGGATTCTAAAAATAAAGTTGAAAGGGTTAGGGAGGACGATGTTTATATTCGCTCGATAAAAATACGATGAAAATGCAAACAAGCTGGCAAAAAAAAAAAGGAAAAGCGGAATTATTCAGAGTTGCCGCTTGGGGCGCTATAACAGCACCGCGGCGCGGCGCGCGGCGCGAGCGGTCGTACCTATTGCACTGAATGTCGGGTTTCGCATACGAAAATTGGCCTCAAACCTCACATCGCCTTGAAACGAGTCGAAATATTAATCGCTGGCTTATAGCTATATAGTATGCTGCGAAGAATAATAAATGAAAATAATGAAAAATAAAAAATAATAATAAACAGTGGAGTTGGAAAATGGATGGGGTGTGGGTAACCACGCTTCACATCGCTGTCAGTGATAACGTCAATCCGTGGAAAATGAGTGTGTTTTTATCTGAACTCGTGTAACGCGGCGTAAAAACCCGCGTTTTTGTATTCTGCCGGCTTCTCGGCTTCCCCCCCCCCTCCCCCTCCTCTATCCCTCCTTCCCTTCCTAACCCACACACGGTGCGAAGATTTAATACTCTGTTGTAGAATCAAACATCAATTTGTTGTTTTTATTTTGTTGATTCCCCACATGAAAAAAAAAGAATGATACAATTTACCATAAGCATAGCTAATTTTTGCGTCTACCAGAACGTATGATCAATTTCACCGGTAACGTAACCGTTCACAAGTTACGCTCACAAGTTACATTATGTAACGTAGACGTTCACAAGTTACGTTGTGTAACTTTAACGTTCACAAGTTACGTTATGTAACGTTAACGTTCACAAGTTACGTTATGTAACGTAACTTGTGGTAAAGTAGGTTAATTAGTTGGTACAGTTTACCACACTCTGGTGAAGTTTACCATACTTTCTGGCTGACTCCAAAATCAGCTGGGTATGCGTACGTTAAATGGTACCAGTCTTGTATTCTGGCTCAATAGAAAGCGTCACTGGTCATTTTTTGAGAATTTGGCTTTAAAGGCTCATAACTTTTTTCTGAAAGTATTAATCGAAAGTGGCGTCCCGACAGGAACTGCGTAAATTTTGACTCGATTTTGGTTTAACCAAATTTACTCAATTTTTGTTTAACCAAATTTCAACAATATTGGTCGTAGATTGACGAAAAAAGCGAGCACCGAAGTTTTAGCAAATTATTGGGCTACACACTTATGCTGGAAGCATCAGAAAGTCCCAAAATCTACTCACAAACTCAAATAATGCGTTTAACAAAATTCCAAACAGTCGAATGAGCAGGTGACAACGAGGAAGTCCAATCTAATCGCATCTTTTTGTACAGAGAAAAAGGTTGCATCGTAGTTAAAGCTGCAATTAGACGAGACTCCCCAATTATCACCCACTCATTCGACCGTCATCTTGTAATTTTTTCAAACGCATTTATTGAGTTTGTGGGTGGATTTTTGAAGTTTCTGTCGATGCTCTCAACGATATTTCCAAGAGATTTTACTCAGGAATCAACCAACTTTCTGTGCTGAGAAAAGTGATTCATATCGTAGATAAAGTTGCAATTAGAAGAGACTCCCCAATTATGACCCACTCATTCAACCACCATCTTGTAATTTTGTGAAACGCATTTATTGATTTTGTTTGGTGGATTTTGGAAGTTTCTGATGCTCTCAACGATATTTCCAAGAGATTTTACTCAGAAACCAACCCTCCGTAACACTGAAAAACTACCCTCCTGACGGTTAATTTTACCGCTCAAGCCTGTTGATCCAACATTTTTTGTCTGCTACACATTTTTTTAACAGCCGGGCGGTAAAATCAACAGATTTTTTTTTTTTTTTTCAGTGCATGCCACAACAAAATTTTGGAAAGAGACCCAGTGGCGTCGCGTTGCACATAGTTCATTAAAACCCATGAAAAAGGTCGAAACATGAGGAGTGCACAGTGCACTCCCTTGAATCGATATTTTACACAGGATCAAATGGATAAAATGTTGCGTTGCCGGATTGCACGTGACGCCATTGAAGAGACCCATTCGGCATCCTAGCCAGCTTCTCCCTCCCACCCCCTCAAAAAAAAAACGATTCTTCCCTTCTCTCCCTTAGTGACCCTAAACAGTAAACACTGCGTTCATCCTCAACCGATGTAGTAAAATTTCGTGCGGCAAGCAAACAAACACTCCCGAGTTGTGTGCGCTCAGCCCGCCTTGTGAATGAATAATTCAATGTAAAGCACAATGAGAGGAATCAGAGGAATCAGAGGATTGTTGAGACAACAAAACGCGTTAGAACACGCGACCGTTAAAAAGGAATTCAACTAACGTCGCGTCGTTCATTGAAAAAATTGAAGTGTTACATGTTACCCTTTGACGGATCATATATTGTGTAGTGAAGTGGATACTTAACCCCTTATGGACCAAGTTCGAATATACTCGGTTTTCTCCTCTATTCTATTTCACATTGTTCCAGTATCAGGATTCCGAATAAACACGATTCTCGACGTAGTATAAAAATATGAGATTTCGTCTGGCGCCTTCGATCCGTCGTACATGCAATTCCAACTCCCCCGAGTACGAACAATTAACTAGAGCTCGTTTCGGAAGTGTAGGCGGACCTAGACCGATAATCTTTGGAATTTGTCAACATTATTTCTGATATTACTCGATGAAAATGAATAAAAATGAAATGGAGTGTTCACTTTTCAATGAGGAACACTTTAAACATAAAAGAATGAAGTCAGGGGAAAATCCGGTATTGATTTGAAGGAATAAAAGTTGAAAATTCGCCAAAGATTATGGTTTTGGTCCGCCTACACTTCTGAAACGAGCTCTACCTTCCCTATAAAAACGGAAAAGTGACGTTCATGTGAACTAACCTGGTCTTTAAAAGGTCAATAGATACTTACAGCGTGTATAGGTTAAAATTTCGAGAATTTTTGGTATTCTTTAAGGTCATGCAGATAATATTCACTAACAGTGTATGCAGTTATTCTTTACGGTTAGATGGTTATTTTAAACATACAAATCGCTACACAATAGGCTAATTTTTGTCAAGCGGAACACAACGAACACTCCCGTTTGTGGTAGAGTATATTATAATACCAGAGTATTCTGGATCAATGCTCCTTAGGAAAGAGCCGATTCTAACCGAAAATGGTGGAGGTAGGGATATCAGGAATCTAAACATTGAGTGATTAATCACATTGCTTCAGTCGTGTCGTATTTGTTGGTAATTTTTTCGTTGTGAAATTAATCCCTAGTTAATCGGCATATCTTGATAGCAGGGGACTCTCGCGGAAGCGTGCCTCGTATTTTTTTTTTTTTTTTTTTTTTTGAACTGCGCGCCAAAAACCTATCTCCTAACCGCGCGGTCGATTTTGCTAACCGAAAATGGCTTTGTCAAGAATGCTCAAGTCTTATGGTGTATATACTCTAGTTCGCGATAGTTACTTGGGTTCCACTGAATTATCACCTCAAACCCATATTTCCGCTCGAATTTTGAATTCTTTGGTCAATTCAGAGACAAATTGAGACGGAGCACGAACTGGCTGCCGCAGAGGCACTCTGAATTCTCGCGGATTCAACAAAACAACAGTCAACGTCGCATGGTGTTGAATGGTGAGCACCCTCCTCTTCACTTCCCGCCTATCCCCCCCTGTTTTTCGAATGTCACCGTTCAACACCATGCGACATCGCAAGGTGTTGACTGTTGTTTTACATGTTATTTTGTTGAATCCCCGAAAATTCAGAGTGCCTCAAATCTTCCCTATGTATTTTAGCGTAGTGCTCCGTCTTTATTTGTCTCTGGGTCAATTGACTTGTTTTCCGCTCAAATTTTATTTTGGAAAACGCTTAAAAGAGCTTCTCGACAACAGATGGCACAGGATATAAATAAATCGCGCAGTTCAAAAAGGTAAACAAGAACGTAATGTAAAAATTTGGATAAAGCCTTTTTTTTTTTTTTTTTTTTTTTTTTTTTTTTTTTTTTTTTTTTTTTTTTAAATCGGAATGCTAGTTAAACCGCAATCAATCAAGAATGACCGCACGATTAATCCGTTCCGTTGTGTTACAGTTGTTACACCGTGTTTCATGCATAGGATAACCTTTTCCTCCGGAAACCGATCGGTTCACTGAGCATGTCGAGTAATCGCTAAGAAGTCACCTGAAACGGAATATTCCGTGAATTCTCAATTTCTCACCAAAAAGCTGACTACGGTGTCATATAGATACCGTTTGAACCCTAGGCCCTGATTCGCGATCATTGGTGCCATTATGACAGCCAATCAGAATCACCAAATGAAAACAGCCGGATAGTTTTAATTAATGACGTCAGACAACTTTCACCCAACTCATTAGAAGAGCTAGCTCAGTTAGAGGTGGTTTCAGAAGTGTAGGCGCACCCGAACCGATAATCTTTTGAAATATTTCAACATTATTTCTCTTGTTTCAAAATGAAAATGAATGAAAATGAATTATAGCATTGGCTTTTCACTGAGGAACACTTTAAAATGAAAATGTCAAAGTCGAAGACAAGTTTTGTTTAGTTTTGAAGAAATGAAAATTGAAAAGACGCCAAAGATTATGGTCTAGGTGCGCCTACACTTCTGAAACGAGCTCTATTACAATCCATCCAATCGGATCTGGTTATAGTGTTTCTGCGGTGATGTGATGTCACAATGAGAGTGCCCCGCATGAGCGATTGCTCATCGACAAGGCGTGTGCTATCATCATAAACATGCAGGTGTAGAGATGCATATGCAGAAGGCATTTTGCTCGTTTATACTCGCGTCAAGATTTAATAAGTTAAACCGACCGACTTTGATGCCAACGCGTTCAAAAAGTTAGGAAAGGCAAGTTGAGGTTTTACGGGAAGCTGGGAAAGTTTTCTAAGTCTACTTACAGACAAGGACTCTCCTATGGGTGGGCGCCAAGCGTGACGCGTGCATCGTAGCGCACCTCAACGGCAGGTATGAATTATCCCGCATCCTCGCATATTCTCACGAAACGACGCACAGTGAGTCTATAACGTGGATTTTAGAGAACTAGGAAAATTTTCGTTTTTCACACACCGGCCATTTTTTTTCAGGTTCGATATCTCTCCTGATATTTTGGGAAAATCGAACCCGGAAAAAAAAGACTGGTAGAATTTACCATCTGCATAGCTGATTTTTGAGTCTGCTATCAAATATGCGGTAAAATCATCATACGGTAAATGTGACTTACCTTGTGGTAAATTAAGAAAACATGTTGGTACATTTCACCACAAGGTACGTTGCATTTACCATAGGATGGTAAAATTGACCATACTTTATAGCAGATTGCAAAATCAACTATGCAGATAGTTAAATCTACCAGTCTTTTTTTTCCGCGAACGAACCTTTTCAATTTGCCACTATCTACTTTTGGGCATTATGATTGGACTTTCCGTAAAATCGGCCAAAAGTTGCCAATATTTCCAAGATTTAGAATTGGATCAAAAAAACCAAGGGACCAATTTAAGGACAAATAATTCATGGACTACAGAAATGGACCAAAAAAATTGGACAAAATTACTTTGGACGTAAAGAATCGAACTTGAAGAATTGGACAAACTATCCTATGACCTTATTTTCTTGCAAACATCGTACAAATCAGGCTCATTCGAATCGTTAAACGTAACGATTAAACTAACTTGTTTTATACAGGGCGTTTCAGGTTTAACGTCGGAAACTTCTAGAGCCGATTATGCAAGTAAAAAAAAGACTATTTTTTCCTATAAACGTGGGCCTTAAAATGCTTCCCTTCGGAGCTACAATTTTTCAAAGTTTGGAAAAAAAAATGTTTTTTTGAAACTGTGGCTAAGTTTATCCATAAAATGTCACTAAAATTTGGTATTTAGCGTATTTTTAAGTGTAAAATTCATTGGAAAACATGAAATAATTATTAAATAAGTCCGAGTCAACTATTCTGACACTCTTGAGCATTTAATGGCAAACATTTTATGTCGTTGCTGAGAATTTTCAAAATGTTATGGATGAAAAGTTTGCAAAAACCCTAATGAAGATTTTCAAACCGTTTCATTTTTTTCAGTGCGACGCGTATTAAATGAGATAATTGACGTTGAAGTCGGGAAAGTCAGCGCTTTTACTATGGCGGGCGTCACGAATGGTAATGTTTGCGCCTACCTAGGGGAGGACTGGGGCAATTGTAACACGGGGCAAATGTAACAGTGCTAGTTGAGGCACTTCCAAGCTGAAAAAATTGGAACTGCGGCCATTAATATATTGTTTACTTTACTCCAACGTACCATACTAAGTTTCACGGCAATCGGTGCATAATTGTGGTTTTTACAGGGAGTTCGTGGTTTTCGCCCATTTTCGGTCATGGTTTTGGACTGTTTCACTTTCGACTAAAACCGGTTTAATAAAGTTGCTCGGTTAAACTTTTTGCATGATTTCATTCCTTATACCCTAAGGAACATTTTCGTGCAATTTTCAAATTTTTAGGTTATGTTGTTATCCAGTGAGACCTGTTTAATGAAAAAGTGCGGTCGCGGGGCAGTTGTAACACGACTGCAGGGGCAGTTGTAACATGTCGTATTGGAGGTTAGTTTGTTGTATTTGTTGATAATTGTGAATGCATTGACGTGGAATAATCGACCAGCGGCGGACTAGCCAGAGGCGGACTACTCATTGGCGGATCGGCCATCGGCGGACTACTCATTGGTGAAACGAACAGCAAAGGACTAGCCAGTGACGGATCGACCAGCGGCGGACTAATCAGTGGCGAACTAGCCAGTGACGGACTAATCAGTGGCGGATCGGCCAGCGGCGGACTACTCAGTGGTGGATCGGCCAGCAGCGGACTACTCAGTGGCGGATCGTAAGTGGCGTACTAGCCAGTGGTGGACTAACCAGTGGCGGATCGTCAGTGGCGGATCGACCAGCGGCGGAACACTCAGTGGCGGATCAACCAGCGGCGGGCTAACAATCATTCTAAGCAAAAAAGCGATGAAATGATGATTCCAATGATTGATGAAGGGTGGGGGGGAGAAGGGTGGCGAGTGAGGAGGGGCGGTGGGGGGAGGGGGTGATGAGGGGGATCCTTTAAGATTCTTCCGCAGTTTCTATTCAATTTTCGCCAAATGTTTCTGCAAAAACAGGAAGAAGGGGATGCAGTATGAAGGGGGAGGGTGATGGGGGAGGGTGGGGGTGGGGGGAGGGTGGGGTGGTGGGAGGGTGGGGGTGGGGGGAGGGTGGGGGTGGGGGGAGGGTGGGGGTGGGGGGAGGGTGGGGGTGGGGGTGGGGGGAAGGTGAAGAGAGGGGTGGGGGTGCCAGTCGTCGTGGGGGGGGGGGGTAGGTTACGGGGATACTCTGAAATCGGTCAGCATTTTTCATGTGTATTGGTTTCTACGCTTCTGTAGGGGTGGTGGTTTGAAGGGGTTGGGCGGTGGCGGGGGCGGAGGCGCTGAGGGGTGGAGGGGATGGGGGTGGGGGAGTCGAAAATTGGATACACTACCCCTCTCTTACGTGAAATTAATCATAAGACCTTTTTGGAAGTGCGCAAGTCTCATAACTTGCGTCTTATTATTCATTTGTTACAATTGCCCCACGCACTGTTACAATTGCCCCTACCGCGGGGCAATTGTAACATTCGTCCGGAAGCTCGAAAAGTTGTTATAAAAGCTGTACTTTTTGGAGTATGAGCTTTTTGGCTAAGAATTCCTAAATTAGATAGTTTGGAGGTAATCCATGCAAAATTCCGAAGTCCTAAGTGCAAAAATAAGGTCTGGAGAGCTGAAAATGTCGAAAGTGTTACAATTGCCCCAGTCCTCCCCTACATGCAGCTTGCGTGACGCCCGCCATAGTAAAAGCGCTGACCATATGTATTTTAGGGATATTTTATAGATAAACTTAGCCGCAGTTTCAAAAAAACCAAATTTTTTTCCAAACTTTGAAAAATCGTAGCTCCGAAGGGAAGCATTTTAATCCTCTAAGGACCAGATTAGTTAAAAAGACGCCAATCTTCCGTTTAGATAGGGAAGGTAGTTAACTGTTCGTACTCGGGGGAGTTGAAATTGCATATACGACGCACTGAAGGCGCCGTATCTTGTAAGTGTTTTCATCGTTAATCGCATTTATCCGGAATGAAGACTGAATCAATATGAAATAGACGAGAGCAAAAAACGAGTAGACTCGGGCTTGGTCCATAAAGGGTTAAGGCCCATGTTTATAGGGGAAAATAGTCTTATTTTTACTTGCATAATCGGCTCTAGAAGTTTCCGACGTTAACCTTGAAACACCCTGTATATAAATAGCTATAATTTATCCATTTATTGTTTTTGTTCATTAAGTTATGTTCAGAGAATTTGCGTTTATCGATCAGATGTGCGACGTAAATGAAGGCGAAGGGAAAAGAAAGTAATGGTGGGAGGGCCGCGCCGGGGGGTATACAATCGTATGCGAGAAAGAGGTGATGTGATGCCAGGTTACGCAAATAAAATTCCACGAAGTATATGGAGAAAATGAAAATCCTTCATGATAATAGGTCTAGCAAACTTTTGCTGTAGCAGTAAAGAAGGTCAATCTCTACCGTAAAATCACTTGAATACAACGTTTAGAACGTCAGAAAGTTTCAAAGTTCTGACTCACAAACTCGCAATAAATATCTTCGAGCGAAATTCCTACCAGACGCCTGTCGTTATATGTATAGTGATTTTATATTCCCGGTAATTAATTCTCTGCGAATATTCCCATTTGGAAAATCACTATTTTACGCATAAGTGATAGTGCTAAACCTACCCTTCAAGTTTAGTTCTTAAAATCTCTTCACTAATGTTTTTAAGCTAATTGTCAGTATTTACAGTTATGACAGGTGAAACCATTGGCGCCGCTATTGGATGCGTTTTTTTTGCACATTTGTTTACATTTTGAGAGCCGTCTTCGTTTTGTTTTGGTCCAAGGCAATGATTACAGCGCCGCTGAGTTTTTAACAGATGGCTCTAAGTATTCGCCAACGTTTAATCAATGATTAAAATCAGTGAATTAAATTTCTATTCCCACACAAAAATACTGATGTGGTCCCAGGTTTGTCAAAAGATGCTTCTGAGCTGAGTGTTCTTCGCCCTTTTCGATCAACAATGAAAAAAATCTACAAATTAAGTGAATTTTTTTCCAAAAAATCAGAATATCAAGCCTAGAATCCAAGATTCATAAAGGTTGCAAAAATATTCAAAATTAAAGATGTAACGACCATCAGCACTGTTATTGATAACTATCCAAGATTTGCGTTTATATTTTTGGCGCACGCATGAACAATACATATAATCTCGAAGACTTGGCGATCTAATTTTTTGGATAAAGTTATTTAAATTGCAGATTTTTATCACTGATTGAAAAAGTGACGAAACACCCACCGCATCGCCATCTTTTAACTATGTGTAATATGTCATTGCCTTTGCAGATCGAAGTATATCTACGCCTATAAAGATTCTTTTGGGCATTACAGACATTCTTGAGGTGCGTCATGATTCATGATTAAAATTAACAGATTCATCGACAATTCACTCTTTTATTCACGCATCAAATGATAGCGCGGCGGGGCACCTAAAACATTGTTGGTCAATCAGAGGTTGACTACCCTCGCGTCTCAATTCTCTACGTGTAAGGACTCCATAGATATCTAGTATAGAACTTTTGAAATAAATGGCTGTATGGAATTGTTAAGAAAGAAGAACAGATTATTTGCTCATCCATCATTTGCGGACCTGTCCCTCAATCCAGCTGCAGCGGCGCGGCGCACTATGTGGTATTTGACCGAAAAAGTTGGCATAAAGTGTTTCTACAGTCCAAATAACTTGAAATTTGGTATTCGGGGTAATTTTTTAACGCTGAATTCAAATTTCACATCAGTTTTTCAAAATTTGAAAATCCAAGATGGCCGCCGACAAATTTTTTGGCTAATCGGTCGGCAGCCATCTTGGATTTTCGAATTTTGACAAACTGATGCAAAATATGAATTCAGCGTTAAAAAGTACCCTTGGATACTGAGTTTCAAGTCATTTGGACGGTGTTGCCAAATTTCACTCTTGTAGCGATGTAGCCCTTACAACACGTAAAAACGAGAATTTCGTGCAAAAACGCAAAATTCGAACTAATTTTCCCGGAAAAGCCGCATTTTTCCGCAACTTCTGACTTCAAGGCCTATTAGTACGCACTAAGGACTACCATTTCTCATATATATACCCGCGGGATGTGGCAGGATAATTGAACTTAAGTTCTCTTGAAAATCGGAAAATTTACGTTTTTAGCTAAAAACTTTGAAATAGCAAAAAAATATCAAATTCAAATTAAAATTGGATAAAATAGGCATAAACTGATTGTAAATACCTTCAGGAAGACGATCCATGTACAAAAATTTTGTTCTGACTTCATTTGAAACACTTTTTTTTTACTTTGATTATAGTCTCGTGCTGAGGCTAAATTTAATGGTGGTAAAACTGATTTTTCCCCTGGTGGATTCTAGTTAAATTAATCTAGTTTAGACCCGCTAAATACAAGTTTCTAATGCAAAAATCTATGTAGATTCCGAATATCACAACAGTTTTTCCCAATAGCGACTTTTTTTTTTTTTTTGAGTTTATGCCAGCTTTTTTGGTCAAATACCACATAGTGCGGCGGCTCGTGCAATCTGGCAACCGTGCTCTTTTGCCATTTAAATCTATGTAAAAATGTCGATGTTAGATAAGGAACAACGCCTTACCAAATAATCGATTATTTTACACTGTTTCAATAAGAGAGAGAATCCATTAATGCCGAATGGTACAACTGTACAAGCCGTCATTACCTCAATGGGGCTCTTGCAAACTTTTGCAGCAGGGGATTAAACAGTTGATTGTTGCACAAAAACTTGTAAAAATGACTATATGAGTACATTATAAAATCACGAAATTCACTCTCAAAGTTTGAATGGGGCTATTGCACACTTTTGCTATAAGCGATTTAATAGTCGATTATGGCGGAAAAACCTCAAAAAATAACGATGGCGGTACTAAAAACTTCCAAAATCCACTCCTAAACTCAATAAACGCAGTTATTTGCGCGAGCGTAATGGTGGCCGAAGGCACTAACAATGGAAGATTCCCATCTAATAATTCTGAAACTCCATCAAGAAGTGACCAATAAGAGACTACTTTCATTTGACACCGGTGTCACTAGGTGTTGTGGCACCATTCATCGGATGTGGATCATCACTCTGATGACTAATTACTCTGTGAATCATCCTTGTCAGCATAGAAAGAGTGACGAAATTAAGATAGGAATCTCCCATTGTTAGTGCCTTCGGCCACCATTACGCTCGCGCAAATAACTACGTTTATTGAGTTTAGGAGTGTATTTTGGAAGTTTTTAGTGCCGCCATCGTTATTTTTTGAGGTTTTTACGCCATAATCGACTATTAAATCGCTCATAGCAAAAGTGTGCAATAGCCCCATTAATGACGGAGAAACGCAGTCATTAATTCATCATGGGAGATTCTTATCTAATTTGAGACATATCTCTGTGTCACCGTAGAGATAGTGGCAAATTAATCAGAAATCTACCATGATACCTACGTTGAAACCACCATTACGATATTGTCGTTTTAGCAGTTGTGTGAGTTTATTACTGAATTTTAGACTTTTTTAGTTTGATTTTCGTTGGTTCTCTGTATCAGATTGAACCATTCATTTGCTCACGGCAAAAGTTTGCAAGAGTCCCATTTTGCGCACCCGCTCTCTATTTGTTGAAATTCTTTCAAAATTTCTATTTCCTAAATTCATTGTAACAATTTTTGCAGGAAACTAACCTAACCCAAAATCTGAAGAGTCCACTGATATTAATTGTGTAATTCGTTGACTGTACAACATCATTTGCCTGACTCGAAGGCTCATTTTGATCGGAATGGGGCTCTTGCAAACTTTTGCTACAAGGAATTGAAGAGTTGATTCTCGCAGAAAAACCTGTAAAAATGACGATATGTGCACTGAAAAATCACGAAATTCACATTCAGAATCGGGTATAATGGCGATTCAACGCAGGTATCATGGGAGATTCCTATCTAATTTGAGACATATCTCTGTGTTTTCCTAGAGAAAGTGACAAATTAGACAGGAATCTCCCATGATACCTGCGTTGAAGCGCCATTACGATCTTGCCTTTAGAACAGTTTTGTAAGTTTATTACTGAATTTTGGATTTTTTCAGTGTGATTTCCGTGACTTTCGCTGGTTTTTACATCCAATTGGACTATTCATTTCCTCACAGTAAAAGTTTGCGAGAGCCCCTTTATTACTTGTTTGGTTACAAAGTTCGTTCTAGTGAACGAAGGCGAAGTTCATTCAGGTCCTCTTTATTGGCGAATTAGCTGAACAAGTCTGCAGCCCAAATTAGAAGTGACTGTGGGTTTGTTTTTCTCCCGAAACCCGGAACCCGGAACGAACTTGAACGATAGTGACCAAGTTCACTCTGTTCCACTTGAAAGAAAGTTGCTTTGAAATGAGGTCACGTGTTCGTTCCCTCTGAATTACGTATTGCATACAAATCGCTTTCTTGTCCCTTACGAGTAAAGGCTGCACAGTGTACACAGTGTGTGCCATATCTCGCGTTGAAGGTATAGGAAACAGGAAATTCTTTGGTTGAACGACTCAACCTCATTTGACGTGCTTTTAATTGGTCGGGTAACATTGCCTCTTTTCTAATTAAAATTGTAACACACTGGTCACGATAAGGGTTATTTTGTGTAAAATCATTGCTCTGTGATCTGAGATCGTAAAACAAATGGCCAAAAATCAGTAGGGAAAAAATCAGTGGCAGGCGTGAAACTTGGCAACCATGTATTTTCTCCGTTTAAATTCACCAAAACGGTCGAATGCTTCCATCATCGGCGATGGCCAGGCATTTCGACCTTTCTAATGAGTTTAAGTGGGAAAAAAGAACGTTGTCAAATCGCACGCCTCGCCACTGGAAAAAATCATCAAAAATCACATTTTCAACCTTTTGAGCTTACATTAAAACACTCCAGCACAGATTACTATACAATCAAAACAGATACTAACTCCCATCAGAGCTAATGGAAACAAGATTTGGAATCTATCAGCACAAACTGGCAACTGTGTTTGCTCACTTCTCAAGATGGCGGTCGTGCTTTTTCGGGTTATATTTACAATCAGATTTGACGCACAACCGCAATCACAACCCGGCTGAAGGTGTCGAAGGTTGCTGGAAACGGTCACTTTCCAACATGGCGGACCCGAACATACCCGAAGTAAAGAATTTATTAAAATGAATTAGAGTATTCGTTTTGATTAGAGTATTCTATGATTCCAGTGACATGTCTTGGTTTCAATCACTTGTTGAAAATGTTCTCTGTGATTAAAATTGGTCTTAAAAGTTTATAAATAAAAATTGATGATCTGATTTTCGGTCACTTTTTCGACACGATCTCAGACCTTAATGCACTGGTCCGCCATTTTAATCGTGAAGATTCAAACTATCTCCCGTACAAATCAATACGAAAGACAGTTACAGATATCTGTCCACAATTTTGAACAGACACCGAAAGAGACCAAACAAATATTTCCATTGGCTCTTATGGCAGCTTTCCATTCTAATTGCATTATCTGTGCTAAAACATCCCCCTATTACGGTAAGAGCAAGGGCAACGCAATGATCAACAGTGGCGTACACCGGGGGGAGCCTAAGGGGGCTGAACCCCCCCCCCCCCCGACCGCCGATTTTTAGGGGTGGAGGGGAAGGGGGAAATAATTTTCAGTCAAATGCTTATATAAGTGCGAGCCCCTCGCAAGAAAAATCCTGCGCACGCCACTGATGATCGAGGCAAGGATTAGGAATGATGTCAAGAGTGTTACCTACTTAAACTGTTATTTCCCCTTCTTCCTTCCACTCCTACCAGAAAATAAGCAAGATTGGATTATTTAACTCTGAAAAAGTGAAATTTCTTCAAAAAAAAAGATTCAAAACCCCTACTTTACTAAACTCTCAAGTTTACTTATGGGGAATTTTTTAAAAATGTGAGTTTGTTTGTAAATCTGGCAATGCTGGTAAGTTTACCGGAACCGGAAGCACGTCGCAGCTGTTAACAGACGTCTAATTAGGTTAAGCTCTAGGTACCTTGAAGACTTCGACTTTAAAACTCCTCTCTTTGTGTAGACTGTAGACATCAAATGAGAATCCCCTCAGCGGCGATTTGCGGTTAAACTGAAGTGAAAAGTTTCGTTCTGTGATCTTCTTCAAGAGAGGCACGCAGCTGCATTGATGGAGGGTTGTTTCACAAGTGATGAATCTACCTTTATTTTGACTTTTATGACACGGCATGCAACAAGAGGTCGATTACCTCGATTTAGTATAAAGTGAGTTGGGTCCAAACAAAAGCAGATGGAACTTAACTTTCAGGTTTAATAATTTTTTTTTTTTTTTTTTAAATTTAGATGACAGAGGAGCAAAACATTGTTTGCGAGTCAACATCATTTCATCGATTTTTTTTTTCGACCTTCTCAAAAGTCTATCTATACATTTAAATTCATTTAAAAATTAGAATCATTATAGATCCTTAGTGATTAAATTCATAAAGAGTTGGTTTAGGCGATCCGCCGTTTTCGAAGAAAGGATGAGATTTTTCCCCTGATTTGCCATTGCCTATGATCCAGGACACGTTAAAATGCTCCACTCTGTCAGATCTGGTGAAAAACTTTATCCAACCTGGATAGTAAAATTAACCATTAAGATTGAAAGTTTTTAATCTCAGCCTTCGTTATGCATGACATTAATGAAAAGGTCTCTAGAAGACAAAAAAAAATTGGAACGAGAAAAATGAATTCGAATTACTCGACGTTCAAAAGTTCTGGCCGATCAAAGTTCGAAGTGACGAATTTTCAAAAAATTGCTCTCGAACTTCCAAAAATAACTTTTTGGAATTCCTTCGGAAAAGTCCCTCATAAAAATTTCATAAACCAAAACTTATTATCTTTTTTTTCCCCCAAAATCCACACACATTTTGTAGTGACTTTGTACCCGCACCCTGTATTTTCATGGAAACCTCTTCTTTAAAAGAAAACAAAAGTGTTCACAGGTTCGAATAAGAAACTTGAAAATGCGTGAAAATAAATCTAGTTTTAGATTATCCTAAAATAAGGCAGAGTCTTTTAAAAAATCTTCCAATCATGAAACCTTAGAACAAAAATTAAGAGAGGCTCTAGAACTCAAACTCTAAGTCTAACAAAAAATACGTAACTTATTTGTAATGTCATGGGTCAATTTTCCCGTATTGCATCTCTAATAACATTCGTTGAATTTCCGCACGGTCAAACTAAAGTACTGAAGCGAAAAAGCATGTTCATCATGCATGAATGAATTCTCCTTATTACTTTGAGCAGAAGTATTTCGGGGAACAAGTCCATCAGGATCCGAGACACTAAATATTTAAGGACATAGTTTGCACTTAGAGTTTCAGCCAATATTACGAAGCGAGTGCACAGTGTTAAGTCCAGCCTCTTTCATGACAAAAAACACACAGGAAGAGCGTAGGTGCCGGCAGAGGTGGGGGAGGGGACAGGCAGGGACGTGGGGCACGTGGGACCGTGGGTACCCTAGCCCCGCACCGCACACTCCCAAGGGTGGCAAAATCAGGGTGGACAAGCAAAAAAAAAAAAAAAAAAATGTCATCAAACTTACAATTTTTAGAGGGATGGCAAGATTGAATTCTTACCCCATTCCCTGAAAACAACGGCACGCCCCTGGGGGCAGTTGCCTCCTCCCCTCCTTGAAATTGAGAAAATACAGATTTTCTTGCGAATTTGCCCAATAAGAAGCTGAAAACAAGCAGACGTTTGGTGAAATATAGGGGTTTCCCCTCCCTGCAATTTGATTTTAGGATTTTGCCCAACCCTCCGAAAGTGAGTTTTAGGGGGGCGCTTTATGAAATTCGAAATTTAAAGCGTTTCATGAGGCAATTTTGGGCTATTGTCAGATGAAGAAAGGCAATATTCGAGGTTTGTGGGGGGGGGGGGGGGTGCCCCTTGTCTCTTCTCCACTGATCCTCCACCGGACGAGATCATCGGAGCAACTAAAAGAACGGGTCACATCATTGCAACGTGCAAAATCATCGATAGCTGACTTAAACTGCGAGCTTTGAGTTTAAAACGCGCCTAGGAGACCCATAGAATCTTTAACGGCGAATATGAGAACTTTAGCTCATCGGTATCATACAAAAAAGTTAGATTGGTGCATAAAGGATACAATTGGGTTGCCGGTAATTTTTGATTCGGACCGGTGCAAGTCTTTTCAAATAGTTGATGATTATCATTTATTCATCGTTATATTTCTTGGGTTCAATTTGTATTTTACTCAGCGGCGGCGCGAGCAATCTGACAGCGGTGCATTTGTCCACTTCAACCCTTGTAAAGTATCGAATCCAGGGAGAGCACTGTGAACCCCTAACGTTCGACATTTTTCATGACTTTATAAATGGAATGGATGCAACGTTGCCAAGTTGCACGCGCCGTCACTGTTTTACCTTAAGTGTCCATCTGCTCTGTGACCTTGAACCTGAAAATATTTGTTTCAAAGTTCCCATCTACCTTTTTTCCTTTTTTTTTCTCCCTTTTGTTCTTTCTTCTTCTTTTTAAACCTTCGCGCAATGATTATCACAATTCATTTTTCATTGTGAGTGTACCACTATCGATTAGACAATGCGCAGATTTGGACAATAATTTATACAGCCATCATTGAAAAAAAAAAAAAAAAAAAAAAGCTATACTATTCAACTCTGCGCTTGAGGAAACTGTTGAGTGATTTTCCAGACGGAGCGAGGGAAAAAATAATTAATTATTGAAGTATTCTTCAATAGATAAATGATTGAAAGCGGAAAATACGGTACTGTATTCACTATTCATTCAAATCTTTCATTACTTTTCTTCTTCTTCTTTATAATCTTCTTCTTTTTTTTCACTTATTTCCTCCTCTCACACTAACTCCTCCAATCCTTCCCATATACCTTTATCGGCTCCTTATCCTTATAATAACTTCTTCTTTCCTGCTCCTTTTTGCCAGTACCCACTCATTTTTCCCCACTTTGATCGACTTTTTCCATTCATTATTTTTCTATTTTTCTACAGCGGTAAGCTCTTGAAACAATCGTCGAATTCTATCATGTTCTCATATTTCCAATTACTTCGACTGTATAATTATAGAAAAAGTTAATAACAGAGTAACCGAATTTGATCGCCGGAAATTATTTCTAAATAATTTCAACTTTTCTTTTCAAAAGTTTGAGCTCCAAAAATAAAAACAAAACAAAAAACACCTATATCGTTCGCCATATTCTTCTCGCGCCATACCCGCATTTCTGTTGATGAGTTCTCCGCAGATATAAGCTAAAACTATTACGGTAATAATAATAATAATTATATTGTTGTTACGGCATCGCGCGTTTGTTAGAAACTTTCTCTCGAGTCAACATTGAACTTTCTAGAAAACACAATTTTATTGCGAGTGTCTTTCGATTCGCCGCATTTTTCTTCTCTCTAGCAGTGAGCAGTGGTGTAATCAGGATCTCTTCTCTCTCTCTCCATTTCCCCTTTGAATGTATAAGTGGGAAAAGGATAGAGAGAAGAGATTTTATCCCTCTTGTCTTTCCTTGTCTGTTACAAGTGTTTCAATGGAGATTAGAGAGGGATAGAGAATTTCTCGTTGCACTATACTGTCTTTTAGAACTATGAGCACGAGGGAGACCTTTCCAGTTTCCACAAACAAGGAATCTTGTTAGGATTGGACTATTTAGAGTCTGGTGCTGATCTCATTTTCCTGAGTTGGAAATTTGCATTTTCATATTTTTGTTGCGAGAGTTTCTTGTTTACCATATGTGATGAAAGTTGTGAAGTCATCTTTTTGTTATAGAGTAAGCTCTTTCCCTCTCTTACAGAATAGGCAATGGCGGGAATAGATAAACTGGAGCAAGGTTGAAACAAGGCATTCAATACACCGCGCAAAGGTTACTATTATTGAACCCCATTAAGAGCTATGCTTATTGTAAACCTTACTACAGTGGTTGGCTCGTTCAATTAGGCAACAAGGTTTTTCCTTCATTTGATTCCTTGTATAAAATAATCGATTCGATAGTGAAGTAGCTTTTCATCAACAATCGATTGTTACTCGTAGAATTCAAATGGAGGATAAACATTGTTGCCAGATTGCACGAGCCAACCACTAAATTGTTATTGCGAATAATATGCAAGCTCACCATTCACCCATCGGATTTTCCGTTTGCTCGAAAATAATACTTTAATTTTGAAAAAAATATGAGAGAAAAATGGGTCAGTTGCAAACTTTTGGCATTGCTGTCGAGATGGTAGATTCTGGTGTGAAAGCACCTGAAAATATAACGTTGGGAGCTTCAGAAAGTTCCAAAACTTGTCGTCCATCTGACACCTAGGCGTAAGTCGAATCCAACGTTTCAAAATTTCCAAACTAATTTTCATTTTTTCAACAACGATCAATCATTCAACTACTTCAACTTATGTATTTCTGTTATTCTTTGAGTCATGAAGAATAAAGAAAAAAATATTCACTAGTATTCTTACATATGTATTGGTCTTAAAAAATTTAAAACGTGAAGGATGACCATGAAACGTTAGATTCGACTTACGCCTATACGTCAGATGGACGACGAATTGACTCACAAACTCAATAAATGCATTTAACAAAATTCAAAGCCACGTTTGCTGAGAACGTCATACTATGACGTCATAGAGAGAGCTGCACTAGCTGCAGTTAGATATAGGTTTCCCCTACTGTGACTCGCTCATTTGACCGCCATCTTCAAATTTTGCTAAAACGTATCTCTATGGAGTTTGAGAGTGGATTAATGGATTTTTCGATTTTTCGATGCTTTCAATGTGATTTGCATGCGATTTTACCCAACATTCGACCCTCTCTATGGATATAGGAAAAGTTTGCAATAAAAACCCGTCTTTCAACTGAATGAATTTTCCAGTGGTGTAACTAGGACATGCAAGCACAGGACCCCTTCGAAGGTAGCGCAAAGGTAACAAAGAAAACGCGAAGGTAATTCGAAGATAACGAAGGTTACGAAGGTAACGAAGGGAAGGCAGGAAAGGAATGCAGGTATCAGAGGTATACTTGCATGTAAAACAAACAACAATATACAGGGTGTTTCACATAACCTGCTCACTATGGTTTTCTTGAACGCGGGACGATAAAAAAATCGGGAAAAATCGGTTTCATGGTAATTCTGACCTGAAGTTTCATTTAAAAATACTGTCACGACCCAAAATTTGGTCTTTGGGGGGTTTTCAGGGGGGGCACCCCCCCTAATCTCGAAAATTTCAAATGGCAACCCCTATCTAGTGATACCTCATTTGAAAGGGCGTAAAATTCTAAGCATTTTGACTTAAACCGGAAGTAAATATCTTTTTTCGTGTTCGAGATATCGAAGGTCGAAGTTCGATTTTGCACCAATTTTCGAAAATTTGTAACTCCTACAAAAAGAGTCGTAAAACATAAAACTGCACATGCAAAATACTCTACTTGATGAGTACTTTCAAGAAAAAAATACACATTTTGAATCAAATGAACCGGAAGTCGGCTTTTAGGCACCTTAAAAGTTTTGCCGGGAAAACCCCGATTCATCAAAATTTTCAAATGGCAACCCCTATCTTTCAACATCTCATTCGAAAAGGCGTAAAAAGTTATGCATTTTGGCGCAATCCAAAGTTCAATATCGTTTTTCTTATTCGATATATCGAAAATTGAAGTTCGATTAGGACCATTTTTCGACCCTGTAAAAAATGGATCCAATCGTGTGATACATCATTCGAAAGCGCCTAGAAAATCAAGCATTTTAGCGCAAACCGGAAGTCAATACCTTTTTTTGCGGTCGAGATATCGCAAGTCAAAATTTAAGTTAGGCCCCAAGCGGACACTAAATTTGACTTGCGATATCTCGACCGCAAAAAAAGGTATTGACTTCCGGTTTGCGCTAAAATGCTTGATTTTCTAGGCGCTTTCGAATGATGTATCACACGATTGGATCCATTTTTTACAGGGTCGAAAAATGGTCCTAATCGAACTTCAATTTTCGATATATCGAATAAGAAAAACGATATTGAACTTTGGATTGCGCCAAAATGCATAACTTTTTACGCCTTTTCGAATGAGATGTTGAAAGATAGGGGTTGCCATTTGAAAATTTTGATGAATCGGGGTTTTCCCGGCAAAACTTTTAAGGTGCCTAAAAGCCGACTTCCGGTTCATTTGATTCAAAATGTGTATTTTTTTCTTGAAAGTACTCATCAAGTAGAGTATTTTGCATGTGCAGTTTTATGTTTTACGACTCTTTTTGTAGGAGTTACAAATTTTCGAAAAGTGGTGCAAAATCGAACTTCGACCTTCGATATCTCGAACACGAAAAAAGATATTTACTTCCGGTTCAAGTCAAAATGCTTAGAATTTTACGCCCTTTCAAATGAGGTATCACTAGATAGGGGTTGCCATTTGAAATTTTCGAGATTAGGGGGGTGCCCCCCCTGAAAACCCCCCAAAGACCAAATTTTGGGTCGTGACAGTATTTTTAAATGAAACTTCAGGTCCGAATTACCATGAAACCGATTTTTCCCGATTTTTTATCGTCCCGCGTTCAAGAAAACCATAGTGAGCAGGTTATGTGAAACACCCTGTATGTATATTCCGATTTCCATGCGTATTTGTAAAGAAGCGTTTCTAAGAATGCTTTGACAAGCTAGACGAATATAAAACTGCTGCTTAAATAAAAAATGAAATCCAATCTCTTCAGCGTCAGAAATTCAGTTTTCAGCTTACTTACAGCGGAACAAACATGGTTTAAGTTGATTTTCGCTTAAACAAATGATCGCCATATAGTGCGCTTTAGTCGGGCTTTAAACGCAGTGCGAGCATGAATCAACGCCAACTGTGAGCGAAGATGAAGACAAAACTTTATATTTAAATTTCCCACCTTCGCACAGTAAGTAGAATCGCTTACTTCGTACGATATCGTAGATTTTCTTCCTTGGGGGAATACTTCAATCTAAAAGAAAAAAAGAAAACCGTTTAATTTTGCTTTTTACTTTTCTGATAGTAGGATTCAGGATCGAGTTGTATTTGTTTATCATAAGTGTTGTGGAAGTATTTTAAATTATTTTCTGATTATTTGTATTTTCTGTGAGTGAAAGGTAAGCAGAAATCGTCAAAAGAAACTATTACACTTTTTTTTGTGCTCTTTTTGAACCTTCAGTTTTTTCCTAAAACTTGATTTAGTATGCAGACTTTACAGTCTAAATGTACTAGTTACGTAACTTAAAGTTCTATTAAAGTTTTAAAGTTTGATTTTTTTTTTATGGATTTGCAGAATTTTCTAATCTGTCATTCTCTGAAAGCAATTTTTGTAAAATTAAAAAAATCACTTTCAAAATTGTATTAATCTTTCAACTACGCGATCAAAATGAGATCAAAACAATTTGCTATACTAACGCTCGTTACAATAAGCTCAATCAGTAATCTTTGGTGGATTTTAAAGGATGTGGTGGATTCCTCAAATCAAGAAGAAACTTCCCTAAAATTTTGGAACTGTGATTTTAAAGCGCTCTTTGGTAAAAAGCCGAACCCTAAAATTCATTTTCTCTCAATTTCGTCATGCAACATCAGAGATGACGTCGGAAAAATTTCAAAGATTATCGGTTAAAATCCACCTCCACTTCTGAAACGAGCTCTTTGCTGAAATTTACACACGCCCTGTTGCTTCAATCTCACTTTAGTTGTATTCTCTAGTATCGTGGATCCCTCATAGATAGCCGCGTTGGCATCTAGATTTACAGCTTCGCCTTCAAATCGAAAGATATGCAACTTCATATCCTGCACGTCGGAACAGTTGCTCAGGCTTGTTTGCTCTGCTAAGATTAAAGGAGCCAACAACGGAATCAATTGAAGACTTTGCCGGAAGAAGGATTTTAAAAAGCATTAGGTGTGTTCTTACCTTGAAATTTACATATAAATGGAATTGAGATTTTTAACAAGAAACAAACCTTATGTTTCATGTGATCTTATTTAATCCGTTGTCTTCAATATACACCGAAAAAAACAATTATTGAAAATAACGGATACCTGATTTTGGCACCTGCTAGATGTGATGATAAACTTGACCAAACGTATGGTACATTTACCGATACTTTGAGTAAATTCGACATGAAATCAGGTAACATCACCTAGTACCTAGTCAAAACATAGTATACTTCTGGTTAACATTACCATAACACCTAGCAGGTGCCAAAATCAGATATCCGTATGGTTATTTTCACCTTAGTTTTTTCCGTGTAGGCCCCTAAGGCTCTAAACCACCAGGTGTTTTATTCTTTGCTAAAAAAAAAAAAAAAAAGAAGGGGGGGACCTCCATTCCATGTGTTGGATACTGATTTTGAGAAAAGAAAACATCAGCTATTTCATGCGCCCTTCTTCCGGCAATATCTTCAATCGCCTATTGTTGCTCTCATTTTTCAACATCTCGCTGCTGTTCAGTAGAACTTTAATAACAGGAAAGCAATTTACTTAATTTTTTAACCATCAAAATTCCTTCACCTCTTCAAAAATTTATTCACTGAAAACTTCCGATGTCATTCAATTTTCAGTGAACACAGAATGAGGAGATATATAATTTCAAAAATAGTGCAACATGGCGATTGGCTCATCGCGTGTTCTTTTCGCCATGGACTCGATTTCAGTGGCGTGGCGCGTCATTTGGCAACGTTGTACTGTGTCCATTTACACTCTTTTCAAAGGTCGAATGTGAAGGTGTTCATCGATCACTCGATAGTTCGATATTTTTCATGGTTTTAAATGGACAAACTGCAACGTTGCCAAATTTCACTCTACGCCACTGAGTAGATTTATTTGCGTTGGAACTCCTATTCAACCGATCGATGAATTGTGATACAAGAAGAAGATTAGCAGTATTATGAGGCTACGCTTTCTCTTGAATTTAATTATATTATTGAAAGTCATCTAGAAGCTCACAATAGCTTCAGGGTATTGGCGGCTCGGAAATTTCGGTGAATACTTGAGAATTCTGTATTTTGCATATTTGTTAAGGAGATTTTGCATGATTCTGTAAGTAGGTTTTCGTAAGTTTAAACCCATGAAAAAGGTCGAGCTATTAAATGTGCAGTGAACACTGTGGAATTTGATCTGTTTGCACAGTTTAGATAAAGATTTTGCATAGGTTTCGTTCCATTTAAACTTATGGAAAATATGAAATTATTAAGTGCACAAAGAACACATTGGAATTCGATATTTTTCACGGGTTTCAATGGACAAAATGCAACATTGCTAGATTGCACGCAACGCCACTGTTTTTTGATGATTGATTTAAGTTTGCAATTTCCAGTAAGTACTTCGGAATTCATTAAAAGGTGCATTGTGGCAACAACGGATTCTCTCCATTTAAAACTGATTGTGAGTAAAATAATCGATTTTCGAAGGATTCACTGAGTCCCTGAGAAAACGGAAGTTTTGCATAGGTTAAAGTGGGGGAAAAAACATGGTTGCCAAATAGCACAAGCTACTCTTACTTTTATAGTCTGCTTTGAACTTTGACCATCCATTATTATACAACCATTATTCTACAGAGGGCTCATAAACAGCGTGATAAAAAGAATGTTAGACAACTCCTTAAGGTAAGCAACCTGCAATGATTGAATTCATTGAGATAAGTATTGCAGGTGGCCTACTTCAAAGAGACGTCTGACATTTTTTTGTCCCCGACTGTGCACCTTTTTGAGGATAAAATATTTTCACCCCCATTGTGTGACGAATCGCTGCACTTGTATCGCTAGGTACGTCTGTCTTTCTTATCGAATTCATTTACGGTTTGTTTTGTTTTCATCTGAAATTCAAATACGACGCGCGAAACTTTTGCCCACGAGTTCGCACGGAGGCAATGTTGACGGGTCGGACAAATTTCAAGCCGAATTCGTTGAATGATGGATCGTCGCGATTCATTTCAACAACACCCACACCTACATACGTTTCAATCTCACCTCTCAAGAAAAGCTTTTTAAGTTATCGTTACTCGAGGTTTACGACAAGAGATCTCGAGATAGGGTATCCTAGAGTTTGATATGACAAAGGTTCGTATAGGTGTATGCCTATGCTTTTGTTTTGAGGAAATCCGCTTATAGAAAATCGGTCGATTAATCAAACACGACTTAAATGTTTCCCGTCGACAGATAAGGTGAAATTACTTAATTATAACCTTTCGAAAATCCGAACATTTTATCTTTGGACGCTGATGGTTCAATCAGAGGCGACTCGTCAATGGTTCCGTAGCAAACTTTTGCCACAGCGTTATAGAGAGTCAATTCCTATAAATATAATATCACATCAATAGCGCCAAACTGTCTCATAATCCACTCAAAAACTCAATAAATGCGCGTCTAACAAAATTTGAAGACTGTGCATGGTCAAATGAGCAGGTCCCGTCTAATTGCAACTTTCTATGCTGAGAAATGAGATCCTCATCGAATAAAAGCCGCAATTTGCTACGACTCCCCTATTTTCGACCGCCATCTTTGTTTGTTAAGGTGATTCCATGGCACGTGACCAAGGTGATCGATTAGTCGATCGATTAATGGTCATTTCCTGGACTCTGTGGAGTTTTTTTGTAAAATCAGGATTGTCAGCACCTTATGGTCGATCTAACAAAGATATCTGTTAAGTTTGGATGCTCGAATCCGGAAAATAAGGACGCAACTATGGGAATTCGGAATCCGTTGTGCGATACGATAAATCGAACCGCGGTTGTGCGAATTCCCATAGTTACGTCCTTATTTTCCGGATTCGAGCATCCGAACTTAATAGATATCTTTGTTAGATCTACCTCCAGGTGCTGACAATCCTGGTTTTACAAAAAAAAAAAAAAAAAAAAAAAAAAAAAAAAAAAAAAAAAAAAAAAAAAAAACTCCACAGAGTCCGGGAAATGACCATTAATCGGTCCACTAATCGATCGCCTTGGTCACGTGCCATGGAATCACCTTAAACGCATTTCTTGAGTTTGTATGGGTGAATTTTGAAACTTTTCGATCATGCTTGCAATGTGATTTGTACGCGATTTTATACGCAAAATTTGACCCCTCCATAACGCTGCAGCACGTGTTTGCAACAGACCCATTATTTTAACTTTTGAGATGAAGTTTGCAAACCTCATGCTTCGACATTTTCAGCGAACAAAACAATCCCAATGATGACAAATCTATAGTGCTCTGAGGAAAATAAAAAATTGTCCTGAGGAAAAGTGTGGTGTTCGCACACGGAAAAAAATGCCTGGTAATAGATTTCAGAAACCTGGTAGACACTACCAGAATACCTGTTCCCCTCCGTCCTCTAACTTTGCTGGTTGTCTGTACGAGGTACACCTGGTAAATTTTGCCTGTTTCGTTTTACAAGGTCGCCTGGCTTTTTTTACCAGGTCTACTGGTAGCTCTAACTAGATTAGAAAATTCTATTCCAGAAAGCATTACCCAAAATTCTCTTCACGGTAACCAGAATTCCGGTTTGTGTAACAGAAAATTTTTCTTAGCGTGGCTTTCACAAAAAAGGTCTCTCAAATTTAATCATTTACTTCATCGATATTCGATACTCCGATCGCTATGACCGTCAATGAGTGTTGCTATTGGTCGAAAATTTTAAAAATTGGCTGCTGCTTTATGGTAACCATTAGTTAAAAAGTCCAATTTTTTAAAGCCATTCATTGAGTAGCCTTTATAAAACCGGTATTTTTAACGATGATTACCGTAGCAACAGCCAAACTTTAGAATTTCCATCACTCATGGATAGTTTTTTTCGATCGATTTATCGATTAAGTAAATGATCGGCCCCCTGATAAAAGTCTTTCTTGAAGTTCCTAGCCCAAGATTTTGTGGGCCACTATAACTACCACACACAACCATAAAAGTATGTAGAATTCCATGGGCATTTCGCGGAATTCCATAAAAAGCCCAGCAGACCTCTATTTCATTTGTATGGAACTCCGTGGAAATTAATGGCTCATGGATTTTGGTCGTTCAGGGAACTTCAAGGAACTTTTTCGCCGTAGTTGGTCAACGCAACAACGATATTTACCTATACCTAATATCGAATGACTCTCTGCCCCCCCCCCCCCCAAGACAATCGATAGGTTATGAAGACCAAGAAAATTCAAACTTTTGTAACTATCTTTTGCAATATCGGAAACTACATAGCAATGAACACACAACTAACAATGTAAACTCCAACCGAAGAGAGAAGCTGCGTTCAATTAGTTTCTGTCTCGAAAAATTGGCATCCTAGGTTTGTGTTGCACTGGAACAGATGTTTTATTTGTCCCGGCGCATCATTTTCCCCACTTTTCGTTTCCCTCCGTCCCGCCATTCCCTTCATCCACTTTCATTCTCAAACTCACTGTTTATTTGACGTTCGCACACCCGCGGGCATGACATGCGGCAGCTTACAGACATTTCCCACCGACCGACCCGCTCCGAGCACACCGGGTCTAGTCTCGTCTCCTATTAAAGAATGTCGAACTGTGCGCGCAGAAAAAAAAGTTAGAACTTTGCATCCAACGCGAGGGTCCTCTTCCTCTATGTTCGGTACTAGAGTCCCTTATTGATGGAAGTATTTTATAGGGAGTACCGACAAGAACTCAACGAGTTGTGATTGGTCGTTCGTTTTAGACTTTCATTGAGGCGAGTAAGAGTCGAAGACATCGAAGGTTCAACACAAAAGAGTCGATGTTTACGCTTTAACGACATAGATGTCGGCATTGTCGGCCCCCTATGAACACAAAATAAGGGTCTCTAGATACAAACATGGAGTTTTTTCTAATAATTAGACCTGTGGTCGCGTTAATTACGTGCCTTCCGACGTAAATTGACCTTCCGAGTTTGAATTTGGCCTTAGTTTTGATCGAAATAATCTAGTTTTTCCACAATTTATTCTTTATCGCGTAAAATGCGTAAAAGTAAAATATGCATAAGATCAGGACGAGTTACGTAGAAAATGACATTTTCGACATCAGCGTCTCAAATACCATTGCGTAGAGCAATTTTCATGTAGTTAACAAGAAAATTCAGTGAAATACACATTAAAATTTAGATAAAAAGAATACTGATGTACGGTGCTTGTCGCGGACAGTTATGTTGCTAAAGAGGCCTACTTAAAAGAGTCGATGCAACGCCGTTTATAAGCATACCTGGCTGCTTTTTTGAGGTTTAGGTCGTCTTCGTATACATACGCTTACGGAGAGCGAAATGCGAAATCGTGATTTATCCTCTCTAAATGAGATATTTCCAACTCTTTTACTTCTTTGAAGTGGTGAGGCCAAAAATTTCATTCCTGACGTACTCTTTCAATTTTGGTTGAACTTCAAAAAACCAACTAAATACGAGGGTGGATTTTAAAGTAAGTTTACCTATTTTTTTTTTCTCGAGAACTATGAATGTTGGAAAAAAACAAACCCAGAGTTGGAAAGTACGTACTCTCAGCTTTTTAACAAGCTACAGTTTTTCAAATTTGGATTACGCGTTGCGGAGATATCGTGGATTTTACACACCCGTCTCTCCTTCAAACGTGCCCACCTTTTTAGCCTCACAGAAAACATGAGTTTAAGACATGGAAAAAGTCAAATAGAGCTATTATTTTATTGAAACAAGTTATAACATTGTTGTGAGGCATCTCACCTCATTTTTTGACATAGTCACCCGCTAGATTCTTGAATTTTTTATATCGGTTCAAAAATTTCTGTATACAGCCGTCGTAAAATTCTTTCCCCATACTCCTCAACCAGGTTTTGACGCAAGCTGTTAATCCAGTTTCAATTCATGATCATTGCACTTTCAGTACTGACCAAAATTTTGAAGATCGATACAAATTGGACCATTTTATCAGTAGAAGAGTAGTCTATTTAGTAAAAAACATGCGTTCAGATGTTATTGAGATGTCTGATATGGAGATAAGTGCATCGCCTGCCGAAACTCGCAGTTTTATATAGCTTGTGAAAAGGTGGGCACGTTTGAAGGAGAGACGAGTGGGGAAAATCCACGATATCTCCGCAACGCGTTGGCGAAATTTGAAAAACTAAAGCTTGTTAGAAAGCTGAAAGTACGTACGTTTCAACGCTGGGTTTGTTTTTTTCTAGCATTGATACTTTCTGAGAGAAAAAAAATAGGTAAACTTACTTTAAAATCCACCCTCGTAGGTACTTCATAACCACAATCTGGCGCCATAAACATTCCATAAGCTTACATATACCAAGAAGAAGGCAAATCCGCGTGTCCATCACTGGTCCACTGTCGAGCTTTACCTTCGAATTCCTCCAGGCATTCGACTTCTTTCAAATGTGTGTCTGTACTTCCTGTACAATATTTCCATGAAGGTGCCTAGACGGTGCCTACAATTGAGAGTTGTGCATTAGGAACCCATTTCAGATTGGCTCTCAAAATCAGATTTAGGCTCTCGCAAAGGCCCCAACAGGCAAAATGCAAATGGCGAAAAGCTCTGTTTACTCGGTAGGTAGTTACCTATTGTTAATTTTCCTTATGCTTCGCCCTTTAACTGCCAGGTTACGAAGAAAAATTCAAGTTCGCGCGCTCGCTCACATTAAGGGAGTAACTATACATATTCCTTCACCATGGTGCTGATTTTGCATGTATGTGTATAAGTACACAATTATTTGAAGGCGCTGCATAAAACATTATTTTTCAAATATTATCAATTTGGAGTTGCTCTTAATGTAAATAAAAAACTGCCATTATGTGAGGCAGATTTAGTCATATATAGAAACAAATATACTCGGGTGTGGTATTGAAAGGCTTAAATGTTTTTCTGGAAGATAACATCTATCACAATAACGACCAATATTGTTTTGAATCGGATGAACTAACATATATTTGAAATGGCGGCAACAGGGTCTTACACCGTTTGCATCTTGCCTCTTGAGCGCTCCATTATCCGCTTCTTCTCCTCCTTCTTCTTCTTCTTCTTCTTCTTCTTCTTCTTCAACTCCTTCATTTTAGAAGAAGAAGAACATGATACTTATGGCGAAACGCTGATGGTACATAGGGACTCTAGGAACAACAATGCGTCTGGAGCCGGATCAAGTTGGAACTCGACCTAGTTCAACCGATGAGCTGCAATCAACCTCCAAATGAAGCTTCAGCTACACAAAGATCTCGACTTGAGGGTCATCGATGCAGTTAGGTGAGAAAAGAGTGATATCGATTCAGCAGGAGAGTATGACACTTTTCACTCGTGGAGTTGTAATCGTTACTTTATATTATTTAAAAGTTTTTGAAAAACTTCTTTTCAAAAGTAGGTAAGCTCGAACATTTTTTTCCCCTCTCTCTTTCTCTGGAAAAATGTTTCTAATACTTTTTTCGTAAATAAAAGTTCAAACCCTTTAAAAAAAACAAAGAACAAACATTTTTTTAGCCCTTTTCAAGCAAGGGCTTTGATTGTATAAATGTAAATAATCGATAGTATTTCCGAGACTATTTTAACAGCGGTTTTATTTGATCCGCGCGGCGGGAGGCATTTTAAAAATATTTAGACATTTTTATTAGAAATACGGGCTCAACATTTTCGGCGAGATTCTAATAAAAAAGACCTATTTTTCAAAACATTTGGGGACGGACGAGATAGTAAAGTTTTATCGACAGGTTTGAATATTCTGTCAGGTTTGAGGTTGGGTGTCGAATAAATAAAATTAACAGATCAATCAGTATTTTATTTATGAAAACTGATAAATGCGTATAGTAGCCTCAAAGCATCACGGCCAAAGCGGTGCGACGCACGATGATCTAACGTCGAAAAAAATTGGCAAAAGATCAGTGAAAAAAAAATTTATCAAAAATGATAGTTTTCGACCTTTATATATTAAGTTCTATCTAAAACTTTCGAATAACATTTCTAGGTTTAAATCACTTGTTAAAAATGTTATCTGTGATTAAAATTTGTATTAAAAGTTTATAAATGATAAATTGAAGAGAATTTTATTTTCTAATTTTTTGCCACATTTTGACAAACTCGCACCATCGTGTGGAGAACGGCTATCACCGATCCACCACGGTATCAATTCCTCTTCCTTAAGCAAAGGGCTGTCAGTGTTAACGAATAGCAAACCGGGTCGATTAAAAAGAGGACATTTTAGCTCACCAATGGTGATTACTGGCCAAGCTCACTTATGCGGTGAATATACCTCGCGATGGTTCTCGGTAAGGTTATATCTTATTCACACGGATATCCTTGTTTATAGTGTGCGGAAAAAAGGAAGCGTGGATGCGTCTAAACTTTCTCTCTTCATTATTTCGTCTCTTTTTCCTGGCCCTGTTTCCTATATCCTGATGAGAAAAGTGGAGGAATTCATCCCCGTTTTAAATAAACGCGTAGGCGTTGACCGTTAATCATCAGCCGGAAGTGTTTTGAAATGAAATAGTATACCGCCTTCTTCCGACGTTGCCAGATCGAGAGCCTTGAAAGTGATTAAGGTATTGAGGTAATTATGAGTATGACAGGATTGAACGATAATGAATTTGAGTGGAAAATAAACAAGTAGTAAAAACGTAGATGTTTTTCTTTCTTTGTTTACATTGTGTAAGATTAGTGGCTCTTTCTTTCCACAGTTTGAATTTTTTTTTTTTTTTTTTTTTTTTTTTTTTTTTTTTTTTTTTTTTTTTTTTTTTTTTTTTATAATATTTTTTATTTTGTCGAATTTTTGAGTTGAAAATGGTTGCGCTTTGAGTCGAAACGTCCTCACCAAATTGTCTTGCGTAATTTTCCGTATTTCCCCGTTTATCCGTTTTTCCACGTTTTGAGAGTATTTTCCATTAAAAAACTGCTTTTAAATCATATTTTCAAGTCTCAGGCAAGGTTTGCTTTGATTTGAAGGAATGCAAATTGAAAATTCGCCATAGTTATCGGTCATGCTCCAATACCACTTCTACAATGAGCTCTACCAATACGCCATTTTGCTATTTGTTTTTGATTTTTGTTTTTTGTTTTGTTTTGTTTTTTTTTTTAAGAAAACTTTTATAATAATGGGTAGATTTCAGAAGTACATGGCGTTTTCATCATTATTTCCAGTAGTTTTTACATTTAAGCTTACTTTCCTTCAATCCATAACAAAAGTTTGCAACAGTCCCATCTCTCTCATCAGGCTCAGATGAAATTTGAATATTAAGGAAAAAGCGTCAAAAAACAGATACACTTCTGAAGAAAAAAAGGGGGAGAAGTTTATGAATTTCAAAAAACTGAGAGTTACGCCGACTCAAAATAGAAACAAACCGAAAAACAATGTTGATAAATTTCAAAAATGGCATTGTACTCCTCAAATTAAAAAAATATCAAATCACTATTTTCTGTTTTTGGCGGATTTTGATACCAAACTCTATTCTGTTCCTTATCCGTGTACCTCTCAAAATAGCTAAAGTCAAAGATAAATATTGATGAATATGGAAAAATATGGATGGACAAATTCTCGTCGACCCCCTCCCCTCTCCCCCCCCGGTTGTAGCTCTCACGCGCATGCCCACATAATTTAACTGCGAACAATCAGGCAACAATGAGAAGCGTCCCGATTTCTCAAAGCGCAACAATTTCATTTGTAGCTTGTTGCTATTAATTCAATTCCCAAAAGCGTCACAACTCACAGTAAGTTAGATCTGGACTTTTCGTCTAATGGAAAGTATTTCAACTTGCGTGCGCTTGCATTGAAATGGGTCTATTGCACACTTTTGCTATAAGCGATTTAATGGTCGATTATGACGTAAAAACCTCCAAAAATAACGATGACAGCACTAAAAACTTTCGAAATCCTCTTTTAAACTCAAGAAACGCAGTTATTTGCGCGAGCATAATGGTGGCCGAAGGCATTAACAATGGGAGATTCCCATCTAACAATAATGTAACTCCATCAAGAAGTGACCAATAAGAGACGACTTTCATTTGACACCGGTGTCACTAGGTGTTACGGTACCATTCATCGGATGTGGATCATCACTCTGATGACTAATTACTCTGTGAATCATCTTTGTCAACATAGAAAGAGTGACGGAATTAAGATAGGAATCTCCCATTGTTAGTGCCTTCGGCCACCATTACGCTCGCGCAAATAACTGCGTTCATTGAGTTTAGGAGTGGATTTTGGAAGTTTTTAGTGCCGCCATCGTTATTTTTTGAGGTTTTTACGCCATAATCGACTATGAAATCGCTTATAGCAAAAACGTGCAATAGCCCCATTGTAAAATTCTGAATATTAATCGTCCAAAGCAAACCAAACACGGGTGGCGGCTCAAGGAAACTGTCGTGACTTTTTTTCAAGAGCTAAGACAATCAATTTTTCGCCCGAGCAAAAACTCGTTGCATTCTTTGAAAAATTCATCAACCCAGATTGAAATTATGTCGAAAATCGTAGAGGAGGAATATTCCAAAAAATCAAAGGTTCATTTTACCTGAAATATTTGCTTTCTTTGCTCCGAATTAATTTTTATTGTCCACTTCAAAAGTTGGCGGAAAATTTTTCGACACCAGTGCAGAAAAATCAGCTTTTTCTCATCGTAAAATGTCTTATAACAATGATAAATTAACCATGCAAATAATATAAATTTGTTCTAGCACCAATACTAGTTGAGATGAGAAAAAAATTTGGGAAACTCACTTTTTGCACGACCCTGGTACTTGGTGAGCTCAGAACATTTAAGGTAGTTTTGGGGTTTTCCTATGTTTCCCGGTTTCGAAAATACACTGGTACAAAGCTGCAAAACATCATGTGTGTTGTTATACCATCGCATAAAAAAGATCCCACATTGGGCCAAAATTGCATCTCCGGAACTGTGAGAACTACAGTTAAAAACCAAATGGTATCATCGTATTCAGCTCACCGAGTTCTTTCATTTACTTACTAAAAAGACACCAAACTCGGACCAAATTGGCCGTATTGCGACTCTTCTTTACTCTTTGTCTTAAAAAGATTCCAGGGTCAATTGGTTACAACCGTAAGCACCACCCCTGCTCAAAAAGTAGACAGTTTTTGGCTTCAACTGGTGAATAAACGCAAAAAGCCAAAAACTATACAAAATTTGGGAATGTCAGCACTTTGTGATGCATACTGCACTAAGATTTTCTGAAACTTTCATGCTAAAGCACTCAAAGATAAAACCGGAGTTTTAAAAATATGAAAATTTCCGGAAGCCCCAATGAGTGCGAGTGAGGCAGATGGATATAATACAAATCTGTAGTCTCACTCGCACTCACTAAACTTATGGCGAAATTAATCTCTACTATTACGGCTTTCATTATCAACCAATGTTGTTCATTTTGGGCTCAATAAATCCATAAAAATAATACACAAGAGCCGATGACGTTCTTGAAATTTGCGTTTTTTCTTTGTGTTCCATTTAAAATGCCAAAAACACGACTTTCTCCGAAAGAAACTGGGAGAGCAATCCATTGGATTGAAATCTAGAAAACTTTTGCCTGGAGTCAGATTAACCCTAACTTTTAAAAAAAACCCTATGTTGGTCACTTTATAGACAAGCCTTTCTATGTAAAAATGTAGTGTTCGTTGGATCTACTGTGCGCCACCTGGATCTTGCGAAAAAAGCTGACAAAGCCAGTCAAGGGGGAAGAGGGGACTGGATTTAAGGGATGGAATGAGATCGGATACTTTTGAAACAAAACTTCAGTGAACTGCATGGAGCATAGCAGAGGAGTGATGTCGGTGCGGCTGTGAGCGCGTTGCGCGCGGTTTGTGAGCGCGGCGCGTTAATGGATTTCATTATATCTATTGTGTGGGCGCGCAGCGGCCGGGCCCTCGCGCCCCCCGTTTTATATAAAGCGCGCGTTCATGTTCAAGAGTAAATTAATAATAAATTTCATATCCCTGCCACGCGCCTTACACGACCCGGGCTGCGGCTGCAGGAACACTGAAACAGTTCGAACAGTAGCAGGATACGTTCATTTTCGAAATGTCGGGCTTAACTGAAAGTTAAGGGAGGGTGTAGAGAGTGTAGACAGCTCCGCGTATTAGAGGGGGTGTTAAATTGAATTTCTAGATTTGCCTATGTCGTTAGTTCTCGTCTGCTGAGATGGAAATTTTCGCGGAAACTTTTGAACATCAATGTCTATCTATATCCTTGCGTTCGTTTAAAACTATCGCTTTCAATCGGGATCCCCCATTATAATAGACTATTTTAGTGACTATATACGTCACAGAACTGAACTATGTTTAAAGTTACCAGCTGGTTGATCTTTGAAATCTTTGTAAGCATTCCATCAATATCAAACAGGGTGCAATCGATTTTTATATTCGATTGACTTAGCAATTAAAACAACATCGCAAATATTTTTGCGAGAAATTCGAGATCCTATTGGTTGATTGAACTGGTAGACAGGCTTTGATAGAGAGTTACCATTGGTCCTTTTAAAGTGTTTATAGAAAAGTCTACTTCTCTGTAACCATGGGTCCATCAGCTTTCAGCTACTTTCGATAAGTTATAAAGGCTGCATAGAACAAGATTTGAGCTTATCGAATAAGGTTACTTTGGTTACTTTGAGGATGCTGTAGGTTACAAATCGGTCCACTATTCGATAAACGCTTTAGATGGACCGCAATCAGTGGCGTCGCGTGCCATCTGGCAACAATGAAACTGCTCCATTTAAACTCATTAAATATATCGAATTTTCCTTGTGCACTGTGCACCCCCTGAATTCGATATTTTACATGAGTTTAAATGGATAGAATACATTGTTGCCAAATTGCACGCGACGCCACTGACCGCAATGACAACTCTCCATTTATAGCCTGTCTACCAAAGTTATCCAATGATTTCAAAGGTTAGCTCACTGGTAATTCTGTACATAGTTCTATGACGTAGTGAGTAGTCACTATAACAATATCTGTAGACACTTTCTAATAATCATAGGCGGAAATAGAGGCCTGGATCGGGTCTAATCCCCCCCCCCGAAGGTCTGCCGAGCCACTCCAGAAAATTTTTGGAACAAAAAGCGTTTATAGCCATTTGGCCGTGTAATTTGACACATCCCAAAATGTCGGCTCTCGTGGAGAATTCAAGGAGCAAAATCAAAAAGGTCGTTATGTATAGAATCTGTTCTCCCAGAAATTTGCGTGGGTTGTAGAGGATAAAAGTCAAGGAGCTCGGTGGTCAGAGATATCCTGAATTAAACGCATGAGGAGCAAAAACAAACAAAAAATTAATTCATCAATTTATTGCCTGCTCAGCTCTCCTGGAAAAATTCCTAGTTCCGCATATGCTACAATGATAACCTGATATTAATCTGAGCATCTGATTGGTCCCTGATTGGTAGACACTCGTTAAGAGTGAAATCAAGCTGAGTGGAAAGGAGAGTAGATAATGAAGATAACGAGCTACGCTACATTAATGGAAATAAATCAATAAAAATAAAGCTTGCTCAACTCACTCTATTATTGAAAACGCAGTGAAATGAAACCTGTGATAGTCTTTTTATAGCGAAATTTTTTGTCAGAACGAAATATCCCTCTTCGCGTTTTTTTTTTTTTTTTTTTTTTTTTTTTTTTTTTTTTTTTTTTTTAATGAATAAAATCCCTTCGTAAAAAATATAGGGGAGCTGAGACCTGACAGCAAATATCCCTAAACGTCAATGATGACTTCGACGAGTGAGAGAGCTACAGCTCTCACGCTTTATATATAAAACGTGCGCGCAATTATAACGGAAAAGCCGCAGAGTTGAAAAAGCCATGGGTAAGGCAAATTTATGAGGTATACGCCAAGTAAAAAAAATTATTTAGGTTTTCGTCATTTTATACTCACAAACTTTGCGTTAAACTTTTTTTTTTAATAATATATGTTACCCTCCTTAATTTTAGACTTGCTTTGAATTTTGATTTTTCATCAATTCCCTTCCTTTCTATCTTACGAGGAAGTAGGTAATTTTTAAATTGGATTTGTGATAACGAACCTTAAAAATATCTTGCAGATTTGCTATCGTACCAGGGGGCTGATTCTGCTCTTTTGGTCGAGACGAGACGATATGGCGGGAATCGATCATTCTCATTGGTTTAAAAGGGGCGTCAAGTGACATATTTGAAGCCGTTTGAGTCGTTCATTTTAGAGAAATAACTCCTCCGTCCATCGAATGACTCGAAATCTGTCAGGCAGTGGCGTCGCGTGCCATTTGGCAACAATTAATGCAACTGCTCCATTTAAACTCATTAAATATATCGAATTTTCCTAGTGCACAGTGAACCCCCTGAATTCGATATTTTACATGAGTTTAAATGGATAGAATACATTGTTGCCGAATTGCACGCAACGCCACTGCTGTCAGGTGACACCCTTTAAACCAATGGGATTGATTGATTCCCGCTATCTCGTCTCGTCTCGTCCAAAAAATCAAAATCAGCAGTGGCGTAGCGTGCAATTTGGCAACGATGTAATGTGCCCATTTAAATCCATTCAAAAGATCGAACTATTGGGTGTTCGGTGAACACCTTCGCATTCGACCTTTTACATGTGTTTAAATTGACACAATACAACGTTGCCAAATTGCACGCTACGCCACTGAAAATCAGCCCCCTGAACAACTGGAGCATGCGAACACGATTATTAGGGGTGGACACTAGTATGAGAATCATCAACGTAAAATCGTCATAAATACTCATATTATGAAAGGGAGGGAGTTAAACTCGCGTTTTCTGATCAAATATCTTTGAAATAACGCCACTGCCCGAAGGTTTGATAAGTTTTATATGGTGCTGTTTATTACTAAATATTTGCCGGTAAATACTGAAAAATTTTCTTAGATTATTTTCTGCCACTAAACTTGATTTTGAGTGAATCCCGTCTTACAATAAGTGGGGAATTTTCTTTAGAATCAACGATTAAAATTCGATTTGAACTGTGTCACCGCGCGGCTGTAAGGACCTAATTTACCATGGACTGACTCACTGCATGCATTCAGAGTCACGGCTGTATAAACTTTTAAAACTGTAATGCTTAACAGTGGCGTAGTGTGCAATTTGGCAGCGTTGTATCGTATCCATTTAAACCCTTATAAAAGGTCGAATACAAAGGTGTTCACCGAACATCCAATAGTTCGATCTTTTTCATGGGTTTAAATGAAGGAACTGCAACGTTGCCAAATGCACGCTACGCCACCGGTGCATACACAAAAATGGCCTCTGAAATTGTTGACCCGCACTATTTCAGATGCTGTTTTCCGGGTCATACGCATCGTATATAGCTTTATTAATGACAACATATTGGGTGGAATTTTCCTCGCGACATAGTTCCATGGGAAGTAATCATTAAAGGCAGCTTAAAATGACCCTTCCAGCTGACCCGTCGGAATAAATGAAATGAAATCGAACAAATTAAAAGCCTTTCATTGGTCATTTTTCTACCCTTATAAATAGTTCTCAAACAGGGTTGCGCGTTTGCGTGACTTTAAATTCAATGGCGATTCCACCGGTAAAGAAAAAGATTATGCAGCTCAGTTATACCCAGTATGATTATACACTTTAGAATATACTCTAAACTGTAATCTTTTTTCCATCAACCGACGCAATTCTCCATCAATGCAAAGGAATCTCCGTCGAATTTGGGAATTACATCAATTTCACCGCTAAGCATGTTCCCTATAACTTCATGGTAGTTTATTTAATTTAAATAGAAATTAAGTAGAGTTCGAGGAAGTTTTGACTTTTGACTGCAATGGGCTCTATTTATGAGCGTGACCAATAAGGACATTTTGTTTAATCACCCGAAGGCTGACTTTTGACATCATAAATGAACCGCTGCTGCTGTTTGGAATTGGTCTCTATAAAGTGCTGATGGAATTGAAGAGCTTTATAATTAAATGCATCCTCACTACGTCCGATAGGCAAAACTCTTGTTTTAAACAGAATTTAGCTTATGGAAAGTCACTGAGGGACACAGGCGGATCCAGCAATCTGGCACCTGCGTATTCTTTCAATTTGAATGTATGATGAACGATCGATTCTTGAAGGAGCTATATTCACGTGACAAATCGATTATTTCTCATTGAATCAAATGGGAAGAATGCACTGTTGCCTGGATATTTTCGTTTTACAGAGCTTTATACTTAGCGCAGTAATTTGTTATGGCATCAAAGATGCCGATGTTTTTTGCTATTTTGCTTGAAAATCAAAGAAATCTATTGGAATCATTAATTCACGATGGAAACGACGCCATTCTGATAGTTTCGTGAGGTGATGATACGACCTGTAATGGCTGTTTTATAGCAGATTTTCGTATTTTTAAGTACTCTCTAAAAGCAGTTTTGTGTCGCTTTTGGCCACCATGCTCCAGATCGTGGTGCTCAAAAACGACAGTCAATGTGATTCAAGAGCGAAGCATGAAATTGTATTTAATCCGTTTAACCCTTTTACTCACTGTGTCCCATATAAGGGACGACATTTTACAAGAAGCCGTATGGAAATTCAGAAAAATTGACTCTCACATGAAATCATATGAGAAAAGTTCATTCAGTTTAATGGCATATATTACAGTGACAACTGACAACTTTTTCATAATTCACGTGCGAAAGGGTTAAAGTCTTGACGAAGGTCAAACTATTGGGGGTGCACAGTGCACTCCCTCGAATCGCTATTTCACGTTTATTTAAAGGGGCTAAATTCAGAGTTGCCAGTTTGAACGTGACGCCTTCAGAGTCAAGTATTAAAAATTAATGTTTTCAACGCTAGCGCGAACCGATCCATTTATTTTTCATTTCTTCGTGCTATTAATTTGACATTCAGAGTGGCATTTTCCGTAAGTCAATTAAAACTCCTCTCGCAATGTCTGCCTCTTTGCCGGAGAAGGAGACAGGTGAGGTAATTGTCTCTCGCAACAGGTGTCAAGCTGAGTATATAGTGAGTATGGTTCAACCAAAGCTGCCGTTTGGCGTATAATTAAACGCTTTTTCAATTCACCGATGACTCCACCGGATGAAAAAAGATTACACAGCTCACTTCAGTGTATGACCGTAATGCACGAAAATGCTCGCATCTGTATTCTTATCTCAACCGGCGGAGTCGTCGATGACTTCAAAAAACTTGCGGATATTTTAATTAATGAACGGAGTTTCCACCGATTGAGAAAAGATTGCAGATCAGAGTATTTTCGTGCATTTCAGTCACACACTTAACTGAATTGTGTAATCTTTTCTCAACCGGGTGAATTAAAAAATGCGCTTGATTATACGCAAAACGGCAGCTTTGGCTCAAACGTTCCTCTGCATCAGAGCAGCCGCTTTGTGTGCGTATACATATATTTAATCATGTTTTTAATCCACTGATGATTGCACCGATTGACTAAAATATTACAGTTCAGTTCAGTGTATACTGTGATTCGCGGAATTTACTATCGTTTCATTATTTCTGTTTTTTTTTTCCGGAAAAACAGAAAAAACCAAATTTTCTGAGGTGTTAGGCACCGTTTGGCATAACTTATCCTTGTATTTGACTTTTTTTTCAACATTTTCACCAGGTTTTCCAGTTTTTAGGAGACAGGACGTCCGGTGTCCCGTTCGTTACCCGCGTTTTAGCCCATATGTAGTATTTTCTCAATACAGGGGAAATCACCGTTAAATTATCAATCAAGATACCCGCAATTTTTTTTCTAAAGACAGTGTGACGGAGAATCTACCGGTTGAGAAAATTTTTCAGATCAAATCAGAGTATTTTTGAGAATAGCAGCTATAATTTAAAATTAATTGTTTAATATTTTGGGTATAATCGATTGAATCATTAGTTAGTTGAACTATTCCATTAAAAATACACAAATTGGCAGCCCTGCTTTGTACGAGCACGAATAACCTGTTTGCTTGAAAACAGCCGTGCAGAATAACCCTACATTTATAATTACCGTAAAGTACTTAAAAATTCCCGGGGATTTCTTTTTTGTAAGTAAACATTAACGCTGTTCAAGCGAAGCATTAATTGCTGAAAATCTATGAAATATTGTCCCATAACATTCGAAATGCCACCGACAGTAAAGGTTTTGAAAAGAGGATTTACAATTACGTTGAAAGAAAATCCATGTACATACTTACAGTGAAAATTAATTAGTTTTTAATCCGTGTTAATTCGTGTATTCTCTCTTATTCTGTTTATTAGTTTAATATTTACTGTCATTTTTTTCTTTAAAGGCGTCTCACCGAGCCCAGTATGACCAACTCGTATGTATTGAGTTAAAGAAATAAAAAATAAAAATAAATTGGAGTTCGGTACTTGTACTTTTGAGCCTTTATAGTTTTGGAGATAATATAATTCAAATGGGAACGTAATTATTATATTAAACTTTTGCCTTACACCTGAGAAGATAATATTCTTATTAAACTTTTGCAGTTAAAGCTGTTTTATACTCCTAAGTTTACTACCAAACAGGATTGACATCAACAAAAGCTAAAGCAAAGCTTAAAGCTCAATGAAGGATAGCTGAGTGGAAGTCAATCCACAGAGTACTTGACGGTTAATTGGGTACAAGCCGGAAGAAATTCTTATGACCTCAGTCATCGCAGAGTCAATTATTAACACTCTGGATTTTTTTTAGACATGCGGCAATATGTTACACACGAACTGATGAAGCTGCGGAAAATTCCCTTGACGGTTTGAAATTTTTTTCGAAATTTTGTTACGGCAAAAGCTTTGCTTTACAGTTTTTATTTTTTTTTGGTAGAATTGTTATGAGTTATGAGTCCAACAGAGATTAGAAATTATAGAAATAAAACGAACAAGTCGTTATGGTTAAGACACGCAAACACGTTTAGCTTATAAATTACCACTTCTAAAAGTTTCTGCGCCGTAAATTTTTATGATTTTTCTCGATGGTGATTATCATTGTTTGATACCGTAAACGCTAAAACTCCGTGGTTTACATTAATCAGTGATCACTGTCAGTGGTATTCGTCACAGCGAAAAAACGGCATTTAACAACCGAAAACCCCCTGAATCACATTACGGTAACTTTTGCACGCCGGGCAAATGTGAACGTAGCATCGTTTTTATGATCAAGTTGTTGCTTTCAGAAGAAAAAAACAATTGAGGACTGATCTGTCGAAAGGACGGTTCCGTGTTCATTTAAATGAAACATCCGCCCTCTCGACGGACCAGGGACCAAATAATGTTCGGTCCTGAGCGTAACTTACGCACGGTCACATGACCGTGCATAAGCTCTCTGATTGGTCGAAACCGCACGCAAGATGAACGCAATTCAATGCTCGAGACCTAACATTATTTGGTCCCAGCCCTTCAATCGTTTTTACCTACTCGGAAAATCGCCTCCTCTTAAGAGTAAAACACCAGTCAGCAATGACAACACGAACGATGCACGGAGAAATATGTCTGATTGAAATTACGGAACATAGGAAGAAATTGGAGTAAAAAGAAATTCCCTTTAAAATAATAAGAACTCTTATTGATTCAACCAGAATTATCATTGGTCCAATTGAACGTTCTGATGATTTAGAAGAATCGCAAGAAAGAATCGTTGGATCAATAAGAATTCTGGTTTCGTCAATTTTAATTCTTATTATTTTAAGGGGAATTTCTTTTTACCACAATTTCTTCCTACGTTCCGTAATTTCAATCAGAAATTTTTCTCTGAGTAGGTATTCGTGATCATGATCATGTTAGCATGCGCTATTGCATATTAACATAAATCACGGTCAAGCAAAGGAATAGATTTTATGCTCAAATAAACGCGTTTAACATGGACAAAATTAGGTCCAAAAAAAAAATCCGAGCTTACCCACACAATTTCATGAGTTATATAATTCCATTAGTTTCCGGGATAAAATTTAATTTTATCGGTAAAAATTTCGAAACACAAATGGAAGAAAAATGTGTGATCAAAATTGCACGATAGATATGCTAAAACTTGCTCAAAAATTATCACTTTTACTTGAGTTATTCCATTTCGCACTGCACTATAGCGCACATGAAAATAATTAATTAATTAATTAATTATCACCATCGCACGAAGTATTATATTTTCATGTGTGATGAAAGATTAAGGAACATCAAAAAATTGGATCGAACATACTTGACGCACTTCAGCATGCTTAGATGCGAACTAAAACGTATGATCACTCAGGTGGATTGGGTATCACATTTTCACGTGTTTTCACGTGTCAACAGCGGGAAAACTTTTTTTTTTTTATTTTTCAAAAATATCGCTACACTGTAAGTAAAAAACTATCTATTATCAAATTTGCACTTCTGACATAAGAGAGTGTTTACGGTGCTACGGGAAAATGTTTTTCCGGCACAACAACGCAACGAACGGAAAAACGGATCGCGCGTTTTTGACGAGGAAACGCGCTCGGGTAGACGAGCGATTTGAACAACGCTCCGCACGCGACGGCAATGATATCACCACTTACCAGTCGTGGCGCGTGGAATCAACTGGTTGCCCGCAGTAGCTTTCGGTCGGAACTTTCTCACGCGTAGCTGCGAAAAAAAGCTTGACTCGGCGCGTGTAGAGTTTCCCGCCTGGGGCGCGTGCGCTAAAACGCGCGTTTCGCCGCCTTCGTAACGCATCCAATTTTTCGAAGGGTCCGAAAGAGGAAATGAGTTTCACATTACTGCATTAACGCTGGGAGCGTGATTGCTGTCTATATCGTGTATCGTAATCAAGATCGATTCAATAATCGAGACCATTATAGTCTTGGTAGGCTATTCTACCGATTTTTGTTTTTAGAAATTTCGACTCCCCAAAGTTCCTATCTTTACCGAAAGTGTAAAGTCTGCCAATCAGTGGCGTAGCGTGCAATATGGCAACGTTGAAGTTCGTCCATTTGAACCTATAAAAAAGATCGAACTATTGGGTGTCCGGTGAACACCTTCTCATTCGACCATGTACATGAGTTGAAATGGAAACAATACAACATTGCGAAATTGCCAAATTGCACGCTATCGGTCAGAGTTCGCTATAGTAAATGAGTATGCTGCAAACATTTGCTACAGCGTCATATGAAGGGTTGATTCTTATGTAAAATTGCATGAAAACCACATTGAGAACATTAAAAAGTCTCAAAACCCACCGATGAACCAAAAAGAGACGTTTTATGAGAAATCCGAGATGTCGGTCAAATTTAATGAAATGGTCACGATTGAGGATTCCCATCCAATTGCAGCTCGCTCTATGATGAATCACTTTTATCCAGCATGGAAAGTCGCGATTAGATTGGTCCCCCCTATAGTGGCCCACTCATTTTGACCACTTTCGTGGAATTTCCTGAAACCCATTGAGTTTGTTTGTTTGTTAAGTTTGGAACTTTCTGATGCTTCCAACGTTATTTTCAAGTGATTGTGCACCATCGTAATTGCTGAAGTTTGCTTAAATTATTAGCTAAAAGTGTTGTCTGTGATTAAAATCGCCATTAAAAGTTTATAAATAAGAAATTAATAAGAAATTTTACTATCTGATTTTTGGCCACTTTTTGAGGATCTCATACTACAGTGCGCGGCTTTATCATAATAAATTGGTTTGGGAAAACGTGATTTTATGATGACTAGAAAGATTTGCCTTTCTTAAAATTCTCGCTTTGGGATTTAAATATATAGAGTGTTTTTCATCTCGAACTCGTAAGGATGAGACAAATTCTTCGAATTAATGTGAATCCAATCTTCTCCCAAAACATCCACTTCCTTCGAATTGGTTCAGTTTTATCGCTATTTTCAATTTTTAGAAATTGGATCGCGGAAAACAAAGACTTCCTCTTGAGTAAATCCCTCCGTATGCAAGCTTACATGGTCTTTAATGAAAATTTGTCTGTAATGGTTCCTTGAATCAAGGTCGGATCTATAGGTTTTCAATAGGAAAGATGAAAAATACGGTGTTGTCATCCTTGAACCTAAATTTCCAAAACTTCTTAAAAATATTTATTTTTACTTTCTTTTGGTCAACTGGGTTGGTTCCTTGAATCAAGGTCGGATCTAGGTTTTCAATGGGAAAGATGAAAAATACGGTGTTGTCATCCTTGAACCTAAATTTCCAAAACTTCTTAAAAATATTTATTTTTACTTTCTTTTGGTCAACTGGGTTGGTTCCTTGAATCAAGGTCGGATCTAGGTTTTCAATAGGAAAGATGAAAAATACGGTGTTGTCATCCTTGAGCCTAAATTTCCAAAACTTCTTAAAAATATTTATTTTTACTTTCTTTTGGTCAACTGGATTTCAAAATTAGTCGCTCTTAGAGAGAAAATTTCAAAATGGTGATGGCTTTTTTTTAGTCCGCCTTAATACCGTGATTTTGCCGCTCTCTACAAAATTCCGTAGACTAAGTGTCATTTTTTCCTCCAAATCCATCTAAGAAGCGTACGAAAGTATCTTAATTTTCAGTGATTTCTCATTAGTGACTTGTTAAAACTTGGTTTCGATGTTTCCGATGTTTCGATTTTCGATGTTTTTTGGACATCGAACTTTGATGCACAAAACTGGACATAGCACAGGCCTATACCCACCTCCCTCCATCCCCCGCGCTCCTAGATAAAATTTAGAGTTAATGTAAATAATAAGATGTATATTTGATACAAATATCAAAAATAAAAAGCATTTTTTTTTTTTTCGTAAATATAAGGTATGAATTATGACTGAGGAGTTGGCTCTCTTTATGTTTTTCCAAAACCTATTTTATATTGTGTCCCTTGTTGTTTTACGTCCTTTTTTGCGAAGTTTTACTTAACCCTTTATGGGCCACGCCCGAGTATATACGTCGTTTTTTTTCCTCTAGTCTTTTACACATTGATTCAGTCTTCATTTCGGATAAACGCAAATATAAATAAAAACATTACACTAGCTAAGGTCCGCGGGCGCCTTAAATTTGTCGTATAGGCAATTCCAACTCCATCGAGTACGAACAGTTGACTACCTTCCCTGTACAAAAACGGAGGAGTGGTGTTCTCTTGAACTATAACCTGGTCCTGAAAGGTTTAAGAATCAAGTTTCTATATTGTTGTAGCAAAAGTACGCATATCAGACCCATTATGATTCTTTGAAAATCCCTCGAAACTTCCTCGAGAAATCTCAAAGCGTTTTGGCTCGCTCAGTAAGGGATGCTTCTGAATTGCAAATTGAATCTGGAGGACATTTTAAGTCCAAGCCAAGACAAGCCGAGAAGATCTCGGAAAATCTCTATGAACTGCACCCTTATACGATTATCACAGAGCCTTGTTGAGTGCGGTATTAAATGGCTCCGAGATATTTCAAGCTTTTTTGAGGTTTGACATGCATCAATCAAAGTGTGAAGAAAAGAACGCTGAGTACCTGTGCACGGAGATGCAAGGAAAAGTTCAGAGCTTTCGCTAAATTGAATTGGATCGAAGCGAAGTCATTTCGCGAGGGACTGCACATTCTTTAGACAATATGACACCTAAGCAGGGTTGTCGCATGTCAGCTACAAGCACACGTATCCAGAGGCAATGATGACTCGGGAACACGGTGGGTCTAATAATGGAAATTCTTGGACAACGTGCCGGGAGAAAAGTTTCACTATCGATCCAGCATTAAAAAATCCAAACTAATTCCCTTTCATATCCACGTGGATACCTTTAAAGCCTGATCTAAAACTTGTCAGTGACATTTCTAGGTTTAAATTGCTTGTTAAAAGTGTTGTGTGATGAAAATTGGTTTTGAAAGTTTAAAAATTAAATAAATTGATGAGAAATTTACTTTCTGATGTCTGGTCATTTCTTTATACGATCTCGGAATCAAATGCAGTGCGATTTCTTGATTGACCATCGTTACAATCCCAATAGGATCTACATATGTGTAGATTAGCAACTTTTCATATTTTCAACTTTTTCATTCCCCCCCCCCCACTTTCACATTTTTTATATATTTCTCTCTCTCTCTCTCTCTCTCTCTCTCTCTCTCTCTCTCTCTCTCTCTCTCTCTCTCTCTCTCTGTCTCTCTGTCTCTCTGTCTCTGTCTCTCTGTCTCTGTCTCTCTGTCTCTGTCTCTCTCTCTCTCTCTCTCTCTCTCTCTCTCTCTCTCTCTCTCTCTCTCTCTCTCTCTCTCTCTCTCTCTCTCTCTCTCTCTCTCTCTCTCTCTCTCTCTCTCTCTCTCTCTCTCTCTCTCTCTCTCTCTCTCTCTCTCTCTCTCTCCCTTACGCAAGCTTTAGAATTTTTCCAAACTCTAAAGTGTCCTGACTGTTGCGACCTTTCTTGGACTGCGACTGTTCAGTAATTGCATAAAATTGAACTGCGTGTCACCAATGGCGAAGTGTGCTATTTGACAGCGTTGTAGCTTAAGGATTACGCTGATAGAATTCAGTAGGCTATAGTCTAAAACGGATTGGATTTTCTGGGCCGATTGCCTTAAGATCTGCGAGCAAAATTGACCCACTGGCGCAACCAGGATATCTTCCATCTCTCTCATTTCCCATTTGAATGTATGAGTAGGAAAAGGACAGAAGGAGGGGGTTTTATCCCCTTGTCCATCCTTGTCTAACATACGTTTCTTAATGGAGAAAAGGGAGAGATGAAGAAACTCTTGGTGCGCTACTGAATTGACCTGTACTACCAGTCAATTAAATAATGGGACTCATCTCAGAATGAGCGCGCCCGCTTATCGGGTCTCATTCTTTAACTGCCTGCATGGTACAAACCTGGTTGCATGAAATCTAGCAACATATTCTGAATAAACGTATTGAAAATGGCATATTTTACATCATTTTTACGTACTAGCGGAGACAAAGATACCTAGTCAGAGTATGCAACACGCAACGCACATAATACACGTGTTTAATGGTACACTGTGCATTGCGAATTGCATACCCTGGCCAGGTATCTTTGTCTCTGCTAGTACATAGTAAATGTTTTGAACTATTTTTCTCGAGACTGCGGTACAAAATATTTGACCGTCCAAAATTATTTACGTACTCGTATGTTCAGATTTTAATAAACAAAGGTGTATTACAAGTAATTATTCGACTCAAAATTGATATAATTTTTTTATAATGGAAAATGACAGTATCTGAGTATTCTGAACAATATATTGCGACTCTCTTTTACTCTTTGCTGGTTACTCCATTCCACACCTCTGAGCCGTTTGCGGAATCTGCTGTTTAGAAGCTGCTCTTCACGGAGAAAAATTTCTGGTTGAAATTGCGGAACGTATCATTAATAATGGGGTAAAAAGAAATTCTTATTAAAATAATAATAATTCTTATTGATTCGACGATTCTTTCTTGTGATTCCTCTGAATCATCAGAACGTTCAGTTGGACCAATGATGATTCTCGTTGAATCAATTAGAATTCTTATTATTTTAAAAGTCATTTCTTTTTACCACAATTTCTTAACCCCTTATAGACCACGCCCGAGTATACCCGTTTTTCTCCTCTTCCCTTCGTTGTTTCAGTCTTCATTCCGGATAAACGCGATTATCAATGAAAACGCTTGAGATAAGGTTTTTTCGGGCGCCTTCAATGTATCGTATAGGCAATTCCAACTCCCCTGAGTACGAACAGTTAACTACCTTCCCAGTAAAACTAAAGTGTGGCTTTCTTTTGAACTAACCTGCCCGTTAGAGGGTTAATACGTTCCGTAATTTCAATCAGAAATTTTTCTTCGTGTTTGGTTGAGGGGTGGTATTTGGACTTTTTCAATCCCACTGTAGTTTTCTAATACGATTTTGCATGAAAATCAACATTTCAATAATAATCTATGTACTATGTGTGTAACAGAAGTTCTCTCAAAAACCCCATATTTTTTGATTAAAGTGTCCAAGATTGAAAACCCGCTGTGCGGGTGAATGTCTCCAATCTAAACTTAAAAAAATCTTATTTTCTTCATCGGAACGACAACGCTGTGGCTATTAGAACACCACGAGCCATGAGCGTTGAGCCGCTGCAATGCTCAACCGTGTTGACAGATTTCTGGTTTAAATCCGTGTAAGATGTTCATTGATTCAAGTACGTAAAATACACCGATCAGGTGTAAGTAAACACGCTTCATTACCAGGGATAAGATAATGTTACGTCATCGCGATTTTTACGCCTTAACGACATAGTGTGTCCGGCTGTTATGAACGTAAAACCAGGTTTTTTCATCATAAGATACCTCTTTCTCACCCCTCACGCAGAATTAACTATGTGTTTTAACCCGCTGATTTCAAATTAGGTCTTAGTTTTTACTCAAAACTCGTACTTTTTCCAGAATTTCGATTTTTTTTTCCAAGAAGACGTAATTTCGAATTTACATAAAATCTAGGCCAGTTTAATGAAAACTGACAGCATTTTTGAAATCAGCGTCTCCAAATACATAAGAAATCGATGATGAAGTAAAATTGTAGGCGTAGAATTATTCTAAAACACTAAAAATTAGTCAAATTAACACTGATGGATGGTGAATGTCTCGGACACATTATATCGTTTTTGATGCTTACTTCGTCATCAAAGTCCCTACATGGATGACCCCATCATCTGATGTATCTTAAGGGAACCGTCAAACCGTGCAACATTAATCAACTTATCAGCAAAGTTTTTTTAAGTCAGTGACAACTTTACCTTTTGAGAAAAAGTCATCAGATGCAAGTATTGATTACTGTGCATCACACAGACACATAAAGTGGTCTGAGCAGTGTAATTTTATATTACACATATTTTTGTCAACCGGTGAACACTTCGGTGAATTGAAGAAGGTCTTTAAATAAACACCAAACAGTTTGCACTGCGCTTATTGTGCATTGCTTATCAGATGTAGGTATACGGAAATGAAATGTAGTTTTCATGACTGCTTTAAAATAAATTTAAATTCGATATTGGTCTGACATCTGTTGATTTTCTTAATTCGGAAAGCTGGCAACGATGCAAAAAGCCAAGCACAAGGTAGCCCTACTTCATTAAACAACGACCCTCTTTGTACCATCGCCCATCCAGATCCGGACTCCTTACAGCGACAAAAGGCGCTGTTCTTCGAATTTCACAGAGTTCGATCCTGGCCGTGGAAGTAAAGTTTTTCTACAAGAAAGTGCTTCTCACTGGCGGATACGGGGGGGGGGGCATCTCCCCATCGTACGACAAAAAAGGGGTAAGGAAAGAGGAAAAGAAATCAAAAATCAAAAGCAGGGGGCTCACCACGGGGAGCGAAAATCTCAAGTTCGCATCCCACCCCCTTCGAGAGTGCTGGATTCGCTAATGTGGTGGTTCTTTGACAAGGCCCCCGCCCCTTCATCTTCGACTAATGTCAATTACCGTGCTATTAGTATTTCTTAGTATATTTTGCGTACAGACCAAACAGCTATAGATTACTTTTCCAGAAGAATTTAATAGAATCAGTTTGAAATTCGATCGAAGTTTGGAATTTTCTGTGGGTGTAATTAATAAGTAACCAAATAAAGAGTCACAAAATTCGTCGGTGTTTTTACAAGGAGCCGTAGCTCGATGCAATGTTGCAAAATCTTGCATCATGTTTCATTTTTAAATGAGGAGTGAAAATGTAAACTTGAATTTTCCCTCTAATTTTGCGTGCAACCTGGCAAATCTCACGCACAAAAAATCGTGACGATTGGTTGGTTGGTAAACCACTAATTGTAAGTGTAAGTAAAAGAAGGCTGTGATGTAAAACCATCGACAAATTAACATATCCTGGTGCTTTTATAATGTTAGATGAAGCAAGAGTTTTTCCAGACCCTCTGTTCGTTCGATTAAACTCAGCCAATATTGCTTCCCCAACACTGACACTCTGATATTTAACTGCGTTGGTGTTATGGATGCTTCCAATTTTTGTGAATTTCGCAAGAATCTTCTTCATTTTGATAGAACTTTGGAAGTACTTACAAACAACCGTGAATAATATACAAGAACAACACTAGAGTCAGCTGCATTGCGTCGAGGGCAATGAGGCAACGCAGCAGTTTGTACATTTAAACTCAGGTGAAATATCAATTTTAAGACAATTTTCAATGATTGGGTCTGTTGCAAAATTTTGCTACAACGATTAAGAATGTTTAATCTCATGTAAAATCGCCTGAAAAGGCCATTGGTGGCATCAGAAAGTCGTAAAATGCAATAATAAACTCACAAGAGGCGTTTAATGAAATCCAATATGGCGGAGAAATATCGAGCAATTTGTATGCATGCACCACGAACATCCAAGGATGACCAACTTTGACAACCTCACTGGAGGTAGAGGTTATGTGTTTGTTTACGTTGTGATTGGTTGTGATCGATATTATAAGGTTGGCTATCCTAGGATGTTCATGGTGCGTACATACAAATTGCTCGATATTTCTCCGCCATATTGGATTTCATTAAACGCCTCTTGTGAGTTTATTATTGCATTTTATGACTTTCTGATGCCTCCAATGGACTTTTCAGGCGATTTTACATTAGATTAAACTCTCTAAATTGTTGTAGCAAAAGTTTGCAACAGACCCATTGGGTCTGTTGCAAACTTTTGCTACAGCGCTATAGAGTATTCAATCTCATGAAAAATCGCGTGAAAAGTCCATTGGTGGCATCAGAAAGTCATAAAATGCAGTATTAAACTCACGAGAGTCGTTTAATGAAATCCAAGATGGCGGTAAAATATCGAGCAACCTGTATGCATGCATCACGAACATGCAAGGATAGCCAACCTCACAATATCAATCACACCCATTCACAACGTAAATAAAAACATAACCTCCGAGGTTGTCAATGTTGGCAATCCTTGGATGTTAAAGTTGCATGCATACAGATTGCTCGATATTTTACCGCCATCTTGGATTTCATTAAACGTCTCTTGTGAGTTTATTATCACATTTCATGACTTTCTGATGCCACCAATGAACTTTTCGGGCGATTTTACATTCGATGAAACAGTCTTTATCGTTGTAGCAAAAGTTTGCAACAGACCCATTGATAGATGATGATATGTATGTAAAAAGAAAAGAAGAAAAACTCACAGTAAATCCTATGCCAACAGTTGCGGCGAATGAGCCTATCTCAAATTTGCCTGTGTTGAATTGCACTAGAAGAGAAGTTTTACCGACTCCACTGTCACCCAGAAGAATCGTCTGAAACATAAAAGATAATTAAAAAGGAATGAAAAGATAATTAAGATTAGAGATAATTTATAAGGTTTGATATATTATCACGATATAGTGTAATACAGTGGAGAATCTGGTGGTTAACAATTAACATACTGCACGAGATAACAGATTGTGGTCAAGATTAGGGTCCAATCCAACGAGCTATGGGTACCTACCGTAATTGAAGGGATTTTCCAAACTTTCGAACAATGACAAGGCAGCAGGAATCAGTCAAGATTATTGGTTTAAACGGCGTCACATAACTGTGCATATAAACAAGACTTGCGGATTCATGCGTTTCAAAGCGAATGATTCTGAATGATTCGAGGTATTGTTTACTTAATCTAACGCCGTTTGAATCAATGAGATTGATTGATTCCTAATATTTTGACGTCTCATGTCGTCTTCAAGTTCGAAATCAAGCTACTTTTTTATTAAAAAATAGAAACTGACGCCTCCTTTTGGAAGAGGCGCACTGCTCGAGGAAGAATTGAAACACTACACGATACGATTGAAGAAAATTAAACTTTTTGAAAATTACTTTTGAAAACTTGTATATTACTTATACTACTGTAAATTGTAAAGTGCAAGTATGAGTGTTTTAATTAAGTCTTAGTTTTTTTAAGTAATTTTTTAAAAGTTCAAGTTTTATGAAGCTTTCTTTGCTTTCTTCTTAGCTTTCTTTGGATGTTACAAGTATTTTTTTCAAAGCTCGCGATCTATCAGAGTGGACTTTCGCATCCGAAAAAAAAATCTCGAGAAAGCAAAAAAAAAAAAAACCAGTTCCTGAGCTTTATTTATAAGTCACTTTCCTTTGTTCGGACGTGGGAGAGAGCTTTAAATTTTGTCACAAAGAGAGCGTATCTTATATATAACCTTTCCCGTGAGCTTTTCCGACTCCTCCATTGTCTCCTTGAGAAAATATCGGCGGCGAGACGCGTAACGCGGCATTTACGCGCGCGCAAGGACGCAATGTCCGTCCGCAAGGTGAACTAAGCTTAAATAATCCTACTTCAGCACGGGGCGGGGGCTAATCGCGCGCGAAAGTTTATGGCCATATTTTACTGCGGCTAATCGCTGTTTAACTGACGGGGGAAGGGGGGGGGGACAATACGCCACCACCGTCGAGTTCAAAATGACGGGGGCCGGTCTTATCACACGTTTTCTTTTCTGACTTAGTAACCGCCGCGTGCCACTCGCGGCAATCCGCAGTTTTAAGGTCACACTTTAACACTTTTTCTCGCAGGAAAAGGAAAAAGAAGAGCGGTACTACCGCTGGAGACATATGTGGTTAAATTTATGAGAGATGATTGATGAGCCACTCGGGGTTGCCAAATTGATTATAGAGACAATATTATGCTGGATACCACGCATTAGCCGCAGTAAACAAAAAAATGCTAAATTTAATTATTTTTCTAGTGAAAAGTATGGATAGCAATTAAAAACTGTTATTTTTAATATTTGAAGTGGTTTTTTAACACAATACAGCTTTAATTTAAATATTTCAAATGGTGATAAATGGTTCTTAAGTTTCATCCATACTTTTAACTAACCAAATAGTTAAAAGTACTTATTTTTCGGAAGGATCACAGAAAAAACAGACGAAAAAACTTTGGTAGCGCTGACAAAACTTTAATGGAGCTCTTGCAGACTTTTGCTATAGGAAGCAAAGCGAAGCTTTTTCGTTTGCTATGGGGATTTTGAAGAGTTGATTCTTGCATAAAAACCTGTAAAAATAACGATGAGTTCACTAAAAAATCACGAAATTCACTCTCAGAATCGGGTTTAATGGCGGAGAGACGCAGGTATCATGGGAGATTCCTATCTGCATTTAGACATATCTCCGTGTTTCGGTAGAGAAAGGGGCATAATAGACAGGAATCTCCCATGATACCTGCGTTGAGCCGCCATTACGATCTTGCCGTTATAGCAGTTATGTGAGTTTATTATTAAATTTTAGACTTTCTTAGTGTGATTTTAGTTATTTCCGCTGGTCTTTACATCAGATTGGACTATTTCTTTGCATGTTGCAAAAGTTTGCAAGAGCCCCATTGGTAGAAAAATTACTCAGCAAAAGACTTTCCGTGTGGTCGTAGCGGGAATATTTTAACAATTCGAAAATCTATTTTCGACGTCGTCGTGAAATCTCTGCTAACTTAGGTGATCAATTATAAAAGCCTCGGTTAAAAATGAAACACGAAGAATCGGGCAACTATGGTTGTCTCAAACCTAAAAGGATATTTTAAGCTCGAGTAATTCGTAGAAAAATCGGAGAAAAAAGGAGCGACAAAGTAAGAATCTGCGAGAGATGACTGCCATGACACATGCGATTCACTCAAGATTAAGTACTCTTGCAACTAAATGTGCGCCTCTGTTTTTACTCCAGAGACCTCGAGGAAATAGACGGGGGAAAAAATTTCTTGAGAGCATTCTAGAAACATCTTGACACAAGTTATTTTATGGATTATCACAAGATTGCGCTTTCAGCTTAGGAAAAGTGTCAACTCTGAAATTTTCAGTCTCAGTGCTCTCAGGTGCGAGCTGTAAGTACGAGTACACTGAAAAAAAAGACCAGCGGGCCGATCATTTACTTCATCGTTAAACCGATCGTTATAATTGTCTACGAGTGATGCTATTGGTCGAATATTGTAAAACTTAGCCGTTGCTATGGTAACCATCGTTATAGTGTCCGTTTTTTAAAGGTTACTCATGAGTAGCCTTTATAAAACGAAACTCTTAACGATGGTTACCATAGCAACAGCCAAGTTTTACAATTTTCGACCAATAGCATCACTCGTAGACAGTTATAACGATCGGTTTTACGATGAAGTAAATGATCGGCCCGCAGAAGCGTAACTAAAAGTCAACCACAGAATTTCTGGTATAATTGCCAGAATTTTAATATTTGCTCGATAGCTCTAGCTTGGGAATTTAATGTATCGAATAAATTGTGGTTATTGTTACCGAAAGAAATACCGAAATTTTCGAGAAAAGTACCAGACATTTCCTGGTCGACGCGCATTCATATTTTTGAATTCTGAGGTAATACCTACTGCAATATTTTTATTTTTTTACCCACTGTGGGTGTTAACAATTTCTCCTCAGCGAGGTTAAAAATTCTAAAGTGATCCGAATATTGAGTCCAATGAAAATCACTTGAATTTAATCTTTCAAATGTGAAGACTGTTTAACAATAAGCGCAGTTGTAACCTCAAAATGTTGGATTTTCGCTGTAAATGTACGAAAGAATTGACTGCGATTGCTCCTGGTTTTTTTCTGGTGCAAGGAAGATTATATAAAATTTTAAAAGAAATGAATATAAGTAAAAAGAGGTAATAATTCGAAGAGTTGTTTATATTTAAACACAAACGTGGCGATTCCGTCGATACAATAGTGAGTCTGTGAAAATAGTGTATTGTGTTGCGCTCGTTGTTCAACATGGAAGTTATTTCTTGAGTGAATGAGTGGATTTCAAAAGTATTTTAAGTGTTCATCGTTATTTTCAAGGAATTCGCATTAGAAGCAATGAGCCATATTGCTGTAGCAAAAGTACGCAACAGATCCACTCGGAGAGGCTTTAAGCGGGAGGTTTCGTACAACAACCCAACCTAAGTGCTACATCGTGAAAGCGCCAAAAGCGCCTTCAAAACAGAACACTGCAACACCAGCTACACACAATTACGCGATCTTTCTTTCGAGCCTTCAAAACGAGTCGACGCAACACAACCTGCACGTTCCATATCAAATCTCACATTTAAAACGGAGTTGGGCAAATGGGGGTGGTGATTGAATACACGATTACTGAGTAATCGTAATCGTCGTTTTTTCGGAGGGTGATTATACGGTAATCAGGGCTGATTTTTTACAAGTCATCCATCATTTTAGTTGCAGAAGAATTACCTAGATCTAATCTAAATGACCCTGAAGTGTATTTTAAATCTGTGAAGACTACATTTAATTAGCATCCAAAGGTTTGACAATTGCCAATGGCACAGTAACATGTAATCTATTACACTCCTTTTGCCAAACTCTGATTTAAATGAAGTTGCTTCAACTTCGGTGCACGCAGTGGCGGCGCGTGCGGTCTAATCAGGCAACGTTGCATTTTAACCATTTAAACCCATGTAAAATATCGATTCGAGCAAGTACACTGCGGAGCGTGCCTCCAATATGTCTACCTTTTATATAGGTGAATTAAATGGACTAAATGCAAAGTTGTCAAATTGCACGCATCACCACTGCACTGATTGTGAGTGCACGCTTTGGTTAGAACAAGAAATAGTGAAATGGAACAAATTTTTTTTCGAAATTTGAAAGCGACCCCATGACATTTCGAGAGCTGCGGCATTTAAAAAGTACGTCAAAATCATTCAGATTCGAAAAGGCTCTGAAAATGTTTTTAGGGCTAAACTAAAATGAATAACAGCTCAAATAAACTGGCCATCAATTGATTAATTTACTTTTTGCATCAATCAAGTGAAGCCGCGTCGAAATCGGTTTTTAATTAAAAACCTAGTTATACTCGGGAATTATTCAAATAATTAGAAATGGCAGCTAAAAAGGTGTGGAAGGGGGAAGGGGGGTTTTGTGCGCAATAACCGCACTGCTTCGCTTACCGAACTTCAGGCTAAATCTTCATCACTCGCTCGAATAGTCAACAATTTGTTCCGCAGCAAAAGGACATTTCAATCAGAATTCGGCGAGCTGCAATTTTTGGAGGAGGCGAATTCTCAATTTAACTGGCTTTTAGGACCCAAAAAATGGGGATCTTGCTAACTTTTGCTACATGCGATTGAAAGATTAATTATTGCTTAAAAACCAGCGAAGAACATTGAAAAAAAGAAAGTTTAAGTAGAGCCGAAGCAGCTGTTTAAAATAGCTTCGCAGAGCAAAAGTTCTAGCTCTACTGGAGAAAGTTTCAGTTATACCGAAGCACTACTTCGGTAGAGTAACAGCTTTTCTTCATGCTTTTGATCTATTGAAGTAGTGCTTCAGTATAACCGCAACCTGCTCCAGTAGAGCTAAGACTTTTGTTATTCGAAGTTATTTTAAAAGGCAGCTTTGGCTCTATACTTAAACTTTGTTTTTTTAGTTAAGTTTTTGGAGCTATACCGTCGTTACTTTTCGAGGTTTTTACATCGTAATCGAGCCTTAAATCGTCTGGTGCTGTAGCAAAGGTGTGCAACAGCCCCATTTCGGTAATATATTGGTATTTATTCATACGTCAATATACGAAAAACTCTCAGTAACTCCAGAGACTATAATAGAGACCGTGCACGCCCTATTCTTCCCGTGGTTGCGCGCGGTGTCCACTTTTCGTGAACCGCTATTGTCGGGACTCATCGGCCTCACAGATCAACCTTCGCCTAATGTTGGCTGGTGAGCTCAACAAAAGGCTGTGATTGGTCCGCGGTCCCGGAAACGGAAACAGGGTTTGCTTGGCGAATGCAAACCACGAGCTCATCAGTCAACAATAGGCGACTGTTGGCTGTTGTTTCAATGAGTTCCGACGAAAAATTGAGCCACTTACCTACACCTGTCGCAAGCTTTGTGCTGGGTCTCTATTTGTCTCTGAGTAACTCTTTTGGACGAGGACGGGCGATTGAAAATTTTCGAGTTAGTTAGTATAACTAAAGGTAAATAATAGTTACCTTATGGATGACATCAATATCTTCAACGATAGGAAGAACATGGGCTGGTGGATGATAGCCTGGGTATCCAGTTGGAGATGGCTCCCTCCGGGGGGAATCACCGTCACCCAATCGGGGATCATTAGGATCCAGATACTCGCCGTCCGAGGCTTCGAAGACGTCATCACTCATACTGTCGTCTGCCGCCTGCTGCGAAGTCATCTCCTGCGAAGAATCAATACTCATTTTAACATCCATAACTGTTCAAATCAAACATTTTTTGAAGAACTTTAGAGACTGATTATGAAACCATTGAAACCCTTTGAAAATCAATTAATGGATCGATTGAAATAAATTGATCTCTGCACCTCACAAACGGCCCGAAAATCACTACTATAAATATGATGACGGTGTTATTTAAAAGACTTGTAGATCAGTATAAGACTCGACACTCATTTTAACATCCATATATCCATTCAAATCAAACATCTTTGAAGACCTTTAGAGACGAACTATTAAACCATTTGAAAATCAATGGATCGTTTGAAATAAATTGATCTCTGCGCCGCCTCACAAACGGCCCGCAAATCATACCTCTGAATATTTTGACGATTTTACCAAATATAAGGGTGCGTGTTTTTTTTTATTTTATTTTTTTATTTTTTTGTAAATCAAACATCTTTGAAGACCTTTAGAGACAAACTTTTAAACCCTTTAAAAATCAATGCATCGATGGAAGTAAATTGACCTCTGGCCTCGCAAACGGCCCGAAAATCACAGTTTTAAATATTTGTTCGATGTTACACAAAAGACTTGTGGATCGGTTATAATAAGACTTGAATGAAATTTTAACTTATTTAACAATGAACTTTGAACCATGGGCCAGAAAAACTAGAAACTCCCGCACACGACACGTGTCAGCCCAGAAATAAATGCTTATCGCTCTAACTCCTTGCACGTGTTATTGCCTAAGTAAAAAATTGAAGGCGCTCTACCGCATTCGCCGTATCTAAGCCGCAAATATGCTTACCTTTTCTTCCTCGCCGAAAAGCAATATTCAGAGGAATTATTATCATCGAAAAATAAAAATTAAAGCTATCGTAGAATTTCATAATATCCTTAAGGGGGGGGGGGGAGAAAAAAAAGGGAAAAAATCCACCGATTATACAAATAATAAACCTTATTTTTGTGACTTTTCATTTAAAAAAGAAAAACTGATCAACAAAACGGAAAGATTTTGAGCTTGGGTACTTTCAAGTGGATGTAAAAAATCGGGTTTTTTTTTCAGTATTAAGAGAAATTCCAAGATGGCGGTCAAATCAGCGGGTCAAAATGGGGGAGTCCCATCTAATTGCTGCTTCCTCTATGATGAATCACTTTCCTCAGCATTGAAAGTTGCGATTATAAGGGACTCCCTCGTTGTGTTCCGCTCATTTTATCGCCATCTGAACATTTCGTTTAAATGCATTTATTGAGTTTGCGAGTCAATGTTTGAACATTCCTATCCTTCTAACGATGCACTTCCAAGTGATTTTCTATCAATGTAGACCACACTGAAAAAAACCACTGCTAAAATCAACTAATTGCATTTAGTAAGTTGGAATTAGTAATTTCAAAGCAGGGGCGTGTTAAATTAACCAATATTATTGGGTTTCTTTGAAGTATCCAGAAATGAGTTATATCAACTAACCGTCTATCTTCTTATTTTTACTAATTGTAATGTTGTTTCAAGAAAATAATTAGTTGCATTAAGAATTTGAAATAGTTTGATTCGCTATATTTAGTATGAAGCTCCGTAAAAGGTCGAGTTATGCAATTTGCATGAAACCAGTTACTAATTGAAATGTTTGAATACAGCATTTCAATTATTTAAGTTAAACAATTCAAACATTGTAAGTTCAAGTAATTATTTTGCAGATTCAAGAAATGAGAAGGTCAGTTGAACTATTCACAATTAGTAAATTTAAACAAAGTTAAAATACTGGAAACAAAATTTAAATGTGGTGTCCATACTTTTAACTAATTGAATTAGTTGAATTAACTCTGAGCTGGTTTAAATCTAGCAGTTATTTTTTTCAGTGCAGCTCCATACTCCGGTAGTAAAAGTTTTCAGCCCCCGCAGGGGCCCTCAATTAGGGCCTCCTGTTTACTTCTGATCCGTGTATTCGACAAAAGATAACATTTGAAAGAATAAAGATAGAAGGAGGAGAAAAAAAAATATATAATCTAATTTTAAAGTTAAAAGAGCAGGTTTATTATGCTCCTTTAGAATGTGGTAAATTGGTCGTGCGTTTTCCGTGGTATTGAATGAATATTAAAAAGCTGTAAAAATTCAGCCCTTTTCTTTCGTGGGGAAGGAACGGAATTTTAAAGCTAAAACAGCTTGAAAACCCATCTCGAGAGCACCCAATTTGGAAAAAATTTCAGGATATAGGACCCCTGAACCTCCTCTTGCTGGGGGAGGGGGAGGCTCATTGACATCTCCCCCCCCCACCCATTCATTTTGTAAAACTATGTAGGGGCCCCCGACTGAATGTTTGCGGGGGGCCTCCAAATTTTCCGGAACGCCACTGAACAGACACATTAAACGAATTACGAGTTGTCTGGCTCAGTCAGAGCATCGATATTTTTTCAACGTATAGGATTCGAAGAAAAGGTGTGGTGTGCAATATGTTCATTTAAACTCATGAAGTATAAATCTAACTATATGTATATTGGGTGTGCGTGAGCGCTGACATCCGCGAAATGGACCTTTTGTTTGAGAATGAATGAACAAAATGCTGTGTTACTTTGCCAAATCGTACGCTCCATCACTGGGTCGGAGCAGTATCGCCTCGTACAATCTGGCAACCGTGAATTTTTAGCCACTTATACCCATGTAAAAAAATCGATTCAAGGTGCACAAAAGAATCGATTGTTTCATTCATGTTTAAACAGAGGAAATCCAATGTTGCCACATTGCTCCGAGCCGCCATGCCACTGGATCGTAGAGAAAGCCCCTGATGAGTGATGGATGTACTACCTATTTTGGTCCTCGATCATCAGAGGTTAATCCTGCACATCACGTGGAGAGTGTGAAGAGAGGCCCTTAAAGTTGATCTCGAAAAGAGGGAGGGAACATTTTGTACGTCATAGTTCAGATCTGTAGTAGGTACATAGCTGATTTCAAGTTGAACTTTGGACAGATGTTTTTCGCACGTGTACCTATTCAATTTTCCGCATGATTCCACGTCATGCTTAGAGGTGAGGCGTCCTCTCTGGCATCTTAGCATTTAATCCATTTAAACCCATAAAAGAAGCCAACTTTGATAGTCATCACCGATCCCTGGATACTTTGATACATTTTGTTGGTTTCAATGGACCAAATGTAAAGTTGCCAGATTGCACGCTTCGACACTATGGTCAATTGTCATATGCCATCATACGCTACTGATTACAACTTTGATCGAAAAAAAAAGTGAATCATTTCAGTTTGAACTCTTTCCAGAAGAGTGGCAATTAATAAAACTGTGTTTCTTACGTCACTCTGATTGGAAAACTACAGCATACTGGTTTGAACATAGTTTTCAATTATTTTTCGTGGAAAAATAAGTAGGTGGCGCTAAGCAAAATAATTATACCAACTTTTAATCAGTGGCGTCGCGTTCGATCTGGCAACACTTACTTTTGTCCATTTAAATGGATGAAAAAGGTCGAACAACTGGAGGTGCACAGTGCACTCCCTGAAATAGATTTTTTGCATGGGTTTAAATGGACAAAATTCAGCGTTGCCAAACTACACGCGACGCTACTGCTTTCAATAAAAATTATAGTGAATTATAATAGCTCTTTTCGACTCTAAAAGAAGTTTTGTGTGTGCTTTTCTCCCAAAATTGAAGTATAAAGTTGAAAATCTATGAGGTCTGAAATAAATGAGATATACCTATATTCAAATTTTTGCCTTAAAAGGAGTGACATGGCCTCTCGGTCAAGCCATTCGGAAATAGGTAAGTACTATCGACGAATTAAAGATTGTCGCGAGATTTTCACACACATGCAGTCATGGATGGGAGTGTGATATGGGACCGATCTACTACGGCTTTCCCGCCCCAACCACACTGGCCTCTCACCTGCAAGGTGTGAGGAGTATGAAGAGTGGCCGAACCGGAACCTTGAAGGCGGAACTTGGCTCGTAAAAATCTGACGACAATCTTTAATTCGTCGATAGTGCATACAAAAGAACGATATCATTTTGAGGAAGAACAGAAAACATCCCTTTTCGTACAATACAGTTTCAACTTTCAAACGCAGTGGGTAAAACAGAATCAGAGAAAAGTAGAAAAAAAAAGATAGAAAGAGTAGGCTCCGTCCCTTTGTCTATCCTTGCCTAACGCACGTGTACCAATAGAGGAAAGAGAGAGATAGATAATTTCTCGTTGCGCTACTGTCGAACGCAACAAGTAGCAAAAAAAAAAGAGGACAAAATTGGCACGAAAACAAACTTTGAAACCTAAATGAGTTGGCAGCTTGGAAAACTTTTCCTTCGCAGAGATTCCCCAAAGCCTATTAGAACAATTAATGACCCGGGGTGAAAAGCTGTTATAGCCTTTTTAAAGCCAACGCGACAAAAACCTCGAGTCCTCGAAGCGAGAAATACAAATACCGTTCCTCATCATTTTCCAGCTTATTCGTCATAAGGAATTTATATCAGCCCCCACACAGGTATTCCTGGTAAATTAATTGCACACTTTGTAATCGAATTAATTTCACTCCACGCGAGGAAGAGTTAAGTTGAGGCGAAAGAAAACAATGAAGCGAGCATGAAACTTCGCAGTGATAACAATAACGCTAACGCTTTCATGCGCAAAGTGAAGTGGCATATTTCCTACCTTCAGAGGGTGACGATTTTATTCGTTCGTGCCCATAGTAATTCCCGGTCCTTCTTTTTTTTCTATGTGTATTATGGATTCCTTTCGGAAGGGTTTAATCAAGTTTAACCGTGATAGCAGTGTTGTCAAGTGGCGGTGATAAATAGCCACATCCTACATTTAAATCTTGTGTGCCGAAGGAGGAAGGAGGCACATTTTAATCCCAGGCCAGTTTTTTAAAGGTAAAAAGCAGAGATGTCATTAAATCACTTCAAGCAGTTTGTCGCGTGCAATTTGGCAACAATGTAATCTATCCATTTAAACTCATGTCAAAGATCGAATTCAGGGGGTGCACATTGCACAAGGAAAATTCGATATATTTAATGAGTTTAAATGGAGCAGTTGCATTGTTAATTGCCAGATGGCACGCGACGCCACTGACTTCAATCTTCTATGTTTTCCTCGATGAGGGTATTTAGAAGCTTTCCACGTTTTCATCAAATTTTTCCGTATTTATGGGCAAGAAAGTCGATGGGGTAAAATTCACCCCCCCCCCCTCCTCTTGGGCATCAACCTATTTTCAACCAATTCGGATGAAAAAATGTCTTCGTGTGATCCTACAGCTTACTTTATGCAGTTTCAGGATATAAAATATTTGCTGGAATTATCTTACATACATAATGAGGAAATTTCAAAATTTAAAAGAAATCAATAAAAAAAGGTTATGTTAGAGCTCGTTTCAGGAGTGTAGGCGCACCTAGACCATAGTCTTTGGCGACTTTTCAATTTTCATTTCTGCAGAACTAAACAAAACTTGTCTTATCGACTTTGAAATTTTAATTTTAAAGGGTTCCTCATTGTAAAACCGACGCTTAAATTCATTTTCATTGCAAAACAAGAGAAATAATGCTGAAAAATTCCAAAGATTATCGGTCTGGGTGCGCCTACACTTCTGAAACCCCCTCTACAGTTTTCTTTTTTTTTTTTTTTTTTTTTTTTTTTTTTTTTTTTTTTTTTTTTTTTTTTTTTTTGATAATTTGAAAACCTGGTGCTTTTTGAAAATTTCCTCGCCAAACATCAAAGAATGAAAAGCAAAAATTAACTAATTTGTAAAATCAGGCATACTTTTGTCCCTCCAAGAATACAGCACAATAGTTTGAAAAATATTAAAATATAAGCCATCGGCATCAATGGACTTAAGTTGGGGTGAAAATTCACCCCCCCCCCCCTTAGTTATCGGATGGTGTAAAATACCTTCGGCACAACTATATAGTTAAATCAATGTAAAATCCAATGAAGTTTCCTCCAATTCTGACAACCGCGTTTGAGAGCTGCATAGTGAGCTACAGTATGGGCTTTATGGACTTGAGAGCGGGAGGAAAACCCATGAAAAAAAAAAAAAAAGGAAAGGAACAAAAAAGTAATCGACAATTATGGCAGTTATATCAGATCTAGTCAATACCACGATTACCAAAACTGTAAGAAAAAATTCTGTACGGTATTTGCTGAAGCAAATACATTTATTAGTAAATTTTAATTTACTGTTACCGGTTTTTTTGTGTTGTTCATATATTTTGAATGTCGAATGATTTGCCACATGGTTGGAATTTTTTTTGACATTTTTGGTAACTGGTCAAATTGAACTGTAATTTTTGATTGATTAACCGGTCAGTGTTGAACATATTTCTCAAATATTAATATAGTTGCTTCTGTTTGATCTACCCTCCCCTTCCTGTTTCCATTTCACCCACATTTATCCTCCACAATCCACTATTTCAACCGTATTTGGCCCCTTGTTCCCTCCATCTCACCCATTTGCCCTTTATGCCCCTATTTTCCAGTAATATCCCTTATTGACTCCTATTTCCCAGTATTTGCTGATATTTGCACTTATTAATATCTATATGCGCCTTCATTCACCTCAATGTGTTCCCATTCGCCCAAAATACTCCTTACTTGCCCCTTTTCTGATTCATTTCACCCATGTTTTCCCCTTCCTGACCTCAATGCAACATAAAATAAATTGGGAAATCTTCCAGTAACTGGGGAATTCCCTGAAATCTGGGAAATGGACGTTTCTGATTGGTCAAAAGATGAACCAATCAGCATCGAGCATTCTCCAACTATGAAATGGACGCTTCTTATTGGTCAATGAATCGACCAATCAGGATCGAGTATTCCCCATTGATTGAAATGTACGCTTCTGATTGGTCAATGGACCGACCAATCAGGATCGATTATTCCCCATTGATTGAAATGGACCCTTCTGATTGGTCAATGGATCGACCAATCAGGATCGAGTATTCCCTATTGATTGAAATGGACGCTACTGATTGGTCAATGGACCGACCAATCAGGATCGAGTATTCCCCATTGATTGAAATGGACGCTTCTGATTGGTCAATGGATCGACCAATCAGGATCGAGTATATCCCATTGATTGAAATGGACGCTTCTGATTGGTCAATGGACTGACCAATCAGGATCGAGTATTTCCCATTGATTGAAATGGACGCTTCTGATTGGTCAATGGACCGACCTTTGTGATCGCATTTTCCTTTATTGACACCTACTTGCCTGAATGCGCCCATATTTCCACTTATTCATTGCTATAAGCGCCCTCAATTAACCTTATTTTTCCCCTTTTCGCCCTATTCCCCTTATTTGGCTCCTTCATGTCCCTATTTCACCCATATTTAGCCTCTACTAACCCCTTTCTCACCCATATTTGACATTTCTCCCCTGCATTGTACCCATTTTTGGCCTTTTTTGCCCCTTGGTGCTCGTATTTTCCCTTCCTGACACCTATTTGCCTGAGTTCGCCCATAAAATCTGTGGAATTCCTTGAAATCAGCGGAATTCTTTAAAATCTGGGGAATTCCCTAAATTCTGGGGAATTCCCTAAAATCTGGGGAATTCTCTAAATTCTGGGAAATTCCCTAAATTCTGGGGAATTACCTGAATTCTGGGGAATTCTCTAAATTCTGGGGAATTCCCTAAATTCTGGGAAATTCCGTAATTACTGGGGAATTCCCTAAATTCTGGGGAATTTCATAAGTACCGTCGAATTCCCTAAATTGTGGGGAATTCCCTAAAATCTTGGAAATTCCCTAAAATCTGGGGAATTCCCTAAATTCTGGGGAATTCCCTAAATTCTCGGGAGTTCCCTAAATTCTAGGGAATTCCCTAAATTCTGGGGAATTCTCTAAAATCTGGGGAATTCTCTAAATTCTGGTGAATTCCCTAAATTCTGGGGAATTCCCTAAAATCTTGGAAATTCCCTAAATTCTGGGAAATTCCCTAAATTCTGGGGAATTCCCTAAATTCTGGGGAATTCCCTAAACTCTGGGGAATTCCCTAAATTCTGGGGAATTCCCTAAAATCTGGGGAATTCCCTAAATTGTGGGGAATTCCCTAAAATCTTGGAAATTCCCTAAATTCTGGGAAATTCCCTAAATTCTGGGGAATTCCCTAAATTCTGGGGAATTCTCTAAATTCTGGGGAATTTCCTAAATTCTGGGGAATTCCCTAAATTCTGGGGAATTCCCTAAATTCTAGGGAATTCCCTAAATTCTGGGGAATTCTCTAAAATCTGGGGAATTCCCTAAATTCTGGTGAATTCCCTGAATTCTGGGGAATTCCCTAAATTCTGGGGAATTCCCTAAAATCTGGGGAATTCCCTAAATTCCGTGGAATTTCATAAGTACCGTTGAATTCCCTAAATTGTGGGGAATTTCCTAAAATCTTGGAAATTCCCTAAATTCTGGGAAATTCCCTAAATTCTGGGGAATTCCCTAAATTCTGGGGAATTCTCTAAATTCTGGGGAATTCCCTAAATTCTGGGGAATTCCCTAAATTCTGGGGAATTCCCTAAACTCTGGGGAATTCTCTAAAGTCTGGGGAATTCCCTAAACTCTGGGGAATTCCCTAAATTCTGGGGAATTCCCTAAATTCTGGGGAATTTCATAAATACCGTTGAATTCCCTAAATTCTGGGGAATTCCCTAAATTCTGGGGAATTCCCTAAATTCTGGGGAATTCCATAAAATACTGGGAAATTCTCTTGAATTCTCCCCTGCATTTCACCCATTTTTGGCCCTTTTCCCCTTTGTATGCTCGTATTTTCCCTTATTGACACCTATCTGCCTGAATTCGCCCATATTTCCATTTATATATTGCTTTAAGTGCCTTTATTTAACTTTATTTTTCTCATTTACTCCTAACTCCCCTTATTTGGCCCTTGTATATAGCTTATATATAGCTATATGGGGCTCCCCGCATATTTGCATATTTGCCCCTACTTAACTTATATCTTACCCATATTGGGCCTTTCCGCCCCTGCATTTCACCCATTTTTGGGCCTTTCCGTCTTTTTGTGCTCGTTTTTCCTCTTATTGACACCTATTGTTTGAATTTGCCCATATATCCACCTAAATATTCATAAAAGCGCCCTTATTTTACTTTATTTTCCTCGTTTGCTTCCAATTCCCTTTATTTTTCCCCTTTATGACCCTATTTCTCCCATATTCGCCCCTACTTAACCCCTATCTTACCCATATTTGGCCTTTTCTTCCCTGCATTTCACCCGTATTTTACCCCTTTTTTTGGCCCTTTCCTCCCCTTTGTGCTCGCAATTCTCTTATTGACACTAATTTGCCTAAATTCGCACTTATTTCCACTTATTTATAGCTACATGCGGCTCCATTTACCTTTATTTACCTGGTTTGCCCCTAATTTCCCTTATTCGGCCTCTTCATGCCCCTATTTCACCCATATTTAACCATTACCTAACCCTCTCTTACCCATATTTGGCCTTTTCGGCCCTGCATTTCACTCATTTTGTGGACCTTTTCGCCAGCCGGGGGGGGGGGGGGAGAGGGGGGGGAAACCCCCAAAACCCCCCTATAAAAAAATAAAAAAATTGTTTATATAATGCATGTAATGCATATAATGCATAAAGTACATATATTACATTTACTATATAATAACTATTTCAGTGCTATACACATATCTACTACAATACGTGATTTATATGCTAAATACATGTTATACCACCAAAACATAGTACGTACATTAGTACAGTACGTATAAACATAATATAAAGTCTATATACAGTACGTACTTTATAGAGTCCATCCGGGGGGGGAGAGGGGGGGGAAACAAAAGCAGCTATATAAGTAAATTAAAATTTACTAAAAAACCGCGTGAAATGGCAAAAACACGATGGCAACACTGGAAAAGCACACATCAGTTAAGAATGCTAAAGGCTTCATCGCTTCTATTCGTCCAAAAGTGAGGTTAAACGCACATCAAAGTTGGACCCTTGATCCTCGAGAGCAGCGAAGGATCGCAGTGAAGGGGACAAATAAACAAATATAAATATAAATATTTTACGTCGGAAAAATCGTAAAAAAAAGAAAAAAGAAAAGATCTCACTGTAGGCACTGCGGTGGGCTTTCAATTTAAACAAAGAGGCGAAAGCTTCGCATTGAAAGGTAGTATAGGTAATTCGATAAAATACCCCATAAAAGCTTTAGCATGACGACAAGATTGGTTGATTCAATTTCGTATTAAACTATAAGCGCATTATATCAAACACCGGGCGAGCTTTCGAACAGGTGGGTGGAGGGGAGGAGGAGGAGGGGGAGGGGAAGGAAAAGGAAAAGGAGTGGATGAAGGGGGGGGGGGGGGGGGGGGGGGGGGGGGATGGTCGCCACGGCCATTGAGTTATTTTCAGCGGCCGATAAAATCCATCACGCGGAACCCCAGCATCCTTGATTGTCCCTTTAATGTTTTTACTGTCGTCGGAATGAGATTTAATTTCAGCGTTTCAAAAAGGCGGTTCTTTTTCTCTATCTCTTTGCGGTGTGTCTCCCGCATCGCAGTTATAGCTGTGGCAAAGAATGGGGTGGGGGGGAGGAAACGTTGCTGTACGCAGAGTAAAAATTGTGTTACATTTAACCAAATATTTAAAAGAATCTTAACAATTCGTTAAGAAAATCCCTCATTAAAAATATATCATTTGATTGAGATTTAATTGTTTAGTCGTGGCGTCAAAATCATTGTGAGACTCGTTGATGCTTAAATGGAGCTGTTGCAAACTTTCGCTCCAGGCTTATTATTGATAGTGGAGTAAAATCCTGTAAAAATGACAAGCTTATTATTAGTTGATAGTGGGGTAAAATCCTGTAAAAATGACAAAAAGCGCACTAAAAAATCACGAAATCGACTCCCAAACTCATGAAATGCTTTCAAACGCGAGACCGTAATGGCAATGCTTACAGCCTGAATTTTATGATGGTAATTGCATGCTTCTTCTTCTTGTGTGGTATCGCGAGAACACCTCGTGAGGATGGAGCTTATCGAGATAGGGAAACCCAATGTATAAGGCGGTGAGCACCGCCATTGCGGTCTTCCGTTTGAAAACATTTTATGAGTTTATACGGGAGTGGATTTCGTGATTTTTTAGTGCGCTTTTCGTCATTTGCATAGGGTTTTACCCCTAAATCAACTATTACTAAGCCTGTGGCAAAAGTTTGCAACAACTCCATTGTGATTGTCTTGATGCGAGTTTAAATTGAAATCGACCCTTCCTAACGCTGAAGCAAAAGCAAACAATAACAGACCCATTGTCGGCAGTTGCGTGCAATTTAGGAATATTGCATTTTGTCAATTTAAACCCTTGCAAAAGGTCGAATTAGAGTCCTCGAAACATCCAATAGTTCGATCCTTACAGTGAGTCTAAATTGACAAAATGCTTGCCAACAAGCACACAATGCCCACTGGCTAAATCTATTCAAGAAATAACAGGTCTGATTTTATTAACGAACGATTGGTAGAATTTTTTCATATATATCAAATGAAAATTCCGTCAACCAGTACATGACGATGAGTAGCCCCCTTATCTTAGAAAACTAGATACTTTTTTCGACTTTGGCCATCATTGTGCTTCGTAAGGCGCCCTTTCCGATGCTCAATCTTAACGCAGTCTTAACCCGTGAAAACAAACTCAAAATAAAAGCTCGGCGCTTCCGTTCATCCGCCTTTGTAAGTACGTATATTGAGCTCAAACTCAAACTCCTGAGCAACTCGCGCGTTAATCCCCAAAGGGCCGATTACGTCCGAACAAATAAAGAAGTGCTGTCGTCTGATTTTCTTACGAGCTCTCGGACAACTTATCGTGTTTCCCCAACTTTCGCAAGTTTGACTCGTCGCACTCAAAAACTGAATGCGATTTTACATCCATTGCTTCATGGAGATTCATGCCCGCCGGGATTCTGATTTTTCAGTTGTTCTTCCTTTGTTCGTTTTGAACCGCAACACATACGTCTTACAGCCTTAACCCTTTGTGTCATGGTGGTATGCCTGTCATACCACTTTTGATGAACGATTCTATTACACAGCCACGGTGGCATGAATTTCCTACCACAATACCACATTATGGATGGGTCGGGGGAATGCATAAGAATGCACGGAACACGGAAAAAAACAACGGTGAACATAACCATACGTATATACCTAATTTTGGCACCTGCTAGATGTTATGGTATAATGTTAACCAGAAGTATACTATGTTTTGACTAGGTACTAGGAGATGTTACCTGATTGCATGTCGAATTCACTGAAAGTATCGGTAAATGTACCATACTTCTGGTCAAGTTTACCATAACATCTAGCAGGTGCCAAAATCAGGTATCCGTATGGTTATTTTCACTAATCTTTTTTTCCGTGAATGCATAGGGGTGAGATGGAATTTTTGTTTTATTTTATTTTGTCAAAATATATATAACAAACATTCTCTCTGAAAGTTTAAGCTCTAATTAAGCAAAAAAAAAAAAAATCCATTACACAAAGGGTTAACCCCTTCTGGACCAAGCCCGAGTATACTCGTTTTTCTTCTCTAGTCTCTTTCACATTGATTTAGTATTCATTTTGGATAAACGAAAATATAGATGAAAACACTACAATAGAAAAGGTCTCGTCCGGCGCCTTCAATTCGTCGTATAGGCAATTCCAAGTCCACCAAGTACGAACAGTTAACTACCTCCCTTGTAAAAACGGAGGAGTGGTGTTCTCTTAAACTTACCTGGTCCTTAAAAGGTTAAAGGATCAGCGAATTTCGCTCGCCATGAGCCTGAGACCTTAATTTAAAACTAATTTCAAATAGATTTGTCACAAGTTTTAATTTAACTTTAAAAAAAATAAGAAGCAAAGAAACCGATCCCGTGTAAAATTTGGATTTCTCCATATGGTGTCTTCATATACTACGTTCCACAAAGCCCCTCTCTGTGGTTAATGGTTTTTGCTGAACGTGCACACGCACTCACATGCACGTCAAAATTGCGGGAGAATGGATTGTTTGTACTTCACCGGAGGTGTAAGTAAGTATATACTTTTGCTTGAGTTAGAAATTGAAGGCGCCTGACTACGTTTAACGTTTCCCATTCATTATTTTAATTAATGAACTAACGCGAGGACAAAGATAAGTGTCAGGGTATGCCAAACGCCAGACAAAAGGCGCCATTCAACAAGTGTATGAAGTGCGTTGTATATTGCATACTTTGGACACAGTATTCTTTGTTCCCGCTCTTACAGTACCATTCGTGGCGCAATTTCCGAAAAATGACATATTCAATGTTATCTTCGCAGGTTTTCTTTGTTTTTCTTTAGAAGCCTGAGAAACTATGAAACTATAAACAATAAAGATTTCAAAACCTTCTCGCGCAAATCTCTTTTCATGATAACTATCGTATATCAATCATTTTAGAATTATTTAGGGAAAACTACAACTGTTACTGAAAAGTTACTCATTTTTGGTTTATGATTTTCACCCTCTTTTTCAAACGGTTGATCTGCTCGAGTCTCTTGTTTGAAGTCCCCATTTATGATGTAATTGTTACATTAAATATTTATTAAATTTTTAATTATTGTAATTATTCATTAATTACATTCCGCAAGAGCAATTGTATCACTAGCGGATCCAAGAATTTTTCCACCTCTTCCTATGGTCATTTGATCGCGTGTGTTAGAAAAGGACAGATAAGGGGCACGTCACGTGACTTTCACCCCCTCTTCTATCCTTTTCTAACACACACGTTTAAATGGACAGAGAGAGAGAAAGACAATCCACTGGATCCGCCAGTGCATTGTACAGAAGTTAGAGGTCGTTTTAGAAGTGTAGGCGCAGCTAGACCGATAATCTTTAGAATTTTTCAACGTAATTTTTCACGTTACAAAGTGGAAATGAATGAAACTGGATTTAAACGTTGGCTTTTCGTCGAGGAACGCTCTAAAATCAAAAGCTTCAAGTTGGAGACAAGATTTGTGTAGAATTGCAAGAATGAAAAATGGAAATTCGCCATAGATTATGGTCTACAGGTGTGCCCTATACTTCTGAAACGAACTCTATCTTACGAAGCAATTTTAAGTACGAAAATGAATCGAAACAAATAACTTTTCCAAGAGGGTGATTATGTACCCAGTAAAATCATCAGTCCGTGTTTGATATTTGACGCTAATATAACTCAGAAAAATGTGACGAATTGAATGATTGAGGGGTCGTTTCAGAAGTATCGGTTCGCCTAGACCAATAATCTTTGAAACTTCCCAATGTTTTTTCTCATATCACAAAATGAAAATGAATTTGAACGTTTGGCTTTTCATTGAGGGACACTTTAAGCATCGGAAGGTCAAAGTAGCAGGCGAGTTTTCTTTTTGATTTGAAAGAACGAAAATTAGAAATTTGCCAAAGATTGTGTCTGTCTAGATGCGCAGCCTACTCTTCTAAAAAAAAACCTCAACCGCCTGCCCTCGATTTTCCGATGGAAAAAGAAGAAATATGTTTATTCGGAAGCCTCGTATAAATTAATAAGTACGCCAGGAGCACGTGGAGGATGATTGGGGTAGGAGGGGTGTAGGAAGTACCCACTCGCGCAGTCGTATAAAGAAAAACTTGACCTACAAAAATTAATAATTCATCGTATCGATTCCTCAAACTTTTCACTATATCGATTCACGCTCTTTAAGAACAAAACCAGAGACTACATAATCTGCTTGACTGTGATAATAACGAGTTAAATTTATCATTCATTACTTCACAACTGATCCCCAAGTAGGGGTGTCGCATGTCGCATGCTACAGTCGGTGACAAAAAGAAAGTCAGGCGTCTCCTTGAAGTAGGCCACCCGCAGTACTTATCTCAATGAATTTAAGCATTGCAAATGGCCCACCTCAAGGAGTCGTCTGGCATTCTTTTTGTCCCCGACTGTACCTCATACAGAGATATTAACTCCTTCATTCAAATTCATTAAATAGATCGAATTTTCCTTGTGCTCTGTCCATCCCCTGAATTCGACCTTTCATATAAGTTTAAATGGATAGAATGCAGTGTTGCCAAATTGCACGCGACGCCACTGTCGAACATATGTTTATATGTACCAGTTACCTGGCCAGGATATGCAACACGCAATGCACAGTATTCAACACATGCATTACGTGCATTGCGTTTTGCATACTTAGAGTCCCTTGATGGAAATATTGTATAGGGAGTACCGACACGAGCTCAACGAGTTGTGATTGGTCGTTGGATTTAGGCTCTCACGGAGTCGAGCAGGAGTCGACGACATCGAAGGCTCCACACGAAAGGAGTCGATTCGTTGAGGAACTTACGAGAACGGACCGGAATGCCGGCAAATCCGCCAGTCCACCACTGGTCCACTGTCGAACTTAACCTTCGAATTCGTTCAGGCGATCGACTAAATCGACTCCTGTCAAAATGCATGAAGCGTCGTGTCGGTACTCCCTATACAATATTTCCATCAAGGGACTCTATGCATACTCTGGCTAGGTGGAAGGTATCTTTGTCTCCGCTAGTACAGTCGGCGAATTAACCTGGGACCAAATAATGTTAGGTCCCGAGCATTGAATTGCGTGCTGTTTCGACCAATCGGAGAGCTTACGCTCGGAACAGAACATTATTTGGTCCCAGTTTCAGACGACGCGATGTGCCTTAGATTTTGATTCTGATAGACTACTTATTGCAATACTTATCTCAATGAATTTAGGCAATGCAGATTGATTAACCGGATAGGCCGAAGGCATATCGGTCGATTCATATAACGAGGACTCATACTTAAGAGAAAGAAGTTAAAAAGAAGCCTGTCAGGCAAATCGATCGACATGGTGCCGTATGCGCCTTATTGGAAATATTCCAATCGTGCCTGCTCTGATGGATATACCTTTTCGGGAATGTTCGAACTAGACAAAATTACATTGCAGGTAATTCTGCTCTACTACCTCATTAAAAGAGTCTATAGTTAGTCATGAGATTTGGATTTCAACGCAGCGATTTTCTAGTCATAGGCAGATTCGGTGGGCGCCTCCAAAATCCAAAAAAAAAAAAATGCATAATGTATTTACTAAATTCCTTTCAGATGCAGATGAAACCCGTATATAATTCTAGGAAATCTCCCCCACGTAAAATAGCCCCTCCTAATTGTGTTTTGAACCCGCCCTTGCTTCTAGTTATGAGAGGTCAAAGCCTTCAAATAAATGTGCCGAAGTAAGTATCATATTCTATTGAAACAAATCGTAACGTTGCCAGATTAGACTACTTTAGGCCGTGTTTGCTATTTGCGAAGCAATGGAAAATGAAATTACTCTAAATGAAACTATGTAGGCAATACTGTATAGAGCTCATAATAGTTTTCGCAGAACTCACTTTACACAACCCATCGCAGTAATTTAATAATAATTAAAATGCGGCCTGTTGCAACCTCACCGGTTGCTATGCTGTATTATTCAGTTCCGCAGAAGCAGCGATGAAAACCCAGAGCTGCCGTTCCGCACGTAAAAATGGCATTTTACAATTCACCGATGATTCCACCGATTGAGAAAAGATTACACAGTTCAGTTTAGAGTATGACTGTGATGCACGAAAATAATCGTATCTATAATCTTTTCTCTATATACAGAGAAAAGAGCTTCGGTTGTTAGAACTGAAGATTCGACTTATTTTGATCACCGACATTTTCGGTTGAATAAACCAAAATGTTCGGTCGTAAGTACCGAAGAAATCGGTAAGTATAACCCAAACTTCGCCCCTACCTAATACTCAGTATTATTAATAAAGCATTCGGTACTCAGGACGAACATTTCGGTTCCTCAAACCGAAAACTTCGGTGATCAAATTTTACCAAATTATTTTTCTCTGTGTACCGGTGGAGTCGTGGATGACTTTAAAAAACTTGCAGATATTTTAATATTTAACGGCGATTGCGCATCGGTTGAGGAAAGATTGCGTATGCGAGTATTTTCGTGCATTACAGTCATGAACTGAACTGAACTGAACTGTGTAACCTTTTCTCAACTGGTGAAATCATCGGTGAATTGAAGAAATGTCATTAAATATACACGGAACGGCAGAAATTGTTTCGCAGAATTAAGCGCGCTGAAAACCCTTCTAGTTCCCTCTCCTTCCAGAAGGGCAATACAGACGAGACAACAATTATAATTTTGTGTGCAAAAGCAAAATGAACAATATGACGCAAATTGCGATTCAATACTTTGTATATGAAACTAGTTATAACATGAATAAGGGGAGGTTGTAAACCCGATTTTCACTATGAATGGAGTTTAACCAAACTTTCGGTTCACATATCTCAAGACCGCACTTGAACCTAGGGAGCTATTTTTGTTTTTAATGTGCATCTTAACATGTTGAACAAAGTTAACTAACTTGAATTTTTTTTTCTTTTTTTTTTAACATTGTAAACTTTGATTTTTTTTTTTTAAATAATTGTCTTGAAAAACTCATATTTTTTTTTTTTTTTTTTTTTTTTTTTTTTTTTTTTTTTTTTTTTTTTTTTTTTTTTGCGAATTTTATCTAGAATTCAGATCAAATTCACATTTTCAAGAATTTTGAGTTGGTTATTTTTGTTTATCTGTTCAAGATGAACATTTTTTTTTAAAAAAAAAAGAACTCTTTAGGTTCAAAAAAGTTTGAGTTACGAGTACTGAAAATTGAAAAACATAAATTTTTCTAAGAGCAGTTTATAATGGGACAGTTGCAAGGGTCTGAAATGTTGTGTTTTCTATAAAGAAAATTAATATTCCTACTTGATGAGCTGAGAACAAAGATGCCTTTGGTTTCTAAGTAAGTCCCATTGTTTCGGAGATGAGATTTGGGCCCAAAATACATTGTTTTAAATGGGAATTCCCGCGTAGTCACGTCACTAAGCACACGTTTTTTTTTTTTACAATTTTACACGATGTATCTCCAAACCGGGACACTTCGGAAAAAAACCAAAGGCGCCAATGTTCTCAGTTCAACAAATACTATTATTTTCTGTATAAAAAACACAAGACCCTTGCAACTGCCCCATTGGATACTTTTTGAAAAAGGAAATAATTATTTCCCATAAAATCCCTACCTAAGAGTCCGCGTCTGTATTTCCTACTATTATTTATAAAAATGGTCTTTGAGATATGCGGAACATAAAATGAGAAGGAAAAAAATGGCTTCCAAGCTCCCCTTAAATTAGTTTGCATACATCACGATTCGTCAAGAGGAAAGGGTGTCCTCCACACCCCCTTTTCTTGCCACCTCTTTTGGAAATTGATAGGTTGGAAAAACCATAATGTAAAACAGAGGTTATGCTTATCCTCAAAAACTCAAATTACAAATAGTCACTGTGTGTGATTACGTGAGTTGAATATGAGCTGTTCTTTTTTTAACCTGACAATGAAGCTTTTGCAGCTTTTGCAGCTTTTGCTACAGGTGATAGAAGAGTTGGTGGCTTGTATAAATACCTGTAAATATGACGATGAGAACACTAAAAAATCACAACATTCACTGCCAGAATCGGGCTTCCTGGAGGAGCTATACGCAGGTATCATGGGAGATTCCTATCTAATTTAAGACATTTCTCTGTGTTTCCGTGGAGGAAGTGACAAATTAGACAGGAATCTCCAATGATACCAGAGAAGATCCGCAATTACGATCTTGCCGTAACAGCTGTTTTCTGCGTTTATCACTGAATTTTAGTTTTTTTAGTTTGATATTAAATTCGTGATTTTGACTGGTTTTTGCACCAGATTGGACCATTCGTTTGCTCATAGCAAAAGTTTGCAAGAGCCCATTTAGAGCTTATTAGTCCATCATTACGTTGGAAAAAATAAAGACCCGTTCAACTCATCAGAAACACATACTATCACTTTTGGAGAGGAGGGGGGGGGGGAGGGATGAGAGGAGGGGGGGGAGGGGAGGGGATGAACTGTGAGTGGACCTCCCCGCAAAAATTTTAAATATCCAGATTCTCTATCAGACTATATTTTAATTTTTAGGCAGTTTTTCGTATAATAATTTTCCGCTAAAATAGTTAAAGCATTTCGCGTAAATTTTCTTCATTTCTTTGCGAAATAAAGGGAATATTTTTTTTCATTTTAGACTCTCTATTGAATGAAGCCAATATGTCTGCCTCTTAAAGGTAGTAATTAGCGAAAACTGTTCAGTGTTCCTTACCTATGTTCCTACTTATTAGGCGGCAGGGTGGGACCCGTTTTGCTATGATATAGCCTATGCGGGGTGCTCTCTTCTTTCATTTTATTTTTACAGTGGCTGCGCGTGCAATTTGGCAACACCATATTCCGTGCATTTAAACCCGTGAAAAAGGTCGAGGGGGGTGCACACTGCACAGTGCTTTCCCTCAAATCGATAATTTTACAAGATTTTAAATGAAAGAAATGCACCGTTGCCACTTTGCCAGATTGCACGCGACGTCAATGAATTTTTTACCTACGAGAGAAAACATCCTACAGATAATAATAGAAATCAGTGGCGGCAGCAGTTGGGATGAAAGCTAGAGGAGGAGGGGACAAAATATATAAGTCTTTATAAAACAAATCCTCCCTCAATACGGGAGGGGGGTATCCCCCCCCTTGTGAGTATCGACAAAAAAAAAAGTTGGCTAATTTCTTAGGGACGAGGGCTGTGCCCTCCCCGATTTGCCACCTCTCCTGAAAAATTCATGTGCGAGCCTGCTTCAATTTGAAATCAACGATTCCTTCGGATTAGCACATCAACTGAAACACAAATTTTAAAAATGTTTAACCCCCATGCATCGCAGCTTCGATTCCTTCTCTCCTTCTTCTTCGCATACCCATCGCATACTGCATCTCAGATTAGCAAAATAAATTGGAAATTTCAATACTTACGTAAGAGTTTTCTTTATTTTTTCAGCTACCTCTTTCTCATCCTGTTTTAAACGTCTTGAACAATCCGCTGTCCCGCTCTATATTACCTCGATTATATCACATGCCGATAGTTCATATAGCACCTGTCCAACAACCTTGCACTCAACTTGTTTTTATATTATTTTTATTTTATTTATTTTTTGCCAGATGTTAATACGAATCGGATTCTAAAACACTTCAAATCAGATCGAATTCACTACCTCGTCGTGCGAAATGAGTTCCCGATTCTGAGATAACACCAAAAAATCGTCAAACGATAAGATAAGATAAGGGTAGGGTAGAACATAAACATATTGATAAGCAATCAACAGTTTAAGCGTCACGGTCAGGCGTGATGAGAGAGAGAAAAAAAATGAAAATGTTTTCACGAGACAACTTCGCGGGACTCTCGCGGGGAAACCGAGCTTTTCTGGAGAAGGAACAGAGTTTTAATAAAAAGACTCGATTTTCATACACAAAATACAAAGTTTCCGATTCGCGGTGAGAAATCTAAGACATGACTGCGGATCACGCGATGTGTTTTCGTCGTTACCGAAATATTTTCTCCCGAGGAGCGGAGCAGGAAACCTAACCTAAAAGAATTTTCCTCCCCCCAAACGGTGATTAATGATGCGTGCGCCGTGGGTTTTCCCCTTCTCCCCGTTCGTGCGGCCCAACGAGACGACCAACCCCCCGCACCCCGATCACGTTGCACCCCCTCGCAGCACCCCGAGTGAGAAGGGATCAATGGACCCGACCCACTTACGTTGGATTCTGCGTCGTGTGGAGGGGAAAACTCCGCGCCTCGATTTCGTCACGTCGGAAAACACGTGGTGTGTTTCATTTATGAAGTCTGTTGCGCTCCCGTGATTGTCGAAGTACCGTATGCGCTCGGGGATGGAAACTGGAAAGTGAATTATCTTGCGGAGATGGTTCGATATATATCCATAGGTGATTTCGATATTTGATGCGAAGTTTCTTATTTTATGTCCAATTAACGATGTCCTGTTCCAGCATACGCAACCCGACCAGCCTTTATTAGCCCTTATTTAAGGTTATTCTTCAACGTTTAGTGCCGATTTCTGCCACCAGATCGCTACCGTTTCATTAAAGTCAAATTACGGGCCGAAAGTAATTTATTTTTAAGAAAACGGAGCGTCAGTTACTAGGCAATCATCTGAAGAGTATCTCTGCAAAAAATCTCGTCAATAACTTCAAAAATAAGGCTGAACGTACCTAAAAATGAAATATCGCAAATCGATTCTTGTATCGAAATGTGATATTTCACTTTTTGGTACTTTTAGCCTTATTTTTAAAGTTATTGACGAGATTTTTTGCAGAGGCACTCTTCAGATGATTATCTAGTAACTGACCCTCCATTTTCATAAAAATAAATTACTTTCGGCGTGTAATTCGACTTTAATGAAACGGTAGCGCTCTGGTGGCAGAAATCGGCACTAAACGCTAAAAACTCTCCTTAACTACCAGTTTACTACGAAAGAAATCAACGCCCGCTAGCTCAAATTTAGAGGGTAGTTAACTATTCCTACTCCGTGGTGTCAATTTTGCATAGCCATCAGATTGAAGGCGCTCTACTAGATGTTGTTTTATAAGTGTAAATGTTAACCATTTTTAATAGCTTTTACAGTAAATATTAGTTACAATTGGACTAGTGAGCGGTACATCGAGTTACGAAAACGAATATACTCGGGCGTCGTATCGAGAGGACTATAGTCTATAAACGCATTTTACCAAATAATCTCTGGTGGATCGGGCGTCGTATCGAGAGGACTATAGTCTATAAACGCATTTTACCAAATAATCTCTGGTGGATCGGGCGTCGTATCGAGAGGACTATAGTCTATAAACGCATTTTACCAAATAATCTCTGGTGGATCATGATAACCCGATCCACCGATTTTGTATTTTATTTTAATCCGATCCGCGAAGTTTTTGGGGCTCATCTAAGTGATGACTGTTTTGTTTTTTAAATAAATATATAGATCAATAGATCTGCAACAAATGCATACTATTTTCCATTAATTTTAATTATTTTGATGTTTGATAATTTATTAGCAGTTACAACGTGAAGAGAAGAAAAAAAAACAAAACAAAAAAAAAAAAAAAAAAAAAAAAAAACCGAGGAATCGAGCAAAATGATGAACGGAAAGTTTTTACCAGAGGACACCTCCAAAACAGCGACTTAAAAATTGAATCAAATGGAGTGGAATCAAATGGAACTAAATGCATGGAACAAAATGGAACAAAACGAAACAAAACGGGGGGAAACGGAACAAAATCGGAAAAACAAAGTGGGCAAGAACGGAGCAACTTGGAACAAAATTGAGACAAGATGACTTAAAACAAACTAGTGCGAAATAAAACGAAATAAAAAGAAGTAAGTCGAAATAAAATGAAGAAATTCGAGTAAATCGAAATCAAACTAAAGATAATAAAATGAAAATAGAATAAAACGGAATAACGCCAAATAAAAAAAACAGAATGGAACGGATTAAATTGAGATGAGAAATAATCGGCATGAAACCAAATAAAACGAAATAAAACAAAATTAAATATAATTAAAAATATAAAAATAAAACAAAGTTAAATATAATTTTAAAAAAAATAAAACAAAGTTAAATATATAATTTAAAAAAAAAAAAAATAATAATGATAATGAAAAGAAGAAAATAAATCAAATTGCAACAAATTGAAACAAATAAACGAAAATAATTAAAAAGTAAAATCAATAGCATTAAATGTAAGTTTTCGCGTAAACAAACAAAATTACTAAACGTGCAAAAATAATAAAAAATTGTTAGGTCATTTTCATGTCCATTAGCCAAGGACTTTAATGAATGTGACCCTCCCACCCCACAAATACCCATTCAAAAACTTTGTAATTTGATGACATTTAGAGTATCTATTTGCTACAAGTCTGATCGTGTCTTATACAAATAGTGAGAGCGAGATCGGAGCCTTCAATTCACCTTATTGTCAGTAAAAGACACCTTCAACGCCTTGACCTCCTCACCAATAACAGCCCTCCTCCCTACGTCTGTCCTCTGATACTCTCAAATCGCAGATCAGCGATTCTCGACGCAATAATGTTCACTGTTTCCACTCATACCTCCGCGAGATCAGCCCTTTAATAGAAGTCGCGAGTCCCTTTCAAAAGTGTGCCTTGACAGCGCGCGCGCAGTCTCAGCGCCGATTGCCGAAATTAAGAAGGGTGATCCAATACATACCTATGCGCCAAGGAAGGCCTCAGGGCGCAGGGGGGCAGGGCCGAGCCATCGAGCTCAGGGCGGCAGGTGTCGGGTTTACCAGATGTCCGCGCACGTTCGCGTATATGAGTGTGAGTGTGAGCGAGATGTGTAGTATTAATGCTGGTGGTAGTTTGGTGGTAGTTGTATAGTTGCAAGGGTAAAATCCAAACGCTCCGGATCGGGCCCATCTCACCGACACCAAGGAACCGCAGCAAGCGAAGGGGAGGGGGCAAGCTGTGCGAAGCCGCTGTGGCTCTCTCTCTCTCTCTCTCTCTCTCTCTCTCTCTCTCTCTCTCTCTCTCTCTCCCTCTCTCTCTTGGCGCTTTGGCTCGTGTCGTGACAGGACTCAGGACTCTCCAGAGTAGCAGCTGCCTCTGTCTATGTGGATGTGTGTCTGTGTCCTTGTCTTTGTGTGCGTATGAGGATTCGAATTAGGATTGGAATCAGCGGGCCGCGATGCGATGGCGCGCCGATGCCTCAGAGTTGCCGAGCAGTGGCCGGCTCCTGAATTCCGATGTATCGAAACATTCGACCTTCCCCCTTCCTCCACTTGTTAAATCTTTGGAAAAGAATCGATCCTTGAAGGCTTACGATTGCACGTTAAAATTGCCGATACTTTTGCATGAGTTCGTTTGAGAGAAAAGCTATTTTGGGTATCGAGTATGGACACTAAAATCTAAACCTCTGGATATTCAACGGGTATCCTACATTGATTAGTATCGAGTACTCCTAGTCTTAAAGTAGCTGATATTTGGTTATCAATCGAAAATTAAAGTAATCGTGAGGAAAAATCAAATTATGTGGACAGTTGTTTTTTTTTTCTTCTTTTTCTCCCCGCCCTCTCCATACTCCATAGTCAAAGTTACTTGTTGGGGTATGCAGAACTAATCCCTTAAAGAATACAACCCGGAAACGAGGATTCAGGCAAGGAAATTAGCACTTATTATGATTATATTTTTAGGCGGCTACCATCCAAAAGCGCCAAAAACATATACCGAAAGCGCCAAGAAATTTGAAAAAGTAGCCCGAAACCGCCAATTTGTCGCAAAATCAATAGTCCGAAGCGCTAAAAAGAATGACTCCAAAAGTGCCTAGAAAATATTAAGAGCAGGGCTGCCGTTTTGCGTATAATTAATCGCATTTTTTTTCAATTCTCCGATGATTCCACCGGTTGAGAAAAGGTTACACAGTTCAGTTCATTGTATGACTGTAATGCACGAAAATACTCGAATATGTAATCTTTCCTCAACCGGTGGAGTCGCCGATGTCTCTAAAAAATTTACCAATATTTTAATTGATTAACGGGGTTTCCACCGATTGAGAAAAGATTACAGATCAGAGTATTTTCGAGCATTTCAGTCATGAGTCATACATTGAATTGAACTGTGTAATCTTTTTTCAACCGGTAGAATCATCGGTGAATTGAAAAATGCTATTAATTATACGCCAAACGGCAGCCCTGATTAAGAGAGAGAGGGGGGGGGGGTTGGAATCAATGTACTCACCAGTTATTACGTCAATGCAATAAATAAATCGATGACATCAGAAGGGATTGGTTGACAAAAAGTTCCCAAACTTTGCTTCATACATATGCAGCAGTAAATTTTGGGAAATTTTTACCCCCTGTGCCCTTTTTAATAGTGAAAATTTGCATCGGTACAATGAATGTCAAAGAGAGATAGTATATGTATTTATCCGCACTCAGGGGGTGTAAATGGCCCAACGACCCCAACGTCAAAAAAACTTAAATGTTAGATTAAAATGTAGTGAAAAATAATTGATAAAAAAACTGTCGCAAAAAATTGTTAAAAAATTGCACTTAAGGGGTCAAAAACATTTAAAAATTTGAAAAGAAGTGAAATAAGCAAGGTGTAAATATTGATGATTACAGAGACAATAATGGGGCAATGTGCTTCTCAATGTCACTTCAACGATAGGTGATCCTGATCGTAGGAATGCGATCTCGATCACGCGTATTTGTTTGCTTATCCCGAACTTCTCATTTTACTGTGAATGGTTTCTCACTCTCACTCTCTCTATCACTTTCTCTCCCCTCCTTCTTTTCTCTGTGGCTCTAATCATAGACTCCAAAAGCGCTAGTACGGTGCAGGTACATCCAAACGCGCGAATATTGGCGGTTTTGGCGTCTCCATAAGCGCGCGCCAAAAATAAATTGGCGGGTTTGGATTGGACCCTTTTGAGAATTGGCGTTTTTGGATATTTACCTTTTAGGCATTTATAGTAGTGCAGGCAAGCTCCCGCTTATGGCGTTTTTGGATATTTACCTTTTAGGCATTTATAGTAGTGCAGGCAAGCTCCCGCTTATGACACCTAAAAGTGGAGGGGCTTTGGGAGCTACAGCCATTGAGTTCATCTTGTTTTAAGCCCTTTTCCGGCAAAAGGGTCATCCACCGCCTGAGCTTAGATGGATCCATATCCTGTGTTTTCGATAAAAGACTAGGTCTCCATGACAGCTTAGGCGTAGCAGCTCGTGCCATCTGACAACAATGCCTTCGCTCCATTTGAATCTATGTTTAACAATCGATTACTGGTAAAGCGCTGCTTTACTTTCGAATCGATTGTTTTACATACAATCAAATGGAGGGATGACATTGTTGCCATATTGCACGAGCCGCCACTGCTCCATGAGAGTCATAATATGTTACAACTTGTATGAAAGTTTAAGAAAGAAAGAAAGAAGGCGTGATTTTGTGTGACGTCAATATGATACAAATCATAGTAAAGTGATTGGATCGAGCGATAGGATGTCAGAGTGGCACACGTTCATCACGCGGGCAATCTATCAGTTCGATCCACCTTAAAGCTCACGCTGACCCCTAGGCACGGATCGGTGCTTTGTTGCGGGTGGTGGACCGAGTGTAAGTAATCTGAAAACTTCATATCCATTAATTTGAACCCGTCCAAAGATGTCGAATTTGAGGGTATTCATTTCTCCCACAATAGTGCGATCTTCTCAATGGGTTTAGACGGACACTGAAAAGCGGGTTTTGAGCCTGCCCAAAAAATCGTTTTTCCTATATTTGTTGTTGTTGTTTCTTTTTTTCGTGTTTTTTTTTTTGTTTTGTTTTTTGTTTTTTGCTTTTCGTTTTTTTTTGTTTTTTTTGTTTTTTTGTTTTGTTTTTTGTTTGTCTTTTTTGTTTTTGTTTTTGTATATTTTTTAACAGCTCTTCCAGAAAAAGTTAATGTATTAGGGTTTTTATTTTTACTCTGAGGTCTAAAAGTAAGTTAAAAAATGATATTAAAGTCAATGGTCAAAACTTTAACCAGTAGGTATTTTATACATTTTTACTCGAAGCATTTTTCTTTAAACCTTGGTTATGAACGCTTCAGTTTTTGGCTATTTCTCCCCGCAACGGTGAAGGAAATGTCTCCATGTCGATTGCACGTAGAGAGCTCTGGTTTGTTTCAACAAACTCAGAAGTTGTTGTTCTATTATCTGACGCATATGCTTTTTGCGTGAAAGCAACTAGTTAATTTTTGAGAGATAATCTAAGTTCACAAGTAGATTAAAAGAAAAAAAAACCTCGAAATTTCAAAAATAATGAAAATACTTGCAATCAAAATTTCTCAGAAAGCATGAGTCAAGATAAGAAGGAATGTCCTGAGCTTTAGTTTGAGCCAACGATCAAAATAATTTAGTGATCAGAGCGAAAGACATTTTGATCACCGCGAACCACTGTTTTTTTTTCTTTCTTTCTTTCTTTCTTTCTTTCTTTCTTTTTTTTTTGTTTTTTTTTGTTTTTTTGTTTTTTTGTTTTTTTTTTTTTTTTTTTTTTTTTAATTTCACGAATAAGGAGTTAGGATGCAACCCGCACAAACGAAGATTTGTGAAAAAAAAAAAAAAAAAAAAACTTTTCAAGTCATTCCCCACAACTACCCATGTTTCAAAATGCTCGAAAGATTAGGGCGAAAAAAATGTTTAAGGTATAGTATTGAGCTGATAAAATATCGATTTCATGGGGATTTAATAGAACCCCCTAAGAATCGATTATTTTACATAGAATTATAAAGATGAATCATCGATACATCGCATTTCACGCGCCGCCACCGATTTCTCAATACTTGCGGGATCCGTCATCCTCCATTCCACCTGGCACCATCAATCAGCGGCAGAGTGTGAGGAGCGAGCTGCTCTGCGGTTACGTTGTCAGATTGCCATTCGAAGGCTAGTGATATGAACAATCGATTAGCGTTTTTCTCCCATTTGAACCTACACAAAAGTATCGATTCTTTGGAGGTTCAATTGAACCCCCTGAGGATCGATTCTCATCCATACAGGTTTATATGAAAGCGGCATCGATGCATCGCAATCAGTGGTATAGCTTGCGAACAATCCATTATCGTTCTTCTCTCATTTGAACATATGCAGATTACAGAACTCAATAAAGCCCCCTGAGACAAAAGCGCCCGCTGCGAGAGGCAAGAGGAGGGGGTGGGGGGTCACGTTGTCACTTTATTCATAATATCCAACACGGCAATTTTTTTATTTTTTTATTATTATTATTATTTAATACAAATTGAATAGCTTAAAATTGTACCGTTTGAAAGCCCAATTAAATTTTGTCTCCTTTTGGAGGGAAGACCTCCAGACCTTCTATTGGGATTCAACAATTTTTGCCCCTTTCGAAATTTTTCTGCGGGTGCCCATTTTCGAGAAAAGGGGAAAACATTTGAAACTCAAAATCCGAATTATATAGGTACCTATACATATTAAAATTCAAAAAGTAAAATAACGCAATGAGCCTTAACTCAACGTCAATATCCTCAAACCATCCCAATTTAATCAATTTAAAATTCAAAGTTTTTTCTGTGCAATTTTGCAACCGTGTACTCTGCGGCATCGGCATCGGCATCGGCATGGCATAGATGTCTTCACTTCACTTCGGTCTTCACTTCGCGTCTGAAGACTTCGTCTTTCCTCGGGGACCTCGAGGGCCCCTCAATAACGCGATCACCTCGGCGGCCTGCGCACCTTAATATAATCTTTCTGATGAAGAAGAAGAACTCGCCAGTCAAGAAGAAGAAAATAAAAGAAAAGAGATTCTTTATTTTTCTGCATTTTTTAGAAGCAGATAATCCTCATGTCACCTCGCACGAGCCCTGTCCCTAGTTTCGTTCGACCCTTTATTTCCAAATTTGAACTGCGCGTGATGTCCCGCGAAGTTCATTTTTAAAGGTGCACAACAATTCTAATGATTTTGTTTGCTGGTGTGGTACCGGTGAGTTGAGCAGTGACATTGCGTGCAATCTGGCAACGTTGTGTTTTGTCACTTGAACACATGCAAAATGCCGCGTATCTAATTATTTTAGTTGAAGAAAAAAAAGGGGGGGGGGAAATCGAGTCTCAACATATTTGCAATATTTTGAATGACAGACCGAGGAAAGGTACTATCGACGAATTAAAGATTGTCGCGAGATTTTAACTCGTTTTCGGTCATGATCGTGAATTTGGGTCTGATCTGCAACGACTTTCCCGCCCCACCCGCACTGGCTTCTCACCTGCAAGGTGTGAGGAGTATGAATAGTGGCCGAACCAGAACCTCGAAAGCGAAACTTAGCTCGTGAAAATCTCGCGACAGTCTTTGATTCGTCGATAGTACAGTGCCCAGTCCAAATTTTCATGAAACTTATACAATTTATTTAGTTTTTACTGTCGTTATTTTATGCGAATATCTATCTCTCTTTTATATTTTTTATTTTTGAAGATTCGAAGCAAGTAAAACAAAAACATCTGATTATGAGCAACAATGAGCATATGTTTCCATTAGGTCAAACTAATTTAACTGCGATACTCCGATTGGTTTATCGAATATTTTGATTTTTCTGAACAGAGTCTTTGGATCTGAAAATTTGCTTTTGATCTATATCTCTTTTTTTCTTCACTCCAATTTTGGCGGTTATTCAGCGTCCATCGAAAGAATTGTTCAATGCGTCAATCAATCCTATCACGAAAAGAACAAACCGAAGGGTTTAACCCTTTCACGGGAAGTGGTACACATGTGAACCACTTTTTGCAACATAGGATTCAATGGAATTTTAATTGACATTTTTCAAAAAATTGTAAGGCCCATCAATATTCTTAGAAAATTGACCTCTTTTGAACGGTCTAAAGAAATCTCAAAAAAAGTCAAATCCCAAAATGCATGAAAGGTTTAACCATACGGCCCCTTGATGAAAGATTAATAAGAGTAAAAGAGAGTACCGACACGACGCTCATGGAGCTCTAAAGGAGTCAAAAAATTAATATAGATGAGGTAGAATCGACTCCTTTGGTCTTCAGGAATCACCGAAAAATTCAATTAAATCAACAGCCAAACAGAACTCGCTGAGGTCGTGCCATGCCGGTCCTCCCTATAACAAAACTTTCATCAAGAGACTCTTAGTTTGAGGTCATAGCGAATTGATGAATCGGTCGATGTAGTACTAACGAGCGCAGAGACACCTGACTGGGTATGCAATAAGCAACGCACACGGTACCATTTAATTAGATCTCCAGGAGTTTCCGCTTGATGCGTCGCCTTTATGAAACAGCCTCAGCCGTTAACCCTTACAATACCGCACGTCCCAGGATATTCCTCTCTAGGACTAGATCTACCCCACAAAATTGCACATATTTTTATTCACAATAATTGAGACTCTAAATTGTTAAAATTTGAAACACAGAAAAATTTTCCCTCGAGCGCCTTCAATCCACTGAGTATGCAAAATCAGCACCGCGGAGAAGGAATATTTAACTATCCACTTAAATTGAGCGAGTGAGCCTTGATTTATCTTCGTTATTAGGCTCCGAGCGCAACTTGCGCACGGTCATGTGACTTAAGCTCTCTGATTGGTCACGGGACAGCGCACTCAATTCAACTTGCGCACACTAACGAGACCATACATTTTTTGGTCCCAGACCTATACTTATTTCATCAAACCGACCGTTGGTCTTAACAGTTCTTTCATCTGATTGTGACAATTTTTTTTTTTTTTTTTTTTTTTTTTTTTTTTTTTTTTTTTAAATCATTATTTGAAACAATTTGGGATTGTAATGTTTAGGATACTCGTGAAAGTCCAGGTTTTCTCAGCCATTATCAACCTTATCTGGTGTAAAAATTAAAGACGTCTCTCGGTAAGAATGATGATAGGCAACATGGTATATAACTGCAGTTCTTAGAGAAAGGAAATGAGGACTGGTATAGAGCGATCGGATATATATACTATAGTGTATTAAATGTTCGCCGTCTTCTGACCGGGAGCTTATAAATATTGCGCCGATCATCCGCCGATACGAAGCATTTCATTTCCCCCTTCTTTTTTCGGGACTTCCAAGTGCACCCACTGACAACCTCTAATTATAATCTAATTGAAGTGGCTTTACTCCCTGTATTTTATTTAAATTAAATTCGTCCAATATCCAATAACAATGCCACGGTAATCAATTAGTTAAGAAATACTTACTTCAGTTCAATTAGGAATGCGTTTTACTCACGTCAATGTGTCTCATTAGACCGATAAATTATAATGCAAGTATGTACCCGCAACTACCTGCTTTGCAATTTTTGTTTTTTGGTTTTATTTTATCTCCGTGTTTTTCGCGGGTGTTTTCTTTTTTCTACTATAATTTTTCATATAAACCTGCAGCTGCTCTCCGTCACCTATCCGATCGTAATGGAGCTGTTGCAAACTTTTGCTACGGGCTTATTAATAGTTGATTATGGGGTAAAATCCTGTAAAAATAACGATTAGCGCACTATAAAATCACGAAATCCGCTCCTAAACTCACACAATGCTTTTAAACGCGAGACCGTAATGGCGGCCGATGCCACTGATTACATTGGGTTTCCCTATCTTCATCAGCTCCATGTACACGAGGTGTTCTCGCAACACCACACAAGAAGAAGAAGAAGAAGCATACAATAGGGCAGTTGCAAGGGTCTGAAATGTTGCGTTTTTTATAATGAAAATAATAGTATTTGATGAGCTGAGAACAATGGTACTTTGGTTTTTTCCTAAGTGTCCAGGTTTTGGAGATACAGACTTGTAAAGTTTGAAAAAATGGTGGGTGTAGTGACGTCATTACGCGGAATTCTCATTTAAAACAATGTATTTAGGGCCAAAATTGCATCTTCGGAGCAATGGGACGTAATTAGAAACCAAAGGCATCTTTGTACTCAGCTCATCAAGTACTTTCATTTTCTTTATAAAAAACGCAACATTTCAGACACTTGCAACTGCCCTATTGCCATAAGATTTGGACGGCCTTGTTTTTGAAAGCATTTTATTAGATTGAGAGTGGATTTCGTGATTTTTTCAGGGTTTTACCTCATTATCATTTATTAATAGGCCTGTAGCAAAAGTTTGCAACAGCTCCATTCCTGCTGGAATGAAGTAAACGTTATTTTACCGTCTCTTCTCACCCGTGCGGTGCCGCGGTGTGCAGAGGACCGAAAATGTTTTGGAGCCCTTCTGCCAATATCAAACGCAGAAGCAAGCTATATAGGAGGTCACAATGAAACATATCAATATATACCTACTTACAGTATCGTAGTAAGAAGAGAGCAGGTCGATAGCTACACCGGGGGGGGGGGGGGGGCTTATCACAGGCATAACGATATGTGAGCCACTGAAGGTATAAGGGATGGTATCCTGTAACCATGAATCCTAGTGATTATACCACAAGTTCTTGAAAGTGTTGAGGAAAGGCTGGTACTATGTCCAATGGCCATATTCAGATAGCATAACACCAGAATTTTCAGGTAAAAGTACTAGACTTCAATTCCGCGGTTCAGATATCGTTGTGCCTCTGGTTATATATTACTAGAATTTTATTTAGGAATTATTTTTTTCAGCGTACCATTGGTATAAAAAAAAAAAAAAAAAAAACTAATAATACTCACGTCCATTTTCATGATTGCGGCTATTTTCCGAGTTTAAAGAATCGGCGTTTAAAACATTTTTTTGAGACTTTGGCAAACTTTGGGCGGCGCGCTTTGTAACTATGCCCCCGATTACCTACCAGCTCAGCGCGAGCGTCAATAGGAAAATAAGATAACCACTCCCTAGTCGGAGTCCCTAAGTCTCTGCTTTTTTGCGGTATAAATGGCAACGCTGTCTGATGGTTACAACTTACAATCCCGTCGTCCCGTCTGTAGTTGGAAAACTTGAACGTCTCTCTCCTAGCCCCTTCATTTTATCTATCTACATCTATAGGTACAGACCGTCGCTCAATATGAAATGAGTGGGAGACTTCAATCAGTGTGAATTCAAGTTCCATTTTGCAGAGTTTTATTTTACTCGGAAATATTGCTGGAAGTGAAGGTTTTTCTCTCTTTCTTTTCAGCTATTTTCCCTCTCTTTTCATCCGGCCCATCAGCAGCTGAAAATTGCCTCCGTATAATTCATCATTTCGTGCACCTACACGCTTGATGGGTATAAGTCCCACGAACTGACTGTCACCATAGTTTTTTATTCCATAAAAAGCTGAATCAATTCCTGTAGATAAGATTTTTATTTTTCTGTTTATTTATTAATTTATTTTTTATTTTTTATTTCTTGCTGTTGTTAATAATAAATTGATTGGTAGCGATTTGAGTGATCAATGATTTGCTACTCATTCGCACTGATTGTTTTTAAAGTCTAAAAGGGGAAGAGGAGGGGGCCAATTTATAATAGAGTTCGAGTCTGAAAAAATAATAAAATGATTATTCTTATGATTTTATACATCAAAAAATGAGGGAAAAGAGTATTTTCATAGCATTATTCTAAATATTTTTTTTTTCTCTTAAAAAATTTTAAAAATACTTTTACGTATGTTCTTTTCCATGACCTTTTAAAAATAAAAATAAATACTTTCATAATAATTAATGAAAAATGTGCTTTCTTTAGGAGGAGGAGGAGGAGGAGGAGGAGGAGGAGGAGGAGGAGGAGGAGGAGGAGGAGGAGGAGGAGGAGGAGGAGGAGGAGGAGGAGGAGGAGGAGGAGGAGGAGGAGGAGGAGGAGGAGGAGGAGGAGGAGGAGGAGGAGGAGGAGGAGGAGGAGGAGGAGGAGGAGGAGGAGGAGGAGGAGGAGGAGGAGGAGGAGGAGGGGGAGGAGGAAGAGGAAGAGGTAAATGAGGTGGAGCTGGGGGAGGGGGAGAAAGGTGAGGATAGAGAGAAGGTAAAGGGGGTTGAGCAGGAGCCGGAGGAGATTGATCAGGAGGAGGAGGAGGAGGAGGAGGAGGAGGAGGAATAGAGGGTACAGGTACAGTGGCTATATAGAGAGGTACAAGGGGTTAAGCAGGAGGTGGAGGAGGTAGATCAGGAGGTGGAGAAGGAGAAGGAGGGGAAGAGGAAGAATAAGCGAAATGTTGCGAACAATCACATGTATGCAAGCTGCGATAAATTTTATGGGTACTTCGCTCAAGAGCGACGACATACTTATTTAAAAAGAAAAAAACAATTAGCATAAAATTACAATTTTTTTTAAAAAAAAAAAAAAAAATTACAAACAAAACAAGTAAAGAATGAAACCTGAAAACTAAAAGACAAGTGTGCATTTTTAGGAAATAAAGAAATAAAAACCATTAAACTCGCTAGCTGCAAGTGCTCCTCGTTCTCCTCATTGTTGTGCCAACTCACTTCGCCGTTCCGTCATTCTCATCAAAAACCATCACTTTGTGTTTTGCGCTTTGCTCCGCCACTGTCATATTCACTCTGCCTTGACGCGCGCGCTGCCGCATGCCGCGCGCCGCACCACCTCATACCGTTCCGGCACAGTTAATCCGGTGACCTTGAAAAGGACTCCTTATTTTTTTTTTATTTCTATTTTTTCCCCGCTCCTGAATACTTCCATTTATTTCATTGCTTGAACAGATGCAGAGTGGCGAATATTAAGTATGAAAAATATCTCATAATCGGTATGCGCGATTTACGATATTGAGGTAGCAGCATCGCAACACTTGTTACTGCAGGTATATTGCTTGAGATAGACGTGCGGGTGCCTTTCCTAGGCTAGATACTCGTCATAGTTGCCAGATTATGCTGGCAATTATTTAAAGTTTACGAAGTTCAAGCAGAGCCATAAGTCCTGCGTCGAAGATTCGACGCAACCCGCACTACACGTCAAATAAACGCTCTCTTATCTTTCTTTTCTTTTGTTCTCTCAAGACCGAGCGAGGTTCGGGCTGCGTGTAGTGCGGGTTGCGTCGAATCGTCGACGCAGGACTAATCGCTCTGCTTGTACCTTGCTGTGCCGGAAATCCCCCCCCCCCCCGCGTGTGAACTTCGATTTGGAGGCCACCTAAAAATTATATCTTAAATGAAGGGCCCGTGGAAAAAGTTTCCCTCCCCGGAAAAAGTTGACACTTTAGTTATGTATGAAGACTCGTTCTCTTACAACATTTTAGCCCTCAAATACAGTTTAATTTACTGTTTATCCTGTTTGAGGGGGCACGGGGGTCGTTCTTCGTATAATTTTGAAAATTAACGCAACTTAACGCTTCAAACTTCCAAAAACCAAAGATTCTAAATTCAATATATACTTTTGAGTAGTATTTTCGCTTAAAAAAATAGCTTGCAGTCTTGGCGGTTTTTTATTAAGGTCATGCCTACTTGCTGTCAAAAGATCAAAGATCCAAACAATTTAGGTATACCCATATTTTACTTAATAATCGGAGGAAAAATGGCATCCCGTAACTACAAATTAAGGGCACCTCGCCCGCACCAGAATCTTCAAGCGACAATGGGGCTCTTGCAAACTTTTGCTATACGGGGGATAGAGTCCCTTGATGGAAATATTGTACAGGGAGTACCGACACGACGCTTTATGCATTATGACAGGAGTCGATTTAGTCGACTGCCTGAACGAATTCGAAGGTTAAGTTCAACAGTGGACCAGTGGTGGACTGGCGGATTTGCCGGCATTCCCGGTTCGTTCCCATACGTTCCTCTACGAATCGACTCCTTTCGTGTGGAGCCTTCGATGTCGTCGACTCCTGCTCGACTCCGTGAGAGCCTAAAACCAACAACCAATCACAACTCGTCGAGCTCGTGTCGGTACTCCCTTGAAAATCCGGTACTCCCGGAAAATCGGATAACCTTTTTTTTTTTTTTTTTTTTTTTTTTTTTTTGCTCATGAATATAATTTTAGAGCCAAAGAGCCGTCTGCGGGCAATAATCGGATGACTTTTTTTTTTTTGTTCATCAATATAATTCGTGCCAGTTTTTGAGCCTGACTTCAAATCCTTGGGGGGGGGGGGCACCCCCCCCCCCCCCCCCTAAATGACGCCCATGAAAAATGACGATGAGTACACTGAAAAATCACGTAATTCATTCTCAGAATCAGGCGCATAGTGGCAGTCCAAAGCAGGTATCATGGGAGATTCCTCTAAAATGAGACATATCTCTGTGTTTCCGTAGAGAAAGTGACAGATCAGACAGGAATCTTCCATGATACCTGCGTTGAAGCGCCATTACGATCTTGCCGTTAAAGCAGTTATTGGAGTTCACTATACTAAATTTTAGACTTTTTCTGTGTGATTTTCGTGATTTTTGCTGGTCATTTCATCAGATTGAACCATTTTTTTGCTAGTATAGCAAACGTTTGCAAAAGCCCCATTATCACTGCAACAAAGTTTGAGGAGGCGGCAAAGTCAGGGTGAACAAGCAACAACAAAAACAAAAAAACAAAAACTAAAAGAAGTAATCAAATTCATAAATATGATGGGCAGCAGTTTGCGGAGGGCGGCAAAGTTGCAATCTCCCCCCCCCCCTTCTTGAAACGGTCGGCACGGCCATATGATTTCAATGTTTGGTGGCTCATAAAATCCGTGGAAAAAATTACAAAGGTACTGATGCATAATAACCTTGTTATATTATTCAAATTATCCAAGAATAATCAAAAGAAAAGCTACCGCGGCTTATCATGTTATGATCTGTAGATAGCAAATTCCGTCGCCTCGGTATATTGCAAGACAGTAACTTTCTTTGCTGTTAAAATCGCATTTGCTAGGTAGAATTTTTTTGAATTTATGGAAGGATTTCCGAGTTTTTAGTGCCACCATCGAATTTTCGCCGCATTATACCTCAGAATTTATTAGTTCGTTCTTTGTAGAAAAAACTTTCAAGTGTCCCATTAGATGAGGTTGAATTTAGTGTAAAATTGCTCCTTCAATCGCTGAAGTAGGCAAAATAAATTATACTGTCATTTACGAACACTCAACAATCAACGTATTGAAATATTTGAAATCGCTGCGACGCTCCATAAACACAATTCATATTACCTCAAAAACGATTTCTGTTCAAAACATTTTCCGATCATTCTTTGCAAATGATCTCCGAATATCTTTCGGAGAACGTCCTCCGAACAGTCACGGAATATCCTCCCCGGAAAACTCTCAGTAGAACATTCGGTGAATATTTTTCAAAATCATTTGAATAATAATCCGCGCAATTGACTTCCTAAATATATGAAAAGAAAATTTTCACAATACCTATTCTCAGGATATTCAAAATTCCTGATGCTACGCAGTGCTATAGGATTCCGTTCCGCCGCATACCACTACTAGATAGTGCTTACACCTCCTTTCAAAATAATTTCTTTGACTTCATTCGGTATATGTACCTATATTTACTTACTTGATCTTACTATATAGTATAATATTACGTATATAATGTATACTTATTTATTTGATTTGATTTTTCTGTTTTTTCCGTTATTATTTTTAGTTATTTATTTTAGTTATCGATATATTATATACGTCGTATTCCCTTTTTTCGTTTAATCGTTCTTTAAAAAAGCAATCATAGTTTATTGCGTTGTAAGTAAGTGAAAATCCCAATGGAGCTGTCGCAAACTTTTGCTACAGGCTCAGTAATACTTAATAGTTGATCATGGAGTAAACCCCTGTAAAAATAACGATTTGCGCACACAAAAATCACGAAATCTACTCCCAAACTCATATAATGCTTTGAAACGCGACCGTAATGGTGGCTGTTGCCGCCTAAATCTTATGGCGATTGTATTTTTCTCCTTCTTCTTGTGCGGTGTCGCGAGAACACCTCTCGTGAGGATGGAGCTGATTGAGTGGATACCCAATGCAATCGGCGGCAACGGCCGCCATTACGGCCTCGCGTTTGAAAGCACTTTAAGAGCTAGTTTGGGAGTGGATTTCCTAATTGTTTAGTGCGCTAATGGTTATTTTCACAGGGTTGTACCCCATTACCAACTATTAATACCTAAACCTGTAGCAAAAGTTTGCGACAGCTCCATTAAAAATTTTGAGCTTTTTTTTTGCTTTGTTTTGTTGTTTTTTAGTTTTTTTAACGCAACGAAGGGCTCATACAAGGGCCCTCGTTCCCTCCCTTGAGTCCATAGAGGACCAAATCTTCCTTGAATTCTTGCTGTCTATACCTACTTATTCTCCATACCTATTAGCTTAATCTTTTCTTACTTCCGAAATCCATTAATTCAGGCCCTGTTTTATCTCTTTCTTCATCTATTGTTTTCTTCTTCCTTGCTTTTTCATTTTCTCTTTCCTTTTTTCTTATCCTCTGCATGGTCAGGGGCCCGCACTACAGGGGGCCCATGCCATGACACTCGGACCAGTGTGCCAAGCCAGTAGATAGGTAATCGTGATTTTCATTCGTAACGCTTTCCAGTCGCGATGCCAAAGAAAAGAGCGAACATTCGCCTTTTCCCTCCAAATCTCATCTCGCACAATAAAATCTATTCGCAGGCTGTGCAAAATGCAAATGCTAAACACCGCAAAACACACTTCGGTAAAAAGCAGTAGCGCCGCCAAAGACGAAAAGACTAGCGAGTTTAGCGCCGCGCCGCGCAAATATACAGCCTTTCCATCATCCATCCATGCTGGGTAAAATAAGTGGAGGGGAGAATGAAGGCCACCCGATGAAGAACCGTTCGGGGATCTCATCTCTGTTCCTTCGTGTAGTCGCTACTGCAGTTTTTATCGGTCTCCGTGTTGTTTACAAATTTCACAGTATCAATCGTACTGTATTTTACAAGTCAATTTATGAATTATGTGAGCTATTCTCTCAGTGAATTTATGTTATTTTGTCTACAGTTTCATTTCTAATTGTTGTGCACATAATGTGAAGTGGTTTTGTGTCGTGGATTAATAAAATTGCGGTTGCATCGTGCTGACTCTGGGAAGACTCGAAAATGGGTGACAGAGTTTATGCCGTCGAAAAGATTCTAAAGAAAAGAACGAGAAAAGTAAGTTGTTTCGATGTAAAGTTTGAAAGTTCAAAGGTCCTCAATCCTTCTTAGTTGTATTTTATCATGTTTTGTCTGAAATATCTCTTCAAGAGTTCGCTATCTCTTCATATTTACAACAAAAGGTCATTCTAACCTAATTTACCTTTCCCTAATGTTTATGTAATACTCTATTTATTAGGGCTATTTTTATTATTTTTAGGTCCCTTCATTGCCTCTAACGTATCCTTTATTCGATTTAATTCAAGCTATGAAGCATTAATTTCCCGAACCCAGCTTATTGACGGATGATCATGACTGACCTAATCCGAGGAGGCGAAAAACTGCTGAGAAGTTTACCGCTCGTTCGGTTGCGATATCCGTTTACTAGACTTTCTATTATTGCTCCTTAATCTAAAAATTTCTAATGAGAAGACTTATCATTGCCTCCTCTCCTTTCTGTTTGCTGGATTGTTAATTTTCTTATCTATTGCAATGAAAGTTCCTGGTGTGAGAAGTTAATTTGACGGAGTAGCTCTGAACTGAACGTATCTTAGGAATGAACGGTATGGAATCACACGTTTGCATATTCCTACTTCCTCACTCTGAAGGTCTATGCAAATCAATATTTCACAGTTTCATCCGTTAAATTGTTTACCTTAATTTTGGTGACCCCTTTGATTTCATTTGCCTTAAATTCTAAGTGGCAGTTTTAAATTAAAACGTTTGTTTTTGTTTTCTATTGATGGTGACAAGTGGTCCATCTTATCATAGTTACTCCAAATCCTATGATTTTCCTTCTTTTAAGTCGTAATCACTTAGTTTTGACTATTAGATTTGAGTATTAGCCTATCTGTGTCACCCAACATGTTGTTGCATTGATACATAACCTATATTACATTTACCTCTGTCAGATCAGCTAAGTATCCTCTAACTATGTGTCTTCGTGGACTTTTCTTTTTAAGGTGTTTTATCAATAATCTTTCAAATTTGATATTATTTTATTCTTCATTCAGCGATCCTTTTTATTACCAAATAGTCCAGCTTCCATTGTCATCTAGAGTTCCTCTCTTGTCAGTGCTTCTGCATTATCAGTATTTAAAACGGAGTTCAGGAGGCAAGATTTTATCAAATTGCATTCGAAATTTATTATTTTAGTCTTTCATGGCATTTTTCTGTCAAAATATTTACCTGACCCTTTTTATAGTCAAAAATCAGCCTGGCCTTCCAATGTGGGGATGTAGCTCAGTGGTAGAGCGCTCGCTTCGCATGTGAGAGGCCCCGGGTTCAATCCCCGGCATCTCCATTCTAATTTTTTGCAGCAATATTTTACCTTTTTCCTTTGTATAATGTGCTGTTGGTCTAATTGTACTCATACGTGGTGATCAACTTTTATATTTTAAATCGTTGGACTTTTTTATTATTTTCCAGTTTATAGAAAATTTTTAAAGACTCGTCACAATACTTTTAGTTTTTTTTTATCCTGATTGTGTCGTTTTAATTTAGTTTCTAAAGCTGTTATTTCTTATTTCTTCTATATTTATTCAGGTTTAAATGTGGTTAATCCAATTTATTTTTTAATTTTTTAAAAATATCTGCCTCCCTCTTCAATACCAAAAATCAAGAAACAATTGATTTTTAAACCCATTGTGTTTCTTTTACTGGCCTTTTTTTTTTTTTTAATAGTTTTTATTGAAAGCTGTTGCTGGAGAGTTAGTAGTTGATAGCTTGTCTTGTTTATGCGTAGAAGCTGTGTTCTTGATTTCTGCGCATCAAAATCAACATCTCTATCAATGTTAGCAGTTTTAGAGCACAGCGTGTGACAATCAACAAATTCTTGTGAAAGAACCCCTGTCTTTCAATGATTCACCTCCAAAGATAAGACAGTCAATTCTAAGGACATTTTGACTGTTGAGATTCATCTCACGTAATGTCAGTCCTGTCGATTTTAAATTCACTAATAGTTTTAAACTATTAACTTCATCCCAAAGTGGCCCATGGCGTAGCACACTCTTGGGCATTGCATGCTACACCACAGCCCCAAACTATGATATCTAATTTAACAGCTTTGGTGGGCATGTAAAGAACTAAACTTCGGTTGTACTTTTTCAAAAACTGTTATTAATAGCCTGTTTTCTTTGTGTTTTTTCAGGGCAAACAAGAATACTTTGTCAAGTGGAAAGGATGGGGAAACAAGTAAGTACCTTACGTTTATTTTGATTCTGCCATCAATAACAACTTGTTTCTTGTCAATTTGTTTTCCTTTGTCTCTGACCAGCAAACTGATCTAGGACTCTTTAGTTAAACTGATTGATAAAAGTAAATAAAAGTGACGCTATCCGGTGAGAAACCAATTTGTGGCGGAAGTCTTTCGTAAACGACTGTCCCATCGCTTGTTATGTAAAGTTGACGCCGGAGCGATCTCTACCCAACGAGCAACTGATTATAGGTTTTCAAAAGAAATCCGCCCTAAATTGGTCTCTCACCCGAGAGCGGCACTTACTTATAGTTTTATCGATCTGTTTAATTCTGAAGTCCTAAATCAGCTTCCAGGTATTATGACTGAGAATTCTTATCATTTTAAAGATTACTTTTGTATTCACGAATGAGTTGAAAATGAGTTCTCTCGTTTCCTTGTATGGTGTAGTTCACCCAGCGTTCTGATGTTGAAAATATAGATTATTCCAGGTTTTCATTGTTTATATCAGATCATCTGTGTAATTTTAATGACAAGACAATATTTTTTAGCTGTTAGCTTTTGCGTTCCACTGTAATAAGCTAACTTCTGTGTAAAAATTCAGAAATTCATCTCGTTCCAATGAATTCGACTGTCAAAATTAGTATTAAATTCATACAAACATTACACTGAAGTACTCTGAAAATTTGTAGTATGTATTTTCAAGGTACTGTACAGTGTACATTAAGAAAGGAATAGATAAGAAACAATTTTTCCAGGGCTTGAATACCAAAGTAGTTACCTCAAAGAAATTTTCCAATGAGGAAAATGTTATTTGAATTAAATCTATTTTTTAATAGATGTGTTATCAAATTATTTCGCTTAACTTTTAGGGAATAAGCTTATCCCGCATTATTACTGTACGTATTTATCAAGAGATTCTCAATGTTTGGTGAAGTTTTTGTCCATCAGTTGTTAATTTGATGAATCATCATCAAAAGATTCTTAGAGGCTGTTTCAGAAGTGTAGGCACACCTAATCTGATAATCTTTGGAATTTCCCAACGTTATTCCTCATATTACTTTCTAAAAATTAATGGAAATGAAGTTAAGCTTAGGCTTTTTAATGAAGTTAAGCTTAGGCTTTTTAATGAAGAACGCTTTAAAACCCATAATTCCAAGTCGCAGGCAAGTTTTGTTTTGATTTGAAGGAATGGAAATTGAGCGTTGGCCATAGATTATTGGTGAACTGCGCCTTCACTTCTAAAACAAAGACGACCCTGAGTGAAGAACGTATCCTTTGAAAAGAGTCTTGCTCTCAGCCAGAAAATCAGAAAAGCAGGCCAACCCAATTGATTACTAGTATGAGCTCCAGAAATATCAAAGATTTACCAAATTCCTCAACAAGAAAGATTTCTGTGAAAGTTCTTAAATCCTTGTGAAACAATACAATCTTGTTTTCCCATTAGCTTGTCTTACCTTTGTTTTTCTATCTTTATATGTTTACTTTTCAAAAAGCTCATAAATATCTCTTCATTTTTCTTTCAGACACAGTACATGGGAGCCGGAAGAAAACATTTTAGACGCAAGGCTAATTGATGCTTTTGAAGCCAGGTAAATTTTTTACTTGTAACGTTTAAATCATTTTAACTGTATCAATCTCCATGCCTGAGTCACCTTTTCATGTGGGCAGAGGTTAAAAGTTTCTAAAAGTTTATGGTTCGGAAATTTTTTCAGAAATTTTCAATTTTCGATGTTTCCTAGCTCCTCATGATACTTTTACCAGTTATAAAGCCACCCTTTACTTCCCTTGTTAAAGAAGTGAGGCAAGTTGGATAATCCAGTTCTGTTCGGGAGTCACTGGCTTCAACAACAAACAGTCGCCTATTGTTGAGTGGTGAACGCAAAGGAAGGCTGTGAATCGGTCAGCGGTCCCAGAAACAGAAACTGGTTTTTATTTGGATTTACTTGGCAAACTCAAATCACATGTTTTATATTTCAGTGAACCAATCAGAGCCTTCCCTTTTAGCTCATCAGTCAACAGTAGGTGACTGTTGGCTGTTGTTTTGATGAGTCCCGACCGAAATTGAGCTTGAAAAGTGGACATCTGTTGCAAGCTTTGTACTGGGTCTCTATTAGTCTCTGCTGATAACCCACGAAAGGTGTTTTAAGAGTAAAACCAAAATGACAGTCAAATTAGCAAGTCACAACGGGCTAGTTCCATCTAATTGCATTTTTCTCGGCGTAGACAGTTGAGATGAGATGAGACTCCCCCATTGTAACCCATTCATCTGACCGCCTTCGTGGATTTTTTTTTAAATGCATTTTTTGAGTTTGTGAGTCAGTTTTGGAACTTTCTGATGCTCCCAATTTATTTTCAAGCAATTTTACACTGATCTTCTCCATACATGTAGCAAAAGTTTGCAACAGACCTGTTTTGGCTTAACAGCACCTCTGCAAACAATTGATCATCCCTTCTTTATCTGTAATTTTGGAATGTGGTTTCCGATCAAACTTGAAATCTTTCATGTTTTAGGGAATCCGGTGAGCCTCTAAGGCGAGGAAGGAAAAAGGAATTACGCGAAACTAGGTATCATGTAAGTAATCATGTAAGTTCTATGGTTGGTCCCGTTTTTTTTTTTCTACCTTTCATTTTATCTTTATATATAGCTTGCAATAATATTAAGGATTACTTTAATGGAGCATATTTGTTTGGTTAAAAAGGTACTCTTCCTTTTTGCTTGCGACTCATTACTCTTCTGATTGATTTATTATTCAATAAAATCTTTTTATCAAAGATGGTGGTGTAATTCAAATCTTGGTTCTTGTGGAACAGCTTTGGCTGAAGGACGAATTTTGAAATTGTAGAGCTGATTGAATTTTGAACTTAAATCTCCCTTATTGGGGTTTTTTTTATGCACCAGAATTCACTCTAGTTCAAGGCCATGGAGCTATGTGGAGCTGATCCTGGGAAGCTATATTGCATTGCATTGGATCTTCTCCTGATGCATTGGAGCTGGCACCAGGTGCAATGCACGTCTACTGAAAAAACGCTCCAATGCAATTCATAGCAAATGCAAGCGAATAAAAAAACAGCTCAGTGCAGCTCTCTCAACGATGAACAAAAAAGCGCACCATACGGCACTGTATTTGTTCCCAAGTCTGCTAGATCTGTCTAAAGCCGACAGTCATCTTATAACCCTCATGTTTTAGACTGTTCAGCAATAATTTGTTTGCCCTCGAACCCCTCCCCCCTCTCCCCTCCAACTAAATTACTGATCCGGGACTTATAAAATCAGCAACAGTGTTGCCAGAAATGTACAATGTTTGCATTAAGTCTTATAAGTGATTGGTATATTTTTCACCAAATCTGGCACCACTGCTCAGCAAGCTCATCTCTTTGTCAACTTAATGATTTCAATCTGAATCGTGTAAGACAGTTTCAGTGATGACATCAGCCGGCAGAGAAATTCGTTGAGCGTTTCAAACTATACCTCCCACTGCCATATGACTCACTTGCACTCATAACAATGGTTGACATGCATAGGGGGGCGTAACTCATTTTTCATAATTTTCGAAAAATGCCAACTTATGTCCCTCTGCCTGGTCTATCTGTTAATTTTTTCTGTTAAAGTTTTGACGGTGCATTCATGTACATACCACAGTAATCAATAGAAATTAGGTCCTAAAACCTATCTAGATCAAAAGACTGGCTCCAAATATATATAAATCAATCAACAACTTAAATCAGCAAAATTTTGACTTAAGCCCCTATGCATGCAGACCGTCGATATGCGGCTCTATTGCTAGATGCTATTTGTTCGAAAAAATTGTGTAATTTGTTGGCAGAATGGGTCTGTTGCAAACTTTTGCTATAGCGCTATAGAGTGTTAAATCTCATGTAAAATTGCGTGAAAAGTCCATTGTTGGCATCAGAAAGTCATAAAATGCAGTATGAAACTCACGAGAGATGTTTAATGAAATCCAAGATGGCGGTAAAATATCGAGCAACCTGTATGCTTGCATTACGAACATCCAAGGATAGCCAACCTCACAATTTCGATCACACCCAATCACAGCGTAAACAAACAAATAACCTCTGAAGCTGTGAGGTTGTCAACATTGGCAATCCTTGGATGTTAAAGGTGTATGCATACAGATTGCTCGATATTTTACCGCCATCTTGGATTTCACTAAACGTCTCTTGAGAGTTTATTATCGCGTTTCATGACTTTCTGATGCCACCAATGGACTTTTCGGGCAATTTTACATATGATGAAACATTCTTTATCGTTGTAGCAAAAGTTTGCAACAGACCCATTGTATTTTTAGGGTCTTTTTATTGCAATAAACACTTGAAAATATCACATCATGAGTCTGCATAAGATTTTGGCCACATGAGAGATTGTAGTAATTGAGTGAGGAGGAGACATGAGCGGATACTCAGGAATTTGTTTTTCTCTCGCTCCTCCCATTTGAGTACCTGTGTTAAAAAGGATAGCAAAGGGGGCCATCGCGTGACTAGCCCCATCTCCATCCCTTTCTATCGCACACGTTCAAATGGAAAGAGAGAGAGACAGACAAATTCCTGTATCCGCCTTTGGAAGGAGAGAGTGTTTGGAACCCTGATGTAGACTGCTCGCAATCGATGAGGGTGCTGTTGGCGAACTGTTGACTTCTATGATGTTGCCCTGAAGGCCTCTGTACAAGCTCAAGCAGTTTGATCAAACAGAACAGTCGTTGAACCGACATTCACCAGAAGTGAAAGGTGACCAAATGTTGCGCTTGGAAAAATTCAATCGGTGTTTGTCAAACAAAAGCTGTTCAAATAACTTCATCAAACATCAGTTCCATCATCAACAGCCCGAAAACAATGACTTCCGGCGTGTTTATTTTTGAATTCTGATAGTATTATGTTGGCTTACCTACCTACTTGATCAAATTGAGTGAGCAATTGTACGGAGGCCATAAAACCTTCTGTTGATGGTCATTGTATCATGTCACTGAACTTGAACAATCAAATAGCGTCTAATGTAATCGGCTGAATGTACAACTGAACCAACTGTTGATTGGCCTTGAGATCTATTTTGGCGTCTGCACTTAAACTGTATTGAACTTTTTGAGTAGCGAAATAAGGCAGGCAGGAAAATTTTAATTTAAGTATTTTTGATGAGTGGTCTAATCAGGACTCTTTATTTAGGCCTGTGCAATGTCCAGTTTTGTGCATCGAAGTTCGATATCCAAAAAACATCAACATTTTATCGATACATCAAAGCAATTTTTGACAAGTCAAAACCAAGAAATCACTGGTTATTGTGATACTTTTTTATGCTTTAGAGATGGTATTAGAGGAAAAAATGACTCCTAGGTCTATTTTTAGTCAAAATATTGATAAATAACAAGTTTCGATACATCGCTTGACATCAACGCTAGCATTGAATCCATTCGATAGCAGGAAAACATCAAAACTTTGACCAATGCATCGAACATCGCACAGGTCTATCTTTGTTACTCAAATTTCTCCAGAGAACTAGTTCTAGCGCTCAGCAGAATCCATACCTTCCACTCCTTGCAGGACTAAATTTTAATAAATTAATTTGATGCGGGTTAGCGCAAAGGGGCTGAAGACCTTTTTGATAAGTTTATGAGTTGCGGTTAAAACTGATTTTTGGAAGAAATATCTGCATTTACATGTTAAGAAGGACAGACGAAGCGAGATGAATGCATTACCGAGTGAGTTAAGGAGACAGAAAGCAATACAATTTTGCCAAAACTAAATAAGGAAACTAATATCATCGACTGGATGGTATTACGATACAACAGTTCATTATCAGCCTGCTGACTGAATTTTAAGAATATAATAAATAGATTGATCCTCCTTGTGATTGTTTATAAATTTGTTTCCTTTTCTCAGGGATCATACCGAGAATCAAAAGAGCAGGAAGAAGAAGAAGATCGAAGTGATGTAAATAGTAAAACTCAAAATGAGCGTGTTTCAATCGATACTGAAAATGATTCGGAAGATGAAGATGCACGTTCTCAAGGTATGTCTCTTTTCATTGAATTTTCAAGTGCATTAATAGACTGTTTTAGTGAGGAGCAAGGAATTCAAATTGACCAATAGGATGCTGATTTCACAAGAAATAAAAATTTTTAAGGCAATCAAATTCCTGGGTTTTAAATGTCCTGCTCGTCATTAAAACAGTCTATGTCAAACAGTCCAGTAAATTGTAGAGTCCCTTGATGCAAATTTTGCTATGGAGTACCAACACAACGCTTTTTGCATTCGAAAAGAGTCAACTGCCTGTACGAATTGGAGGGTTAAGTTTGCCGGTGGACCAGCGGTAGAGACAGGCGGATTTGCTGGCATTCCAGTCCGTTCCTATGTGTTCCTCTTTTCCATCATCGACTCATCTGTGTGGAGCCTTCAATGCCTGACCCTTTTTTTGCTCCTTGAAAGTCTAAAACCAATGACCAATCGGAACTCTTTAAGCTCATGTTGGTACCCTAACAAAACTTCCATCAAGGGACTATAGTAAATTGCTGTGAAACATTAGTTTACAGAACAAGTTTAAGTGGCTGCACTTGGCTACTACTACTGTAAAGGAAGGAGGTGCTAACCGATCTGGGACCAAATAATGTTCGGTCCCGAGCCCTGAATTGTGTGCATCCTGCGTGCGGTTTCGACCAATCAGAAAGCTTACGCACGGTCACATGACCGTGCGTAAGTTACGCTCGGGACCGAACATTATTTGGTCCCAGAGTACTAAAACTCGCAGACTTTTAGATTCAAATCGGCAACTTGGAGGATGTACGATTCAATTCGATGATTTATCGGACAGACATTTTGTGTAACAAGCTTTTGGTGTGTGCATGCACCTGAGGTGAGGAGATTTCCAAGCTTCTGGCAAGAGTGCTGTTGGAAAACTTTTGATAATATGATAGCCAGAACAACATCTTGAGCCCGGCATTTAGGTAGTTTTCCTCTCTTCTTTTGGAGCAAATTTATTTCGGAGTCTGCATTGAACAGAATGAAATTTTGCACAAAGCGTGTGTCCATTGGCTACTTGACAATAACTTCAGTTTACCAAAATTTCATTGAAAACTATTCAGAACCAAGCAAAAAAGAAAAAGAAGTATGTTTGGGGTAAAATCTACACTGAGGGAACAATGGCGTAAGCTTTATAGGCGCGCCAAACGCTGAGTTAATTTACAATTGACAGGGTAGTTCATCATGTACTATGACTTTCAATAAAAAGTCCTCTCATCGAAGTTGTTCTTGAAGAATTTTCGTTTATTTTCCATTCTTTTAATTTTTTTTAGGCATAATGTCGAAAGTGGAAATACTGTGAGACTCTGAAATACCTGAAAACCGTAAAATTTCTCAAATTGATCGAGAAATGAAATAAAGAATATTTCTTTCAGGATACTTTCTTTTGAAAGCCATAGTACCATTATCCTCTTTATTCAGCCACCTGAACGATTCCCAATACTATTCTTATTCCCTCTCTTTACATTTTGTTTTTTTGTTTTTTTTGTTTTTTGTTTATTAAAGTTTTGTTTGTGCATTTTCTTATAGCTGATGTAGAGCGTGTTGGATCACCGACGACGACAGAAGGCTATGGTGAAAGGGACGAGGACGAAAGTAGTGATGAAGAAAATGATAGGGATAAGAGGCCTGTTGTAACAGGAACAAAACGTAAAGCTGAAGTTCTCTCCAAAGAATCCGGGAAAATTGGTGTCACCATTACGACTAGTCCTCCCAACTCCCAAGCCAAAATACCCAAATTACAAACTGGATCCTCCAAAACTTCCTCTTCTCATTCCGCCTCTGCAAATGTGAGTATCCGTCCCCAATTTTGCTTCAATTTCAATTTCCAATTTTGAAAAACACGCATATTTCATCGCTAGGTTGGTGGTGCCATTAGGAGCAAAGGAATGTTAGTATGATTACCTAGTATTGTTTGAAGAAAATAGAGTACTGCATGTAGGTTCGTATGAGTTTTCATTAATAATGTGAAATTCCTTTGAGCTTATTCCGAGAATTTTCTGAAAATGTCTGTGAAAATATTTTTGAGTGTGAAACTGACTTCCCCAAAACTTTTGAGGTTCCCATTGATGTTCATTTTAGCTCTTGAAAAATCTGAACTAATTTTAATTCGCTGTGAAATTTTTTAAATCTGTGAATGCATCTGGGGTGCGAAGAATGCGTAATCTAGCAACCTACAGATCGCAGGATGTGTGAGAAAATTGTGGGATTATGTGAAAAAATTTGTTCTATGATAAGGCAGCCATAAAATTTTTGGAAAATATCAAACCATTTTGAAAAAATATCAGTACTTTTAACTCTATTTGTGCCGGGTCTTGCTAAATTTTGAAAAGTGATAAACAGCAGAGGGGGGGGGGGGAGAGAGCATCATCACTTATTTTGTCAAACGAAAGAAAAATTGTCAGAAATCCAGCGAGGAAAAAATCTCTGATTGCGTGGAACCTTCAGAGTTTTGGAAGTTATTACATCCCTGAAATGCTGTGTCCAGGCATGATCCATGGCTTCTATGGTTTTGGTTTTCTAACTATTCGAATAGTTCAAGAAATTACCAAATGATGATAATGGACCGACACATGCTCGTAAATACTATCCAAAATCTAGATTTTCTCTCTTATTTTTGCTCCTCTTTCCATGAAAATTCTATATTATGTTGATAGATGTTTTCTGTTGATAAGTTTCATGCTTATTCTAATTAAAAGTTTTTAATTATAGAAGGGTACGGAACTAACAGGAATAAAAGGATATATTGCCTGATCTAATTTTAATTAGCTTTTCTTTTCTTGCTCTCAGGTACAAGGAAAAGTTGAAAGTCGGCGACCATCAGCGGGCTCAAGTCCAAAGAGCAATATGTCTCCAAGAGATGTGTCTGATGGTCCTCCAACGTCTCCACATCCAAATGTAAAACCATCTGTTGGCTCGATATCGCCGTCAGCTGGCGTCAAACCGGCGCCAGTCCCTTCTCCAATTAGTGCACGGTCTGAGAAACGGTCAGAAGCCATTCTATCACCAGTCAATTCTCAGCCATTACAGGTACGCTTAACAGCTCTCTTCAGTAAAAAATGCTGAGCAATACCTGATCGTAAGAAATTTTTTCAAGTTTTTTCATAACTAACCAGAGGTACCATCGGAAGGTCACGTTATTTTTTGGCCCTGACGATTAAACCTCTTGAGCTCTCCTTAAAACATTAGGAATGGGTCTGTTGCGTGCTTTCGCTTCAGTATTACGGCACATTGATTCTAAGGCAAAATTTCATGCAAATAATGATTCGAACATTATTAACTTAAATCTACTCATGAAAGCAGAAAATCACTTGCATTTTTGTGGAATCTGAGCAACACTATGCACTACAGTAAAAGCTCGATGTGTCGGATCGTCTTCGGATCGCGGCTTTTATCCGACTTAACGAAAGTCCGACTCATGAAAATTACGTCTGAGTCGGATTTATCCCCAAAAAATACGACTCAGCGCGAAGTTTCCCGGTAAAACCAGTATTTTCTTGGAGCTTTCGTACTCACCACTTGCGTCAGCAATTCGGATGTGGGAAAAGAGGTTTTGCCGCTTAACTAAACAAACTCCCTTATCAATTTTACCGCGAAGCAACACAGATTCTTCCTTGCGACACGATGTCTGCCGCCTGCCGCTGAACCGGCGCCACGAGCACGACAGCGGCTCGCGGCTGAATCTGGCTGGCGCTGGAGGTGTCTGAAGGAATTGGTCTAATCGGACCACTCTCGTCTCAATAGTACCATCTGGTATGAAGGAGAGGGGGGAGGTATCACACCGACGCAAGAGATTTTCTCGTGTCGTTGATGAATCATGTCTTCTGAACTCAGCATTGTTTTTGTTTACTTTTCACCGACTCCTCACCCCTCCCCCTTTTTCTTCTCCTTAGTGTCCAAGTGTGCCGTGTCGCGCCAAGACTTTGGTGTCGCGTGCCATTCTCCCTTTATTCCCGATCAGTTTTCTCATCTTGTCACCCTGTCGTATTTCGTCTTCCGTTTCTGGCTTCATGTAGCACAATGATGCCACCATGGCAACACTGGGCCCCAAAAAGTCAGTCCTCTCCGGGACCAAAGACTTCTTATACTATCAGAAGTCTTTTACGTCCGGTTCCTGCGAAGGGTGTACGAGGAATACTACATGACCTCAATGTTGAGCGAACGTTTGCCGACCGTACGTTTTACACAGCACGTACCTCTTGCTTATAGCGACTTAGCGAGGGCTCAACATTTTTTTGGCCATGTGGCATGGAGTCGTCTTTGGTTAAATGCCGATTGTATTGGAAACTCTCCTCGGGGTCCTTGCAGTGTTATCACGACGCATCACTCACTGCGGCGCCGCGAAGTCGGCGTGTGGTAGAGATGAAAGGTGGGTCGGCTGGTTTGATTTATGACATAAACACGCACACAAAAACTTGAACTGAGCAATCTGTTCATGGACTTTCTTTTATTCGTTTATCTGCAGTTTTGTCCGACTCAACAAAAAAAAAAGTCATCGCGGGACCCGAAAAAAATCCGAGACAAGCGAAATTCCGACTCTGAAAAATCCGACTTATGTCGACGTTTTTTACATTGGTCTTATGGGGCAATTCAAGGGACCGGGAAAAAAATCCGACTCAGCGAAAAATCCGAGTAACTGAGCGTCCGACACAGCGAGCTTTTACTGTATTTTAATTTTACAGATGGTACCGCTGCGTGTTTATAAATATCAACTTAAGTTCCAAATGTTGCAGGTTTCATCGTAGATGTATGTAATTCTTGTATTATTCCATACTGTTCTGTACACTAGAGAAAACAAGGCAGCAAGTGCAGCCAATATTGTATGCATATTTAAATGGAAAAGCCAACATTTTGTGGTTATAATGGTGTTTATGGTAACATGGCGGTCCCATCTAAATAGTAGTAAGTCAGTAAAGTAGTGTAAAGTGTAGTGAGGGGTTATTTGAAATGGAAGTGATTTTTTTAAGTTAATGAGTGGTATTTTTAAAGTTTTTAATCTGGTTATTGTTATTTTCACAGAATTTTACGTCAGAATCAATGTGTCATATTCCTGTAGCAAAAGTTCAATAACCCATTTGCATCAGAATTAATTTTTTAAAAGTTACCTGGCAGCATCGCTTTTGCGCTCAATCTACACAAGTAGCACTTTTAGCGGCAAAACTGTTGAGTGAAGCAAGTGACGCTATCTATCGAGAAAAGCCGCCAGCTCTTGAGAGTCGTTGACGCAAATCAAGCTAAGTTACAGGCAAATCGGCATTCAAAATCTGGACAAGTTTAACTTGTCCATTGATTTCAGTGGGTTAACAGACCTATTCAACATGGCCTATCCTGATAAACCTTTTTTCAAACAAATCTAAATGTCACCCCTTTTTAACTTTTCAGGCTAACGGTGGTGCCGCTGCAGCTACACCGGTTGCCGCCAGGGCTGAAGAGCCACCAAAAACAGAAGAGGAGCCGGAATTTGCTAACAACAACAACAATAATAACAATATTCTAGTCAATGGTCATCATAAAAAAGAAGAACAAATTGAGCCTGTGCGCATGATGCACGTGTTGACGAACCCTGGTCCGGACTATTGGCGAGCGAAAAATCCGGTCGCCGATGAAGTATTTATCACTGATGTCACTGTAAATCTAAGCACTGTCACAATCAGAGAGTGTAAAACGCAGAAAGGATTTTTCCGACAAAGAGACGATGCGTTCAATAATACGGCATCTAGTGATGTTAAGTTACAGTGATTCGTGATTAGAGATTAGTTTTGGATGATATGAATTTATCCTTTCTTTTAACTAGTAAGATGAACCGTATTTTCTCTTTTTTTTCAACCTCTTCATTTTTCCCAATGTATACTGATGGCAGGATTAAAAAGTCCTCCTGGCTGACTGATGTAAACATGTGTCAAGCACTTTTTTAACTTTGAACATTCTGAATTACAACATGAGACTTGCTACACTGAATGAAATTTAAATGCAGCTGTGAATGTAGAATGATGGTCCTAAAAATCTGAAAGATTCTTTTCTTTTTTTCTCCTCCATCTTACAGTGATTTTAGTAGTGATGACGCTAATTTCATTCATTCAATTCACTCATGCAGCTACTCATAACATTAGTAACCCAAGATATGGAAGGGGAAGTATCCTTCACCTAACGCTTCCAGATGCAGAGCTTTTATTCTTCAGGAATTCACCATTTCTTAAAACCCCCTTGCAATCCCCATATCACTCAGCTGCTAACCTATGATGTCTGCAATATTGCGTCTCACGTCTACCAGTATATACTTGAATCCACTTCTAATTCAAATCATCAGCGAGGGTAGATCCTGAAAATTCTTGACTTTTGAATGGACTTGATAAGAATGGAAATCGGTGATTAGTGGAGAGGAGTCATGTGGTTGCCAAGTTTAATCAAAGTACGGAATTTATCCAATTGGTTATCCGACGCTGAAGACTGCCCAATAACCAATTAGATACATTCTGTATTTTATTAGACTTGGCAACCACGTGACTCATCTCCACCAATCACCGGTTTCCATTTTATCCCAAAATTGCGAATTTCAAAGATCAGCCTGCAGGAAGTGGCTCTCTGTATGTGCTGCTTTTACTTTTATTTTACTCCTAAGGAATCTATTTTTATTGTCTTGGATATTCCAATTTTGTATTTGCCATCTTATTGATCTTTTTTATGTTGTTGCAACAGCTCTCATATTCTCACCACTGTCGTACGTGAAATATAATTTCACAATGCTAGTGGAATGGATAGTGACAGAATCATGCATCTCTAGGAAAAAATTTGAAATTTTTAGGACTTCAGTCAACCTGAAGGTAAGAAGGTAATTTTGAAAATGAAGTCTTCAAAATTTTTTGGCCAAGTGGGCAAAATCATAGATTGCTCTTAACTTTTTAACGAGTGTTTTCTGTTTTTGTGTGTGAAAAGTGATGTAAAACACTGGATGCCCTTCCAAATTTTTGTTGTCTTCATTTTCAAGTCTCTTCTGGATTAACCCTTTCTGTCATGAATTATGAAAGAAGTATTACTGTAACCTCAAACCTACGCCATTAAATTGAACAAACTTTTCTCATATGATTTTATGTGTGAGTCAATTTTTTCGAATTTCCATAAGGCTCCATGTAAAATGGTCGTCCATTAGAATGGACACTGTGACAGAAAGGGTTAACCACAATCCGTTAAAGTCTTAACTTTTTTTTTTGGGAAATTCGTGATTCTGCCGTTATTATTGAATTATGTGCCTCAGTAAGGTAGAAAAGTTTAAGTATCTCTATGTTCTAGAGGTACTTTCAGAAATGTAGGCGGACCTAGACAGATAATCTTTAGAATTTGTCAACATTATTGCTGATATTACTCGATGAAAATGAATAAAAATGAAATTGAGAGTTCACTTTTCAATGAGGAAAACTTCAAACGCAAAAAAATAAAGTCAGGAGCAAATTCGGTATTGATTTGAAGGAATGAAAGTTGAAAATTTGTCAAAGATTATGGTTTTGGTCCGCCTACACTTCTGAAACTACCTCTACCTATGTAATTTTGTACCAATTGTGTTAGGATTTTTGAAATTGGTTAGCTCGAAATTGTCTGTCTCGTTACTGTGAAAGATGCATTTGTCTAACCGCCCATTAACGTCGCGTCGCTGTTCTAAAATTAGATTTCAGGTTTTATCTGCATTAAAAAAAACAAAAAAATGTAACAGGAAGTTTTGACTTATAAAACAAACCAAAAAAAAAAGTTGTAAATGAGATAAAATGGAGCTCTTGCATTGATTTTCTTTGGGTGGGTGGATTGTCATGTCATGAGTGAGGTTCTACAAAAGTGACTGTGAGTCCGTATGGGCCAGGTTTTCTCTATGAGGAGTGAGTTGGAATGTTTTGATAGGCTCATCGTTATCCTAGGAGAATTTTGCTTGAGATTTTGCAATCCATCTGTCTGCGGAGGGCCCTTGCAAGAGCTTCATCGTATAAAGAATGAAGCTAGTGTCAGTTTTTACGACCAAACTAGGTATTTACTTATTTATTTTTTTTTTATCTGGATGTTCATTTGTTGTTTTTCTTCCCCCTTCTGAGTTCATCTTACTGACCTGTAAATAGTTTGTATTTACTATTTATTTATGTTTAATTTTAATTAGTTATATAATAATTGTAAATTTCTTTTCTATCAGTTCTACTGACCACAATTACAAATCTAGTACCCTTACGCAAGAGCCATTATTATAAGTATACATGTTTAACTATTTATTTATTTTTTTCATTTTGTACATTAGAAGAAATCCTTATCTAAGTGCTGCTCGTTAACTGTAAGTATTTAAACAATTAGATTTTTTTATATTTTATCAGTATATAGGTAGTTAGGTAGGCATCCTCTTACTTTCACAGTAGATAAATGTATAGAATTGTCCATGCGCTTCATTCAAGTATCACTAATGATTTACGAAGCTGATCTTTGTTGATTGTTTCTTGTGACAAAACCATAATCTTGTAAATATTTTGCTGCAGTTCAAGTTTGTTCAACTGAACTGTATAATTATTTTCTATAACAAGCCATGAAATTTGATCCTCTTCTTGTTATGTATCAAGCAATAAAATTTGCTTAAAAGATTTTTTAAAAAAAATGCTAGGAGGAAGGAGAAGACCTGAAACAACAGAGGCCACGCTCTAACCGATTGCGCGTTGGACGATTTTATTTTTGGGGAATCAACAAAATAACATGTGGAACAAAATCCAACGGCTCCTATGTAGATTGTTGACGAACGACCAAAACAGTGATGCTTTGTTCTGATTGGCTACTGACATCAACATCTTTGCTCAACAGTCCACATAGGAGCCGCTATACATTGCTTTGTTGGGACCCCAAAAAAAAAATTTGCCACTGTGGGCGAGATAAGTAGTGCGTGGTCTCTGTTGTCTCCGGAGAAGGCAAGCCTCCGGAATTCCTATTTTGACCCTGTATCGCCTGAATTGATTGATGGTTTTGTCACAAGTTCAAGTTTTTGATTGTTAAAATGAGATGTTCAAATGATATAATTTTTATGCCTGCAATTTATCTGTTGCAATATTTAAATATTTACTTCGACGATTATTTTAATTTATTTATTTTCAAGTAGAACATCACTTGTATTTTGTGACTCCTTCTAGAGTTTGGGTTCCTCTCTTTTGTTATCAAACTGTACCACAGTTATGTATTTTTCTCTTCTATCAACCAATCAACCAATCATGTATTAATGTATCAACTTTTATATAATTTGCTTTTGACCCATCTTAACCCTTCCCCGTTCCCCCTTGTAGTTCTTTTCAATTTTAGTTACTGTAAAAAGCATAGCTTCTTAGAAAGTATTTCATTTTGTGCAGATTTTGCGTAAAGTTACACTCAGGCCTATGTTTTGGAATCGAGTGTATCATAACATAACCCTTACAAAAAATTCTTTGTGATGTTCACCGATTAAGTCGGCAATGTATTCATACTGTAAGCTGTATTCATAGTCGTTCCTCCCCCAGTTTCTGAAATCCAGGTCAGTTGCAAGCTTTTGCTACAGCAAAGAGCATATTTCATCTCCTACAAGAAGTGGGCTGAGAACAAAAAAATTTCATTTTCTCAGGGATAATGTGAGGCGTTCAAAAATTGCAAATTTTTTTTCACTCGACCTCTGTAGAACTAGGATCAAATGATGCATGGATGTTTTGCCATATCTTTTGAATGGTTGTAAATAATTAAACGTACCTTTTTTCTGATGTAAGATCATACAAAGACCTATCTTTTGCTGTGTAACAAGCTAGTTGCAAAAAACTTGAAATTTAGTTTAGTTATTTTACCATTTTAGCAAACCACATAATCAAACACAATAATTTTTTGATTGTTGTGTGATCTGTGGATTCAATACCACTATTCCTGCTTTTAAAGCAACATCCTTGTAAGTGATGTAAAATTTTTAATAGTAATCATTCATCAATAGTTTATGTAGCAGGTATCTTGTTTGTTTTTGTGATCTATCAATACAGACACATTGAATTTGCTGGGCAAATAGTATGAAAGATATAATGCTGAATATTATCTATTGATGAAATCAAAAAGTGACGTTTCGTTTGTTTTGTCGAGTTCAGAATTAAATTTTAGTAGTTTTAAGTGTTCGTATAGTTATTTTTGCATATTTTACACTAGGCTCAATGCTCTAATTTACTCTAGCAAAAGTTGGCAATAGACCTATTTAGGACGCATGTCTTGTATATAATACAATTAATGAAAGTGAAAGAGAATCAAGAAAATTGTAGAAATCATTCAAATTTCTTCAGATGCTATGAAATGATGAAGTTCTATTTTTTCACTTGGCTCTGTCCTACTTCCTAAAGAAGCATCTACGTCATCACCAGTCATTTCAGGGATATGTATGTACAAGCAGAGCCATTAGTCCTGCATCAACAATTTGACGCAACCAGCACTACTTGTAGCCCAAACCCCTCTCGGTTTTGAGAGAACAAAAGAACAGAAAGATAAGAGAGCGTTCATCTTACGTGTAGCGCAGGTTGCGTCAATTCATCGACGCAACCCGCATTGCATGTACAGTTAATGCTCTCTTATCTTTCTTTTCTTTTGTTCTTTCAAGACCGAACGAGGTTCGGGCTACAAGTAGTGCTGGTTGCGTCGAATCGTCGACGCAGGACTAATGGCTCTGCTTGTACATTCTTGTATGCTGCAAGAGCCCAAATTGTGATTGCAGCCGAGTCAAAAACAAATACGTAGATTTGTAGTTCAATAAATTTCCAGAATTTTGATGAACTTTTCCTTTTGCATCAGAACTGCTAAAAGTTTTACTCTCTCGTGGAAAGAAATCCTCTTGCTTAGTAGGTATGTTTAAAATGAATGAGTAAATTGATTAAAATGAAATTTTTTATAATTGAATTACTCAAATATTTAAAGAAAAGTTAGCGCTAAATTTGAAGAAATTTTCTAGTGTAAAGGGTATGTTAAAGAACTCAAAATTACACTGTTGGCTCAACCACGCGAACTCTCCTTATTTCAAGTTTGCTGTATATATGCCTTCTCAACTAGGAGCACAGGCCACGGCCATGAATACAGCTCTGAATGATATTCAAGTCTCAGTAAATCTCCATCTTTTAGAATTCAATTTACTGTGATCTATAGAAACATGCGGTTAACTATTGTATTATTGGCAATTGCGAGCTATAACTATAGAGGGGTGACGCCATGTATCTTTGTCTCCTATTTTCTGACCTCAAATTGAAAATTGTAATTAACTCAATTAAAACCAGAGACAAATAGAGACCCAGCACAAAGCTTGCGACAGGTGTCCACTTTTCTGGCTCAATTTTGGTCGGCACTCATCGAAACAACAGCCAACTATTGCCTACTGTTGACTGATGAGCGTGTGTTTTGCATTCAAAAAGCAAAACCTGTTTCCGTTTTCGGGACGGCGAACCAATTACAGCCCTTTGTTGAGCTTCACCATTCAACAGTAGGCAATGTTTATCGTTGCAGCCGGTGACTCCCGACCAAAACTGTGACCGCTAAACTTGCTTCACTTTTCTAACACGGGAAGCATACAGTGTGCTGGGTCTCTATTTGTCTCTGATTAAAACTGTCCATTTGAATGAAAGTGCAAGTGTTCTTGAGTGGTCATCTAAACACAGAATGTTAATGAATAAGAGAACTAGATAAAAAAGGAAATAAATTAAGATGAACCAAACGAAGAGTACCTTTGGAGAATGATAAAATTAAAGCTGCGGGCTAGCCCAGTTGAATTGACGTGGCGGAGGATGAAGAAAATAAATGTGATGCTGATAAGATGAGAAGATGATAAAAAATAATAAGTAATCATAAAATAATAATAATTAGTCGAATTTAGTGGGTAACTTGAATAATAAAATGTGGTGAAAAGAGAGAAAAAACGGTGGAGAAAAATCGAGTGAAACGAAACATGAGTCCGAACACAACTAACTAACACCGGGGGCCGGGCCCGTGGTAGCTCATGTGCACTTGTTGATGGTGCAAGATTTAAAGTTATTAACACAGAATTCTTATACAAACGTCTAGGTGAGAAAATTTTGCTTGTTTCTGTTACCCGTGAGTTTCTTTGTCTTGTGAACGCAGAAGTGTGTCGTTCACGGTGAAAGACCCGCACAAGAGCTAAGACTGAATCTGGGGCGACAAACAGATTCTTTCTATCTATCTAAATCCTTCCAAAAGATATAATACTATCAATGTTTGTGTCCTGATAGAGAGCCACTCCAAAACACTTGCACCTTCATTTCATACCAATTTCAAATGGATCTGTCACAACTTTGATTTTACGGTTAAAAAGTAAGAGGTAAACAAACCGAGCCCATTTAAAATACCCGTAAGAGATCTCCACCATGGCTGCTTCCTCCGCGTGGTGTCTTCAAAATTACATTGCTGGAGGCCCCTCTATGGTAGCTTGTCGATTGACAAAAACCGCTATTCACAAGACATTTTTAACATAAGCTTTACAATTCTCGCCAATGTCCTTTTTGGTCAATTAGTATGGATTTGTTTTATCTTTATTAATTCTTATGGGTCCGTTGCAAACTTTTACTACAGTAACTTTAAGCTTTGATACCAGATAATGGCGATAAATTGCCACATCCTGCATTTAAATTATTGTGAAATCTGATGAAGTTTTCTCCCAATCTGGCAACCAAGGCCCAAGGGATTAATTCTCATGTAAACTCATGGAAAAATAACAATGCCGGCTCTTGAAGTTTCAAAAAGTCTCTAAAAAATTCACTCTTTAATTTCTAGAACTGCAAACAGAAAGTCACTCTCTGACATTATTGCTATTTTTTGGATAACTATCCAACTTTTTACTTAGTTTAAAAGTTGGTTATTCATAGAAAAAGCTTTCTACATTTCTCTCTGGTACCACCGATGGACACCATTCAGCCCTGTAGATTTCATCTTTGGATATATTTTGGGTGGCCGATTCAAGATGACTGTTTTTACTGATCAAGTAAACAAATACACCATGTAATTGTTTAATTGTTGTGTTATTTTCTGATCTTAAAATGCAAATTACGCTTTTAAAGAGTCTTCCCAAGAAATTTTGTAAAATTTGAATAGTTTTTGATGGTTTAGGTATGTCAACGATATTTTGTTAGTTTACTACGTCATCAGCATAGAATGTCATCTTATATTTACCGCGCAAATAGTTTCCAGAATGGGAAGACACAGAGCTGCCTAGCATCAAATGGTGGTCAGGAACTGGGAGTCAGAGCCACGGTGGCAATCGGATTTTCGGTCTTTTGCGGCAGAAAACTGGAAAATGTTTCAAGACAAGTCATTTAATTTTCCAAAACTGATTCAAGGTGTTATGGCGCAGTCAGAAATTAATTTTACTGATAGCTGTTTGAACTGTTACAATCGGAGCTCTAAGCCAGGATAGCTCCCAAAATGAGCTTCATAAAGAGCTCCCATTGCAGCAATTCAAACTGTAATCATCAAAATCAATTTCTGTATGTAATTGAACTCTTGGATTCAGTTTTTGAACGTTCGTTGACATGTATTGAAGTAATTTTTTATGGTTTTCTGCAGAGAAAGACCCAAAATCTGGTTTTTACTGTGACTCTGGCTCTGAGTCCCTGGTGATGGCGTCAGAAAGTGATTTTGTTTATTGGCTCTTGAATTTAGGAATTAATTTTAGAAATATTAATGAGAGCATTAGCCCACTGGCCACTGTCATATCAGAATTAATACTCAACTGTACTGTTGCAGAAGTTTACAAATAGGCCTATTTACTAATTATTATTATTTATTTTTTTTTTTTACATTTCTTTCCAACCAAAGTTGCATGAATACAATTTCATGTGAATGAAATCCGAAAGTTAATTTGAAATTTGCATGTAAAAAAAAATTGGAATACAGGTACATATTCTAAAATTCATCTCCTCGATCTCTCTACTATTTTCATGTCTAAGATTCAAATGCAAGATTAATTTTACTTCAACTTTTTTTTTGTCCCCCTTGTTTTTTAAGCTTTTTTTAGTTTTAACGTGATGTTTATTTTAGTTTTTTTGTGCAACATCTCAAACTTGATGGATAATTGAAAATATAAGAATGATAATTTCAAAAAAAAAATTGGTGTTATTTTTTATTTCATTTTTTCATTTTGATCAGTGACATAATTCACCGTGGATTACTTGTATGGACCTTAAGAGGCTCAATTTATTCTGAATGATTTGAATGTTGCTGTGTTTCAGCATACGTTACTGATAATAATTGTTCCTAGAACAACCAGTGGAGTTATCAATCGTGGTAAAGTAATTTTTTTTGAAAATATCTTTAGTAACGTAGGCAAAATTGTGTTCAGTATTGGGAAAATGAAGCTTAGAAACTGAAGATGGCAAAAAAAACGCAGTGGTAGGGTGGTCTCGATCAAGATCTACAAATATTACTATTGATCTTCAAATAGTTTAGCAGGAAGGGCAAACGCTTTCTATTCCACCTGTTTCCCTGATTTGGTGATTTCCTCCTGTCTAGTTTGTTGAGTACATGATGGAACCAACAGTTGTTGGAGGGTCTACAACGGTGAAGGACCATCAAGTTGAGGAAATGTTGGTATGAACTGCTTATCAGACTGACCTGGTATTACGGTATTAGTAGATTTCCCTCCTCACCCTACTGAGATTTGTGCTACTTCTTTGACTAAAGATATAAATTGCAAATGATTTTTGTCAAACTAGATTTTTTGGGCAACCAAAAGATTATTCATTATTTTTGTTTTAAGACTGGTCTTTAACTGCACCCCATAGGCCATAGTAGATATCTATAGTTTTTCAAAAATGTTGGTGAAGGGACTTTGCAGGCTGCTTCCACTGATAATTTCATGAGACGAGATGAGATGACTTGGACTCCTAATCTTGTCTCTTGTCACAAAACTCTTGCAATGGTGAATCGTGTGACTCTAAATAGATTCGTTTTTCTCAACTAAAGGTATCCTGTACTGTCTCGTACGAGATAGACCAGAATCATGCCCCCAGAATATGCCCCTAACCGCCCCTTCACCCCTCCTCCATTTCGCCCATCTCACTGAAAGGAGTAGGTGGAAAACTAGGAACACCCATAAAAATGCGCAAATCCTTGAGCCGATGGGAGGAAATAATCCCCTAAAAAATACTTTTGGTTCTTTCCCTTTTTTTTTCTTTTCATGTTAACTGAGCAAAATTTTAATTTTTCAGTAAAATGAAAGCCGTTTTATTTGACATAATTTTCATTTAAAATTCACTCCTCCCTGTGCCCTTTAGTCCATAGTCCTTGACTCCTGCAAAGTATGGTGATGGTGATGGCCTGACGAGGACTCCACTTGAAAGTAGAGTCCACAAGTTTGGCAACATCGACTTAGTTGGTTTGTTTTAAAGTAGTTTGGCAACATTGTGTTGATTGATGCTGAAGTTTCGTCCATCATCAACCTCACCAGTCAACAGCCGCATCCACCGCCATAAAAAATATTTATTACGCACTACAGCGTCGGCTTGAAGTTCTTTTGTCTGTAAAATGTAATTAAAATGAAGAATTCCTGTTCGAATTTCAATTGTGGAACTGCCAGTAACTTTTACGAAATCCCATGGACCTTTTAAACGCTTTTGATATCATCTGGTAAGTTTTTTTTCGTGTTTTTATTCAGTCAAGTAGGTACGTGATAAGCGAGTAACATTTCGACTTTTTACATACGCAAGATGTGTGGGGTATTTGTCCAACCAGCGTCTATGCTCATTTGTGCGTGGAACATTCCTATGCCTTTTGATGAATAGGAAACAGCCTTTTATCGTATTCTGTTTATTTATAGTGGATACCCAAATGGTCTGTGACTTGAGTTTTAAGCTATGCTTCAGAGCATTGAGGTTAAGTTGCCTTCAAGATGTAATGTCAGCGCGATGTAAGTTGAGCCGGTTGTCGCAAAAATGGGAAATGGCGCAACTACGCACCGAGTGCACAGCTATTGCTTGAGACTGTCACTATTGAGTTTGCTGGTTGGGTCTAAGCATGTCGAATGACGAGGGTCAAGCCGCTGTGTTGCAACATGGTGAAAGATCACCTTGCTCTCCGGGCTCAGCTTTTATTCCGCTGACTACAATGTGCTGCGCCATGGCTCAATTTAGGTAGACTGCCAGCTGGCTTTTGGGTGATTTTGGTCCGATGCATTCTCAACGTGAAGCACTGTTGCAAGGTCCTTCTGTCTTGAAATTCACAAGCTAGACTTTGCGATAAACAAGCCAAAGTCTTGGGTTGTATACTCTCCTCAGTACACACCGTCATTCATCTATGAAGAAAACTGTGAGGACGTAACATTATTTCAAGTGTGGTGGATGAAAATGGGCATGAATCGGTGTTGCTGTAGTTCTGAATTGTGAAGATGTTGACTGATAACCAGGAACCCCGGGCTTCCAACATGCTCACGGCACAGAATGGGAGCAAAGTGTCCTCTGCTACTCTATGTAAAGGAACTTTTCACCCTAAGAGTTCAACTGACAACCTTTCTGTTTGCTTCTCAAACCTCTAAATTAAGTTTGGTCAGTTGGGTCTACCCAAATGACTGACATATTAGTATTATCGAACACGTCTTCTCTCCGATCAATCCCCTCTTTTCACTAATTGCAATCAAAGCATTTTACCTGTTCCCTGCTGGACCCTGTCCATAAATCTAATCTCTTCGACAAGTCTACAGAAGTTTATCTTCCAACAGCTCTTCAGGAAACTTTTTTTCTTTGCTTATATTTGTTTAGTCCGTAAGTTAAGTGAATCATTAAAAACAGGTACTCGGTATGACTGAGCGATGGCTGTCATGAAAAAACTTAGTGCTTTAAGGTGATTCCAGGCGTAGCTTGTCCAGATTTCAATCCGATGAATAGAGTCTTTTGCGCTGCTTAAAAAGTCAACTTTTTTTGGCTAAAATTGATGAATTTACGCCGAAAATAAAAATGTGAGGAACGTTCAGAATTTGGAAACATACTTCAGGTAGATAACCTGAAAGTTACAAGCTAAGTACTTAAAAATAAAGCCGGAAATGATGAAATGTGGGAATTCCCATAAGCCTCAACTATTGAGAACAAGACAGATAGAATTACTATCACTCGCACTCACTAAGCTTATGGCGAAACGAATTTCATAATTAAAGGCTTTAATTCTTAACTAATTTTGCTCGTTATGGGCTCAAAGTACCCTTTTAAAAATTTTGCAGGTGCTGACATTATTGGATTTTGCGTTTTTTCTTTGGTTCCAATTTAAAATGCTGCAAAGCAACTTCTAGGGTCGTAAGCCACTGTTATATTTCCGATAGAAACGTTCAGGTGAAGCAAGTGTCAGCTGAGGTCGCTTTATTGCAGTTGGTTGCATATTTTTTTCTCTCCTGTAATTTATGCGGTTTTTGACCAATCAAATTTTAACATGCATTCAGAAGTATATCTTCTCAATCCTTGGTGTCAATTTTTGGGGAAAACGTTGTGGGGATTGATCATGGTCATGCAAAATAAAATTTCCGGACACATGCTCTGTACCCTTGTATTACCATTGGCAGAACCTCTTCAAACCATATTAGTGGTAGTAGTAGTAGTAGTTCATTCAGAAAATATTAACACTTAAATCTTGATATACATTGAATTCCGCCTGAAAGCACAAAGCTTGTGTCGCTGAAACCATTTTTTACTACTATGGAAAAAATATCACAAAAATAAAGTATGAAAAAACTTAACAAGTCAAATTCTCACTTTACAGCACAGTGGTTGGTAGACAGCCATTTTGGTAAACAAAATGGTGCAGCATGAATCGGTTCAGAATAGTGTGGCTCTACTTCAAACTATCCTTCCGGTTGATGTGTCTCCTCAGTTCTCATCATCATTCGGCGTGTTATATCTGGTTCAGATTCTTAATTTTAAAGTGATAGATATTATAATTAGGGGGGTGGGGGGGGGGGGTGAAGATCTTTCAAACTTATTGAGCTATTGTATATATCCTAATGTATTTTTACATTCGATTGCCTTTTGGTTATTTAATGAATCTACTGTAGCTCTAAGAATGGACCTATTGCATGTGTCTGAAAATTGATTGATTTAGCTGGAAAAATAAAAGTACCTGGTGAATTGAGAACAGGGATATTTTGGGTTTTCTTTTTGGACTGAAGTGGTTCCTGAGAAACGGCGCTTTAGTCAAATCGACGAGAATACATGTGTTTAAATGGGGATACTTATCAAATGACGTCATGGGACACCTAGTTTCCACAACTTTAAACCTGTTTTCCTCCGTGATCCAGTACTCGAAAAAATTTGTAAAAAATACCTCTTACTTAGTTCATGTAGTACTTTACGATAAGACAATAAAAAAATCGCGTGAAATTGGTCCATTCTGTCTATTCAGCATTGATCTCATTCTCACAGAAAAAAATCAATTGTGTTAAATCCAGTGGCCAAAATCTGCTTAATATTAATAGTACCCATCCTTTAAGTCTTTTTTGGAGCTATTTTAATGGAACTTCATTGTCATTTGGATAGTGTGGAAATTTGAAACTTTTTACGTTATCAATGTAAGGAGAAGCTGAAAATGAAAAATTTGAAAAAAATTGTTTAAAATATTTGGGCTCTAAATCTATTGACTGCCTGTTTCCTTCATTTGTAAACTGCAAAAGGCACAATCGTTCAGTTGTGGTTGTCTTGATACAGTATTTTTCTTCAATATTCTTTTAAAAGCACTCAATGCATCAAGCTCATACTTTTTAGACAAGTTCTTTGTCATTTGGTTAAAGAGCAGAGATAGTTAACCCCAGTTGTAGATCGTACTATCTGGCAACTGTCCTTTTTATCATTAAAACCTTAATAAAAAATCGATTCATTCAATTTGAGTATCGTAAGTTGTTTAACTTATGTTTAAATGAAAATGAAGAACTTCTGATGTTACTTAATTTCACAAGCTTCCACTGGTTAACCCCTCATTATCATAAAAGTTGTAAAAGAAATTCACGCCAAACAATAGAGGTGTCAATAAGAATGATTTTGCAAGACTGCCACTCCTGCATTTTCTGTCTACCCATCCTTATTTGAGGTGAACATCAATACCATGCATGCATTAATGGCTCCAAAGTAAAATTTAAACTTAATTAAAACAACATTACTCTGCGTAAAGTGCAGTTTGGCAAAAAAAAAATTTGTCATGATGTTATGATATCAAACACATTTGTCTTGTGTCAAATTTTATGCAAATCTGATGCTTTTGTAATTGGAGATTCTGTAATAATAATTTTTTTTTTTTCAAATTTACTTACAATTAGAAGTAAAACTCAGCTCATCCAGCTCCTTACCAAAATGTCTTAAAAGTACACTACTGACCCATTGGTAGTTTGCTGGAGAATTTTGGCCACTGGTAAAATATTTTTTTAAAAGCTCCCTTTTTTTTTTTTTTTAAATTTTCGATTGGTTTTTTTCTGTGCAGAAATTGTTTGTTGTAATCAAAATGGATCCAAGTCGGCCAAAATCAAGATCAAGGCATCGGAGTATCACCATTCTCGACTTGCCAGAAGGATTCACAGACAAGAAAGAAATACGTCATCACTTCGCTCAATTTGGCCATGTCTCCCGTGTCTCTGTAAGTCCGGATTTTTCTTCCGCTACCGTTCACTTCAAAACAGAGGAAGATGCCCGGGACGCAAAGGTGAATGGTGAAATTTGGTGTGATGACCTCTTAAGCATTGTCGGAGGCCCATCTACTCAAATGGATCCGCGGTCTGCCCTCCCAGAAGGCTCCAAAAGTTATGATGACCTTGACTTAGAGCTTTTAGAAGATGATATTTTAGCTGTAGACGGCCCTAGAGCTTTCGACCCTAAGAACTTTGCGGTCCCGCCCATGAAAATCCATTCGTTTGATGATAGATTGAAAAAAAATCGAAGTCAGCGTAAAGTGATGTTAGAACATTTAGGTGCTCCTAAAATTAAACGTCCTTCTGCAGGACCTCCAGAATTTCCAAAGTTCGAGTCAAGTGATCCTCCTAGCAATTCTATGAAAGAATCACTTCCAGCCAAGAAGAAGATTCTTAAAAGAGTAGCAACTGTTAAGCCAAGCAAAGTTTCCAAACTAAAAAAGAGCCATTTGAGTTCCGTGAAAAAAATAAGTCCTAAGAGTTTTAAACATTTGATCGCTAAAACAGTGAAAGATAAGTTCACTATATTGAACGAACGAGACAAATGGTTGAAGAAAGTCTTATCAAAGAGTAATACATCAAAATCTGTCTTGAAAGGCACGTGTCCCGATATGTGTCCTGAAAAAGAGAGGGTCATGAGGGATTATCGTTCGTTATTTTCTGTTTTTGAAACTGACGAAAACGGAATGGCTTATGAACTAGCGATCAAAGAGTACCAAAGAAGTTCAGCGGATCAAGAGGAGCCACTGTCCCATGAATTGCGCCCAGGTCCAGTTTTAACGATGACCATGTCCTATCTAATAAATAACATCATCTCACAAATAGATAATCCTAACCAAAAAGAATCCTTATCTGAATGGTTTGATTTCTGCTGGGACCGTTTGCGAGGTATTCGGAAAGACATAACTCAGCAGCAGTTGTGCGACATTTCTATTGTAGCCATCATTGAACAGTGTGCACGATTTCACATTGCTTGCTACGACCGATTGTACGGGCTTGACGTGAAAATTTTCGATCAGAAGATCAATCGTGAGAACATTATGAACTGTCTATCTTCTCTCAATCACCTTTATGACTCTTTATCAGGCTCTGAGATGTGTACCAATGAAGCTGAATTCAAGGCCTACCAAATTCTCTTGCAGTTAAATAGCAGTGATATTCTATGGGAGTTTCAAAATTTCCCTCAACATATTCAAGACTCAGAAGACCTCAAAGTAGCTGTCAAAGCTCATCTCTTATTTTCGTCTCGGTCCTACTCGCAGTTCTTTGATCTAGCAGAAAAGGCCTCTTACTTGAACTGTTGCTTACTCCAAACTTACTTTCCTCTTATCAGAGCAGATACGCTGTCCATCATAATAAAAGCCTATTCCCCGCCGATAAAAACGTTTTCCTTAAGTTCCGATTTCTTTAAACAGTCTTTCCGAATCAACGAGGAGGAACTTCAGTATTTCTGTAAAAATTATGGAATTGAGTTCATTGCCGAAACGAATGAAATCTCGCTCAGTCGCGATGAAATATTTCTAGAAGAAGTAGTCTTCAGTTTTAAAAACTCTTCGTCCATAGTCGTCACTAAACGCAAACCTCTCTCGTTAGCTGTTGTTAAAAGTGATATCCTCCCTCCTTATTATCCGCATCATGTGCATAATAGTTTCGATGATGAAGGAAAATTGAATAAACTTGCTTTGAATGCAATGGATCAAGAAATGAAACTAAAGCAGGATTTTAACTTTTCACACAGGCCTGTTCTTGATCCTTCAGAATTGAAGTTTGACTCCGACTCAGATGTACAAATTATTTCTGATGAAGAAGGGTATGAGAACTTGAGTGGAAATGAAAGTCCTTTCAGCCCCAGTTCTAACAGGGAAATTATTGATTTGGATGATAATGAAGGTGTTGATTCTGTCGATGATGGTTATCATCATCATCGTGTCAAACCTACTGTTCATTTTCAAGGTGAAAACATGGAGGTATTGGAAGATGCTCGTAAACGATTGCGAGATAATTTAGAAAAGAAGAAACATTTTGAGGAGCTGATGAGGAGAGAAACAGAATGGAAGGGTAGAGAAGTCGAAGAATTGAAGAAAGCTAAGTTTCTCGAAGAAGAGAAGAAGCGATTAGATTTGATTAAAAAAATGGAGGACATAAGGCAAGAAAGGCAGCGGGTTCAGGAAATGGATTTGCAACTGAAGAAGAAGAAAGAAGAGGAAATAAGATTTATGAAACTTCAACAAGAAATGGAAGTCAAACGAATGGAGGAAGAAGTTCAACGAAGAATCAAAGAAGAGAAAGAAAGAGCGCAAAAACTGATCGAAGAGCAAAGGAGGTTTGAAGAAGAGAGGGTACGGAAGGAGAGATTAGCCATCGAGCAAGAACGTTTGCGTCAGGAAGAACTTGAACGACAGAAAAGGATTTGTGAAGAAGAGGAGAGGCAAAGACGATTAAGGGAAGAGCAAAAGAAGATCAGAGAAGAACAAGAAAGGCTGCAGAAATTACTCGAAGATAAAAAACGGAAAGACGAAGCGGAAAGGAAAAGGAAGCTAGAAGAAGCTGAAAGGCAGAGGAAACTGAAAGAAGAAATTCGCAGACAATGTTTGCTGAAAGAGAAAGAAGAAGAATTGAAAGTTTTGAAAAATTATCTTAGTCAGCGTCTGAAAGCACTGTCTGTCAAACATTACGCGAGAACATGGAGGAAGAAAATTGAGAAAATCCGCCAGGCGAACATCAATTTTCCTGCTTTGGTGAGGCTCAGTGTTGAGGAAAATTTGGCTTTGTGGGGAACAGTCGGAAACCGAGTCAATATCCCTCCTGTAAGAACGCATGAAAGGCTTGGTCGTTTAAAATCGACAAGTAAAGTTATATCTAAACTGAACCAAAGCAAACTTAATGTTGAATACGTTGGAGATATCCTTGCAGAAAGAATCGTGGAGAACAATTTGAGATTGAATGATTCTTTGATACAGTTTATTTTCTGCAAGCTGGTCTTTTCTTTCCCTGAAAGTAATCGGCTTGAAGGAGAAACGGCTAAATTTTTGAAGCAGTGTTTGATTGATGGCTTTTTGCCAAAAGAATGTTCCTTTTATGAAGGTTTCTCTATCATCACCTCCCAGAACATACCTGTTTTTACCTCCATTAATATTCTAGAAGATTTAGGTAATATAAGCGGTTGTTATGGTATGAATGGTTTGATAATGTTTTCAAAGGATGAAAGTTGTGTAGAATTAAAAACCCGAGTTTGTAAGATATTAAGCTCCTTAAATTGCTCAGTACCGATACCTCTAATCATTACATCTCTTAATGAGGAGGCAAATTTCACAGAGTTACAGGATTTTTTAAATCAACTGAAACAAGACAAAGTTTTAATTCACTGGGAAATTCACAACTGGACTCATTGGACTAGTTTTTGCAAAGTATTTTTTTCGGTTGCTTCCAAGCATATTTTGGCTGCTGGAAACGTGTGTGTAAATAATTTCTGTAATGTACAAAAAAGTGTAATGGACGAGTTCTTTAGTGTGTTTAGGTCAAAAAGAAGGTTGAATGTGCCAACAAGTATAGTCAATCAGTACAATGATTTTTTAGTCAAAATTGAGGATTATTTTATAAATTTTAAGTATCAAGATATTCCGCGGGAGTTTGAATCATTGCTGGTGAAAAGTTGTCACCGGACTGTTCTCGTGGAAAAGCCCAAAGTTGGTAATGATGCAAGTTGCCTCAGTAGTTTATTTGATTCTGTAGCTCTGGAAAACTTTGATGAACCTAACCCCAAAAATGTTGCACACCTTCTAGAAATTTTGAAAAGTCACTGTTTTAATAACGAAACATTGTATGGCCAGATTGTTAGATTACTTGAATTAAGTGATGATGATGACAGTAATTTTCCATCACTTTTAAAAAGGGTGCCTTGGATTAGTATCATAGAGACGTTAGCGCAAGAAAAATTAGAAATTCTGAAAAGAAGTAGCAACAATGTTTTTGTCGTTTACAAGATGAGGGACCTTCTTGAGTTGGCGATTGATTAATCATCGGATGTCTCTCAAAGTGGTTCTTATTTTTATATTTTTGAGGGCCTCGACAAGTTGTCAGAAAGTATCCTAAACACATTTTGAACTGGCCGTTTCACTCAAGAAATGTGTCTATGGTTATGAATTTCAACGAAGAGGGAACGTAAATGGCAGTTCTCTTTTATACCCTGTTGATCCTGTAAACTATTGTAAGTTTACTCAAACCAGGCTTTTGCAGACTCCTATAATTTTGATAAAAATTTGTACCAATCATTTAGTTCAGATTTATGGCTAACTTTAAAGCTTAAGTTAATTGTGTCATTGCTGGTCAAAGAGAATAGTTTATTTTTTTCATACTGGTTTAAGTAAAAAAAAAAATTCAGTACAGACTTCTTGATCTGCGAATTGTGTTGATCAAAATCAAAGTCTCTATTCCCGTTCTCAAAATTTTCAGTTGTTTTTCCCTGAATTTCAATGCTGAATTGTATCAATACCATCTTGTTCTCCAGATCATTTATTTATTTTTTTTGGATTGATATTTATGGAGCTACATCAGGTTAAAGCTATGGCACAATTAAAATAATTCAATTTAATACTGAATAAGAAGAGTTTGTAAAAGATTAATATTAATTTCCTCCTTCCTTAATTTATTAAATCAATAAGTATAATTAATTATTGAGTCTAGGCAAATTCATTTTTACTTACAGAAAAGAAAGTAAAAAAAAAAAATATGCAACACTTCCCCATCATTTCTTCAAAAAAATGTCAACATTTTTCAAAATGTGGATTGTTTTCATATTTTTCCAACCATTTGAATTCAGTTAAAATTGTTTCTGTTAGTCTATTATCCTTTAAAACTGCCAGTGTCCTTGAATGATCTCATTAGTCAGCTTTGGGCTCTGATTGTATGGTAGCCAAATGAAAGCTCAACTTTTGATTATGAGTCAAACTTGCTTTTACCTTTTACTATTAATTGTCAGGGGTCTTCCTTTAGAAGTATAAGCTTCACTGTAACTTTTCCTGTTTTGTAATTTTCTAGAAAATAAAATTCTTTCATTTGTTTTGACCAAGCTCTGTTGCTTAGAAATCCTAATTTGTCTCTTTTCTAACTACGCAGAAAAAAGCCCATATTGTTCACCAGGATTGTTGAAAAAGCCTCAGCAACCGCGATCGAGTGTTTTTTCTTCCATGGTAGATTTTTCCACTACCACAGTAGATTATTTGTTGGTCTTGATAGTAAAAAATCTACCATGGTGGATGAAAAATCTACTGTGGTGGTAGAAAAAAATGAAACGTCAGTATGTTGTCTACCGCCAGTAGCTCAGACTTTTTCAGCAATCCTGGTAGAAAATATGAAGAACTGATTTTTTTCTGTATACACTTCAGTGTATTTCCACAAATGATCTAGTGTGTATTCTTGACCTGATAAAGTAGTTGGAAACAAGCACTCATCATACTCATCCAAACGTTGCTCTCATTTTGGGTACAGACAGAGTTGCCAAGTGCGAGCCGCTGAAAACTGTCCACGCCCGTGCCATAGCCAGCTAGCTTATGGGGAGCGAGGACAGTTTTTGGTCCCTTTCTTTGTTTGGAAGCATTGGGTAAACAAAATCTGTACTGCTGCAATAATAATAATAATAATAATAAAAAAAAAAAAAAAAAACCTGTTGTAATACTAATTAATAATGGGGTCTCATAAATAACATTAGAAATGGTCAAATATGCTGTTACAGATGTGGTTTCAGAAATGAAGCGCTAAGAATGTAAGATTTGCGGAAACCTTTTTTTTCTTTTTTGCCAATAGTTCTTGTGGGAATAGAAACCAAAGATGCAATATAGATGACCAATGAACAATGAAAATTTCAAAATGAAAAAAAAGGTAAAAAAATTATCAAAGATTTCTGACCCTAGTGTAGATCGAAATTATTTTCAATGGATAATATACACCCTCATTTATTGAACTCTAAAATATAATAATATTTTACATTGGGGGGGGGGGGGGGGAGAGAAAATAATATCTTTAGTCCTCCACTTCCTTGTGTGCTCTAGATACTTCCTTCCCATATTTGAGAGTGTCTCGCAGGTCACTGTATCTATCTTTCTTTTCCTATCCTTGTCAGGATTGTCTTTTTAAATCCAGTCCATTCAATGGCTGGGAAACACCAGCATGCCAAACTACCGTGTTTGGGCGGCAGGACTTTACTACTACTACTACTACTACTACTTATTCGTAGAGGAAATATTAGTTGACCAAGTTATACAGAGGACATTTTGCAGAGCGCTCAAAGTTAATTTCAGAATCTGTAAATTTTGTGAACGCTCAAATCACCAAATGATAAACAGACAAGGACTAGCGGAAAGGAGCTAAAGCCTTTTTTGGAAACTTCACAGGAGGCGATAAAAGCTCCATTGCTTTCTCATTTAACTCCAATAAACTGCATACCTTTAAATGGACTCTAATGTATGCGCACTTCCTGGACATATTTTGGAATTTAGTGTAATACTCATTGGAGAATTCAAAAAGTAAGCTAACTCACAAGGGGAACGTCTCAAGTGTCCGCCTCTGATTTTGATGAAATATATAGCTCAAAATCTTCATTGAGTGACGCTGATTAACACCCTGTATTTACTTTTTGCCAATGCGCCTTTAAAATTGGTGAAAAAAAAGTTCAAAGTTTGCAGCTGAACTGCGTGATGAAATCATTGGAGCGTGCTAAGGGTGGCGAAATCGTACATTCATCCTTTAGTCAGCCTGTGGTGTGGTGGCTCAGGCGCTCGACTCGCATGCGCGCGGTCCCTGGTTCGATCCCCAGCGAAACATTTACGATTTTGCACATACTTTTCCTCCCGTTCTGGAGTGTTCCTCGCCAAACTATCCTTTGAAAACCTTCTCAAAATTATTTTTTACATCATTCCTGTGGATAGAAGGTTCGTTGTAAGTACGTCGAAATCAACAATTCGACCGCACTCGTGTGGGTGTTCGCGATAAATGTTACGTAAGGAAAGAATAACATACAAATAATTTTGGAGCTACACATCGCAAATTAGGAAGAATATTTTCTCTAATAACTACGATTTTTAATTCCTGCCTCTATTTTTATAAATTATTTTTGGAGGGTATTTCAGTGTCCATGTAAGTGTCAGAGGTGATTCGTGAGAGACCTTTCCAAAATTATTTGTGTGTTATTTCTTCTTTGTGTAACATGTATCGGGACACCCACTCGAGTGTGGTGGAATTGTTGATTTCGACGTACTTACAACGAACCTTCTATCCACTGGAATGATGTAAAAATAATGTAAAAATAATTTTGGGGAGGTTTTCAAAGGATAGTTTGGCGAGGAACACTCCAGAACGGGAGGAAAAGTATGTGCAAAAACGTAAATGTTTCGCTGGGGATCGAACCAAGGACCGCGCGCATGCGAGTCGAGCGCCTGAGCCACCACACCACAGGCTGACTAAAGGATGAATGTACGATTTCGCCACCCTTAGCACACTCCGACGATTTCACGCAGTTCAACTGCAAACTTTGAACTTTTTTTTCACCAACTTTAAAGGTGCATTGGCAAAAAGTAAATACAGGGTGTTAATCAGCGTCACTCAATGAAGATTTTGAGCTATATTCCATCAAAATCGGAGGCGGACACTTGAGACGTTCCCCTTGTCAGTTTAGCCCAAAGTGGGCTTTAACCCCTTTATGCAAATTTTTGCCGATATGTGAGGGCTCAAGCATTTAAGCTTATTATAGTACCTAGCACTAAAAGAAGTTTTAATATTTTGCAAAGATTTAAAGAAGTTTGGTACGAAAGAGTTTTGTAATCTTTTGACAGCACTTCCAAAGATTTTTAAAAACTTACGGTTAGTGGACAAAAGTTTTCCTCTCTAAAAAATAAATTTGAAAATCTTCTCAAAAGATGGTATTTTTAATATTTTTGTATCCAACATTATTCTTTTCAATGTTCTCTTTCTCAATTTTTTTTTTTTTCCTCACACGTGGGTTGCGTTGGTTAGTAAAATCATTTTTAGCTTATTTTATTCATTTTTTCATCAATTTTATTTCTTTGCAATATTTCTGCCACTATAAGCATAAGTCTGCTGTGTTCCAATGCATTTGTTTGAAATCAAGCTTGGAGATATAAAATCTTGATTTTTTTTTTTTTCGCTTTCTCAAGATTATTATTATCATGACTTTTTAATAATAATTTCCTGTAAATGGGCTTAAAAATCTTGTACAATTTTTTGAAAATCTTTAGAAAAAAACGAATTATTTTTGCAAAGAAGAAATCTGTCTACGACAAGATTTTTAAAATCTTTTAATGGTTTTGAAAGGATTTTGAGCCCTGTTTTTCTGCTCTTTACCGAGGTAAAATAACACAAGTAAAAATTGGACCTGTTGTTAATTTAAACAGAATTTGAGCCATTTTTAATATTATTGTTTCATCGCCTAGTGTTTTGACTAGAGTAAACCTTATTAATGTGGAGTTATCCTTCCCAGAGAAATTTGAACAAAATTAGCATCAATTTTTGCTTACTGCAATTTCTTAGTGCATGGATGCACTTTTGCGATAATTGCGTGACGGAGTGAAAAGCCTAAGCCTCTTCTATCAGGACGAGGGAGTTTTAATCATTTTGTCCCATTTCAGGAAAGAAAAAGTACAAACTTTTCAGTCTACTCTTGAGTTCAAATTCTTTTTTTAAACTATAGTTTGAAAACTGATAGTTCAAAAAATTGACTTAGATAACTGAGTGTCCCGCTGAAAAACATCCATCGGAGCTCATCGGAGTTGTAGAAAATTCAAATTAATTAAATAATTTCAAAATGGCTCAGCAAAAATGAAAGTATTCCTTGGAAGTTAATAATTTTCTGTCGGAAAATGGACTATTCTAAATTATTACTAGGATGAATGATTATACGATTACAGTTTTTGTCTCATTTTTATCCGCAAATTTTTTCTATTTCTGTTTCTTTCTTCTTTTTTCAGACCACTGTTCTGCCTTTAACGGTTCAAAATGGAGACACCACCATCTGTGAATTCATACTTGGAGAGTATGCCGTCCACTCCATTATCAGTTTCAGAGTCTGCGCTCTCGTCCTCTCTCTCAGAAATCAGCATGAAGAGGAGAAGGTTTGCTATTTACTTTTAACTAACCAAGACCGAGAAAAATTGGTGGGTAATTAAGTTTAATTATAGTACATTAACACTTATAGTGTCGGACTATTTTTTCATCTGCTATTTCCCTGGAGACCAGTCAGTGGCGCCCTCATACGGTAAAAAGTTAAACTAAGTAAACCCAGCACTGCCCGATAATGTACTATCACTGTGCTTGCACCTTTTTATTTGTCTTGACAAAATAAATTTTGCCGGATTAATAAATGAATTTGATGTAACTGCAATGAAAATGCATAAAAAATTAGTAGAAATTCAAGATAGGTCAATAAATTTAATATTAGAAATTTTTGAATACATACTACAAAATTTTAAGTTATCTAGTTTCAAGTAGAGAAAATTCAACTTCTTCGGAGGAAATAAAATGAGAAATGTATATTTCTACAATGTTACAATACTGCATGCAATGAAGTTATAAATCTGCCAAGGGAAAAAATTGCATCTCGTGTTTGAATTCTAATGGATTGTTGTATTTTTTGCATTTACAGTAGTTCCAGGTCCATAAAAAGGAGAAAGTTTGATGATGAGTTAGTTGAATCTAGTTTGAACACGAGTTCGCAAGCTCCTTTCTCAAGCGGGAAAGTTCAGCGCGTTCGCACTTCATCTTTAAATGTTCCCTCGCCTGGTGAGTTTACTGGTCATCCACTTCTTAAGTGACTAATAAAGCAAGTTACAGTCACTGAATTAAATAACGTCATTGAACTCCCTAGATTTTGGCTCTGGTAGGCCACCTGCTATGCTCCAATTCAGAGTGATGTTGCAGGTAACCTACGATAGCTAGAGATAGAATTGACCTTAGCTTATATTGAGATCATTCCTTTCCTCAGGATGTCTGTGTTGCGGAAGTATCTCTTTTGTTCTCTCTCCTCACTGTGAGGCACCTTGGTAGGTATCTAGTGGAGCAGTGAACCTTAAAAAAACTAAAAGTTTTTTGGGAATCGGAACTGTTACTGAAATAAATGAGAAACAAAAAAAAACAAAACTGGAACCTACATCAGCAAACTCGGAACTGAAATCTCTTAAGATTTCATCATGGTTCCATTTTGATTCCAAAATGGAATTTTAGGTCCATTAAAGTTCCACAGAGCTACATCACTTTTATGATTATCTTTCTTATTTTTCAATTCCTTTCATAAGTTATATAAATTTGTAAATGAGGCCCTTTATTTTCAGTTTTTTCCCTCTCGCTCCTATTCAGATTTTGGACAGATCAACAAATCTGTCCATCCTACAGCTTACTTTACTTGCTGAAATTCCTTTAGTTCTATAGTTCTTAGTGAAATGATGCAAATTATAACTTTTTTTTTTTTCCGTTTCCTATTCTGGAACTGACTTGAAACCTTTCAAGAGCTGGAACTAAAATCAAAGTCGAATGTCTGGAACTGGTACTGATTATTTTCCAAGCTTCAGAACTGGTTCGGAAATCGGTTTTAAAAATTGTTTCGGTTGACACCCGTAGTACCTCCATTCCTCTTTGTTCCCTTTCCTTTATACCCCGTCCAGTTGTTTGCTTTAAAATAAAAGTATAACAAACAAATGGTTTGGGTGGCTGGACAGAGCCGTAACTTGTTAGTGTCCGTGCCTTTTTTTATTGCAGCCAATGAAATAGATTTTGAAGATTTGTTTTGTTGTTGAGATAAGTTCATATGATGCCTGCAGGAAGCGATATTGTAAGGTCTACACTTTTCGGTGTTGTTGGGATTGATTAGAGGTTAGGATTCAACGTCAATCCGACACTGTGCTTTTGAGCTTGGTACCATAACAAATTACAAATTACTGCTCTTTACTACCACTTCCTCCAAGTTCCTACTTCTACTACATTCAAAAATAAATGAAACAGGTGTAAAATGGGTAAAATGCTGGAATCAACCTAATTTGGCAAGGACGTTTCGGCTCAAATTGAAGCCCTTTACGTCCTCGCCAAATTAGGTTGATTCCAGCATTTTACCCGTTTTACACCTGTTTCATTTATTGTTCAAGTCGTCACTGTTTCGTTTTTTCTGTCATATTCTATTACATTCAAGTGAATTTGCTAATTATTTGTTTATTGATTTTAAATTTAGGTGCCAGTGGACCTACTCAAGCAACAATTGCTGCCTCGAGTGAATCAAATTCTTCAATGTTAGACTCAGTTGTGCGGCCACCGCGAAGAGCATCGAACAAATCGCTCTCGAACAACAGTACAGGGAACACGAGCGAAAGTCGTGGTGGTAGCAGTGGTGTGAGAAGTGGCAATAACCGGAATAGGAAAGCAGCAAAGCATTCGAATGCGGGTGCTTCGACCAAAGATCTAGGAAGATGGAAACCGATGGACGATCTAGCTTTGATAATCAATGTTCAACAGGTTAGCCAGTCGAAGATGAGTTCCATCCTTTAAAGCTGTAGTTTAATCTATGAGTTTGACAATCAGATGTGTTCTTAGACCAATAATCTTTGGATCGGACTAACATTATTTACACGTCGATTACACTTCAGTTATACCAAAAATATATGTTCGCCTTCTCGGATTTTGAGGTAAAACTTGTCTATCAAAAGAATTTTGATACCAGAACAAAGAATAATTGAGGTACCGAGTACTATTGCAACATCCCAACTACACTCTCCGTGAAAACACTGAAAGCGGCGAAAGCTTTGGCAAAATCATGAAAGCAAGCTAAAAGACTCGATAACCTCTTTAATAAGGAAAATTAGTTTTCTGTGCACAATAGCCCATATTGACTGGAAAATTGATGTAAAAAGTTCAGAGTTAACCTTTGTTTAGTGAAATATCCAACCTATGTAAGACAAACTAATTTTGTTTGGTGGATTGTTGGAAAAACCTCTGTCTAATTATTTTTCTTCTCTCTCTCCTTCCAGACTAACTGTTTGCGAACTGTACATAGAGGAGTAAAATTTTCTTGTCGTTTTACTTTACAAGAAATTCAGCAGCGATGGTATGCATTATTATATGATCAGGTGATTTCAAGGCTTGCTGTTCTTGCAATGAGAAATCTTCATCCAGAGGTCATCGCTGGAATTGAAGCTAAAGCTTTATTTTCTGTAGCCGAAGAGCAGCTTTTAGCATCTGTTAAAGTCGTAAGTACTTCTTCAAGTATTCAAACTTGTTTTGTATTTTGCTGCGTATAATGGACGGCTAGGGCCACTGGTTAAATATTCTACGATTCTATTCTATGATACACACCCATTTCCCGCCTTAGCCTTAAAATTTGAGGTGTTTATTAATTTTTTTTTTTTACCCCCTTCTCCACATCTGGGGTACGCATTATTCGCAGGAGAATACGATACAGTTGACGAATTAAATAATTTCAGTCGACTCCTTAGATTTTGATTTAGGTTGGCAACTTGCAATACTTAACGCAAAGAATAGAAGCATTACAGGTGGCCTATTTAGCCTGCATGTAAGGAGTCAACTGACTTTTTTTAATTTGCCGACTGTGCGTTATTATGTAGAGTGTAGTCGCCCTGAAAGAAGACCTCAAAAATTAGTCCATAACATGGAAGTATAGTGAAAGTATGAATGAACTCAGTGAGACCTCAAAGCTTCATTACTCCCTCAAGCTTACCCATAACTACTTTAGCTTAATGAAATAAACTTTATGGTTTTGGTCAGTTATATGACTGGTACAATTTTTAAGGCTGTAGAAAGCTTAGTTAAAAAATGAATTCTTTATTTTTAAATAAACTTATCTGTTATGATTTTTTACCTTCTACTCTTTGTTCTTTATTGTAGTCTTCAAACCCAACTGTAGAAACGTTTCAAGAGCTACTCACAAACAATGCGCTTGTATTTTACCCTTCAAGAACTGCCAAAACATTGTACACTCATTGGCAATTAATGAAACAGTACTTATTAATCTCCGATCAGACAGGTAAGATTTTGACTGCAGTAAATAAGTGAGATGATGTTGAAAGTGTTTTTTTCTTTCTTAAGAGTTGTTCCTCAAATTATTTTTCTCTATTCTTAGTCAAAAAATATAATTACAGTGAAAAGTTCATGGTATTGAACATTGGTCTTACCCCGAAAAAAATTCCACTTAGCGAAAGTTCCTCCTAGGAAATTGCGATTAGAGTATGGGAGGTTTCACGTTGCTGAAAAAAAATTCCACCAGGCGAGATATTCCACTAAAACGACGTTCCACATAACAAACTTTCACTGTAATTCAATTGAAACTGGTTGACGTTCCACACAACAAACTTTCACTGTAATTCAATTGAAACTGGTTGACGTTCCACACAACAAACTTTCACTGTAATTCAATTGAAACTGGTTGACGTTCCACACAACAAACTTTCACTGTAATTTAATTGAAAGTGGTTGACGTTCCTCACAACGAACTTTCACTGTAATTCAATTGAAACCGGTTGACGTTCCATGCAATGAACTTTCACTGTAATTCAATTGAAACTGGTTGAAGAGTAGCTATCTGGACATAAAAGCCTGATAAAGCTATTCAGGTGTAAAAATTTAGCTTAAATCTGTTTCGTGTCAGTTTCTTTATCATTTAAATCCTTCTGAAAGAAATGGTATTACATAAAGCTTTTTAATCACATAGCCAGACCCAAGCACTTTCACTTTTATGTCTAACCAGTTTCAAATAGATTAGTTACAACTTTTAATTTACGATTAAATAAATTAGAGGCAAACAAACTGAGTCTGTGTATACCTAATGTTGACAAGAGATCTTCATCATGGCTACCTCTGTGGTGTCTTTAAAGTTCCGTTCCAAAAACCCCATTTGTATAATAGCTTTTTGTTTGAAATACAAGCATTATGAAAAATTGATTTGGATTCCTGCGGGCTGATCATTTACTTTATCGTTAAACCAATCGTTAAAACTGTCTACGAGTGATGCCATTGGTCGAAAATTGTAAAATTGGACTGTTGCTATGGTAACCATCTTTAAGAGTCTCGTTTTATAAAGGCTATTCATGAGTAACCTTTAAAAAACGTACTTTATAACGATGGTTACCATAGCAACGGCTAAGTTGTACAATATTCGACCAATAGAATCACTCATACACAGTCTTAACGATCGGTTTAACGATGAAGTAAATGATCGGCCCGCTGGACTTTCTACTACTACTACATTTTCAGTTGCGCAACAAGAAATTCTCTAGCTCTCTTTTCTGTATTGAAACAGATGTGTTAGACAAGGATAGACAAGGGGATAAAACTCAGAGCTGCCGTTTTGCGTGTAATTAATGAAATTTTTCAATTCAGCGATGATTTCACTGGTTGAGAAAAGATTACTAAGTTCAGTTCAGTGTATGGCTGTAATGAATGAAAATACTTGCATCTGTAATCTTTTCTCAACCAGTAAAGTGGTCGATAACTTTAAAAAACTAATAATTTAACAGTGGTTGCACCGATTAAGAAAAGATTACAGATGCTAGTATTTTTGTTCAGTACAGTCATACACTGAAACGAAGTTTATAATCTTTTCTCAACCAGTGAAATCATCGGTGAATTGGAAAATTTCATTGATTGTATGCTAAACGGCAGCTCTGATAAAACTCCTTCTTTCTCTCTCCTTTTTCAACTTATACATTCAAAGGGAAAATGAGAGAGACGTAAGAGATCGTGGTTGCGCCACTGACATTTTGATTAAGGTCGTGACCAGAAATTTCTTGAAAGGAAAGGGGGGTCTGAGCTCAGTGGACTGCTACAGGGGCAATTCTAGTATTAAAATGCCAAAATGTCTCTGAGAATGGAAAAAATTACCTGTTTTAAGTGTAAACTGTGATTTTAGGGGGGAAGAGGGGATTAATCAGTGTAATTGAAGTATCGATTAAAATATGTATCGATGCGTTGACTAGTTAATAGTTATTATTATTCTATTCTTGTGATAAGATTACTTTCTTTCTTAGGTAACGTTTATTTTTCTTTTTACCAATGCCTGCCTATGTATCTCATTTGCAGATCCTGGAGTCGCTCGAGGAGAGCACTTTTTAACTTTCTCTGATTGCGAAGAAACCTTGAATGATACTGAGCTAAGCGAACCCCGAGATTCAATCTTAGACCGAGAGCTTGCGTTAGCTGATAGGTAAGAATCCTTTTTATCAAGTGTTATGATGAACGCCTTGTTCTAGCTATCTTATGTAGGTTGGATGAGGATGGGGGATTTGGTGGCTTTTAATTTCTGATTAATGTATGAATCTATTCATCTTTCTGCACACCCTTCTTTTGTCTCATGTGTATTTATTAAGGCCCATTTTGCCCACCCAAAAATAACGTTATCAAATTTAACCTCTTCAAAAGGCAGTTGCTGGAGGTGTAAAAAATGTCCAGTTTCTTTTGTCTTTACGCCATATGAAGGGTTTTTTTATTTCGTAAGCTGCATTTTGTAAAGGCATAAGCAGCAAAGTGGGTGCGTAGCTGTAGACTTATTTATTTTTTATTAATACGGTATGCTTAGTCAAATGTATAGCTATTATATAATTCATTGTCGTATAATGTAATTCATTGTTATAATTAATTGACTGATATTAGAAATTATCGTTTATTGCTAAGAACTCTGACAAAGAATTTTATCTACTCTGTGAAAGGCTCTTTCTCAAGTACAAAGCCTCCTACCTCTTGAGGATTATGAATCTTCCACTATTTCTGAAAGTAATTGAGGGAGTGCTTTTTTAAATGTTGGTTGAGTCTAGGCCTGTGCGATGTTCGATCCATTAACGCTTGTTTGATGTTTAAAGGACATCCAATGCGGTTCGATATCTCATGAGATGCATCGAAGCATCGATCCACGTCGATACATTGATTTACATCAAAATATTGCAGCTTCGATCCAGATCGAAACATCGATTCATATGGATCGACAGTGAAGTATCAATCAATATCGACACATCGATCCGGACCGCGATTTATGTATGGTGGGATTATCGAATAAGGTTTCAATTTTCCGACCAAAGGGTCATGTTGGTCACTGTTCCGATTGATCTTTAAAATAAAAATCAAGAAATACGGCGTTAAAAAATCCAATCCTTGACTTTTTTTTTTTTAATCATTTTGTTGACGTCTTGGTATTTTGATGTAAATGTATGCTTTTATGCTGATCGATGTAGATCGATGTTTCGATGTTTCTTTGTAAATCAATGATTCGATATCGATGGATATTGCAATTTTTCAATGTGGCTTGATGATTCGATGTAGATCGATGTTTCAATATTTTTCGATGTTTCGATATTTTCCGATTTTTTTTTATGTTTCGATACATCGCTCCGATTTTGGAAATCTACATCAAAGCGACTTCGACGGACCGAACGAGACATCGCACAGAGCTAGTTGAGTCTTGGATTAAGCACAATTTTTTGTCGCATTAAGTTAAACATTAGTCAGATAAAAGCTTTGAGTATCATGGAAATTTAGGGAATTCAAAATTTTGAAAATTGCTGAACACAATAAATACGACTGCTTTTTTCCGCTCCTATAACATTTGGAAATCCCAAAATAACACAGGGTCTTAAAGACAAGAACCGACTTTTACCATTCTACAATCACATTTATGTATATCTTGTATCTTATCAGATATTTTGGTTTTCATTATGAACACATTTTGTGAATTTTATAATTTGTGCTAGCAACTCAAAAGACGCTCTTCCATCAGTGATCTGCAACTTAAATCTTTCAATAAACTTTTCAGGCGTGCAAAGAAAGAAGTCAATGTGCTAAAGAATGAAGTTGGGCGGTGGCAAGTGTTGGTTGATGCAGTCACTGGCATAACGCCACAAGACTTTGACAATCAAACCCTAGCTGTTTTAAAAGGATGCGTCGTCCGATATTTAATGAGGTCAAAGGAGGTGAGTTTTTTGTAGTTTTGCTTTTCATCTGTTCAAAAACTTTGGATTAATCAGTCTGTTGAAAATTTTTGCTCCAGCAATAAGAAAGGTCAATTCTTGCCTAAAATCACTGATGCAAATAAAAATATTATTAGGAGCATCAAAAAGTTCAAAAATTTATTGAAAATTTAAATGAGTTTAAACACAATTCCAAGATGACTGTCGTTTAGCGAGTTTTAATAGACGAGTCCCATTTAAATTGTCTGTCTCTTTTTGATGAATTGCTTTTCCCAACACAGAGTAATAGACAGTGTGACTTGCTGTATGGCAGCCATCACGGAGAAAAATTTATATTTGGGGCTATCAGAATTACTTCTGTGGAATAGTTAAATGTTCATTTGCGTATCCTTGACTAGATACATATCTGGTATTATTCAAAATAAATTTTTCGTTGAAACCAGCAATATCCTCACAGATACCAGAATGTACATTTAACTATTACATAGAAGTAGTTCTGGTAGCCCCTAATATACATTTTTCTCCGTGATCTTGGAATTTGTTTGAATGCATTAATTGAATTTGTGATTAAATTTTGAATTTTTTAGTTGCTACCAATGTTACCTATTGGACCCACTACAAACTAAACTATTCTCTCGTTTCTTGAAAAGTGTGAGTTTTTCTATTCCTCAGCAAAATTTTGGTGACAATCTGCTTTACTTGTGTCACCAATTAATATTCAAATTTAAATTATTGAACTTGTTAAATATTTTCAATTTAAAGTAAACCCTACAGTAAGGTCATGAGAGTTTAAATATTTAAAAAAAGTTGTGTATGATGCAGTTCAACTAGAAATCAATGTGCACAATTTTTAGGTATTCATGAGTAAAAAGAAATAACATCCATATTGTTTTTGACTACCTAAACAAGATTCAATAGCTATGCCAACAACTGAGCTGGCGAACCCTCTTTCCATCCATCCATCTTAAAGTTTTATTCAAGGGAAAAATTAAGCATCAATTTTGTCCTCGACTTTCCAAACAAGATTGGATTTATATCATAAAGAACGTTTGTTACAACCCTGTTTTAAAGCTTTTCACAACTCCACTCTAAAAAATTTTCTCCTAATTTTTTAGATCACTATTGGACGTAAAACGAGAGATCACAGTGTAGACGTAGACCTGGCTCTGGAAGGTCCAGCATGGAAGGTATCAAGACGGCAGGCAACTATTCGACTCAATAACAATGGAGATTTTTACATTTCTAGCGAAGGCAAAAGGCCTCTTTACGTTGATGCTAAACCCATCTTAACTGGTCACAAATATAAACTATCCAACAATTCAGTCCTTGAAGTAAGTATGGTTCACTTTGATCACCAATTGAAACCAGTTATTAATCCTTTTGTAATTGCACTGGGGCTCTTCAAGCACAGACGTTCTAGCGTCAAAACAAGCCCATAGTCGTGGAAATATTTTTAAATTTTTATTTTCAATATTTATTTTTTTCTGGAGGCTATTCGGATTCCGTCTGAGTTATTGCTGCGGGATTTTATTAGCTGTGGACGCTGTGGTCAACTTGAACCATTACAGCCAATTTTTCAATTTATCGTTTTCTGGAGCGAGTTTAAGTTTTCAGTGTGCTTGTAGAAGACAGTCCATAAATTTTTGTCAGTTCGATATCTTGTCCTACTTTTTTCATCATTCTTAATGGCCTCCTCTTTTTATTTGTTTCTAGATTTCTGGCCTGAGATTCTTGTTCCTGATCAATGAAGAGTTGATGAATGTTGTCCGAGAAGAAGCAAGCAAAATGAATATCTCTTCCTTGTAAAAACAAAAAAAATTGTCTTTTTTAAATTTTTAAAATTTACTTATTTTACGGGTTTGAATCAGTTTATCTTTGCTGAAAAATCACAAAAGACGTTACCTTTTCTCAATGACTTTTCTTTTAAGGGGATCAGACTCACTTAAAACTGTCCATTTCTCAGCTAGAGGGAATACTAAAAGCTGTCATCAACCACCAACCATTCTAATCCTTTCTGATCTGGTATAAGTTTATTACCCCCACCGTGTTTTCTTTCTTTTTGATACTACCGCGTCCAAAAAAAAAAAAAAAAAAAAAAAAAAAGGAAATTCATTTTCAATTTTTAACACCTTCAAAATCGTCTTAGTCTGAGTCCAAAAGATCTAGTGAAAAATTCAGGACTAGAATAGATTAGAATAGTTGCTGTCTTAAGTTCCTCTGAGCTCAGAAATTGGCCTAAAAGGCAGTGATTCTTTGAGATAATAGATTTGAATGTAATTGTATTATTCTCTGTTTATTTTTGTAGATATATTCTAAGCGATACGTATCAAAAAGTTGAACATTAATTTTTGTTAAAGTTGCATGTATTGATTCTATGATATTTTGATCTGGAGGGAGTTGAAGCTCTCCCAGCTTCTCCCCCCCCCCCCCCCTTTACTTTGGCTCACGCCTCCAGTTAAGTATCTTGTATCCCCTATTAGAAATGTAACTTTAATAGTCTAGCGTAGAATCAAATACCTTCTTGATATTGATCATTTTTTAGATTTTAGTTCTTTTTTACTTATGACTTTAGATCCTTGACGAGAGGAAAAAGTCCTCTTCTCTTATTCTTATTCCTTTGATGCTGTCTGTTTTATCAGAAGGAAGCTGTTTTCTTTTTAAGTCAAAGAAATATTTTTCTTTTTTTGTGTAAAAATATTTACTGTAGTTTCATATTTTTAAAGATTAAAAGTATTAATTTTGAACAAAACGTTTTTATTTCATTTACTCTCCCCCTACTTTTTACTTGAGGTTGGAAACTTGTAATGACAAATTGGGCTCAGAAGTTTTTTCAAAAAATGTTGATTTTGTATTTGTTTGAGTTACACCATGGTGTCAGGCCAATTTTGCTTGGCCCTCAAGGAGACTCCAGGGGGTTATGATCCAAGAATCGGATGACACTGAATCAAGTTCAAAACCATCTTGGTTATGGGTGAAGTTCTGTATGAAAATAATTTTGAATTTGAAGGTTCCTCTTATCCTAGTAGTCAAAGTAGTCACTCATTGCTAATTTAACTCTGTTACACAGCGGTTTCCAAACTGTGGTCGTTGAGGCCAATGTCAATTTCAGGAGGAAATAAAAAATGCCTCACTGGCAATGAACAGTACTACTATCAGCTAACTGATGAATGAATGGACACCCTGTCTCTCCACAAATATCATTTGTTTTCTTTCTTCTATTTTTCAAAGTTGAATATCTCGACTTTGAGGTTATGTCTTAGCAAAGTAAAGAATTCAAAGTTTTGGAAAAGCATTTTCCGTTCTTACTTAAATTTGAGTAAAATTGAGTTATTATCTTTATCAATTACTACAATTTCTAATAGATCCTATATCAACCAAGTTTAAGTATGGTTCAACATTTTTGGAATTAAATGTAGAAGGCGAACTTAGGTTTCAAGTTTCTCCTTCTAAAGCAAACTGCAAAACTCATAAGCGCTCATCCAGCCCATGCCCCCCATTTACAAACGTTCTTTTTTCCACCTTTTCAACTTTCAGAAGAAAAATCAAAATAACGGAAAGTCTTTCCGCTAGTGAGCCGCGGGTGGTTTGACCGAGCTGGTCCCTGGCTTAAAAAGATTGAAAACTGCTGGTTTAACAGATAGTATACAGTGATGGGAAAAAATCATTTTTTAATAACCGTGAATAATTAACCAAAATTTATTTGCATTATTCTTACGTTATTCCTATTAGTAAATCGAAGTTTTGACACTAACAGCCTTTTCATCAGTTATAAGATGAATGACTGGTAGTGTTAAAACTTCAATTTACTAATAGGAATTACATGAGACTAATGCGAATAATTTTTCATGGTTATTCAAAAAATGATTTTTGCCCATCACTGATTGTATAATTGGATGTAATAAATAAAAAATTGTGACTAAAGTACTTCTCAATATTGTTAACACCCTAAGTCTATGTACCCTCTTGCCTCCTGGGCAATTATGTAGCATCCTGGAAGCTGATTACAGGTGATCGGAGTCGAGATAATTACGTGGCGTTTTATGGAGGTGAGTCAAGTCGACTCAATTGAAATGCCACTATCTTGACTAGTTTCTATTGTAAAGTAACCAATCGATTTTGGCAGCTCCTATTGCAAGTCTGATTTAGTAAATTTAGCGACTGAATGAGTTTAGATAGGCAACGTTCTAATTGAACTTGACTTGCTCTCATAAGAAGCTGTTCGCCTATCTTGACTCACTCGTATGCTCGACTCAGTTGTACATAATCAGCACCCAAAGAGCAACCTAAAAGAAAAACAGGTGATTAGTCTTAATTATTTATTTGTAGGGAACCATGATTTTGCCGATTCCAAAGGAAGGGGAAAATAGTGAAAAAGCTCCTAGCAATGCTCTTTGCGTTCTAGAGACCTGCAAAGCACCAACTTTAACATGGGCCAGCATAGGGCGTAAATTGATGAAAAATAAATAACTGATAAAAGTATATAGATTGACAACAATTTTTAATAAGCTTGGTTTTCAAACATTATAAAAATAAACATATTCATTGTTATTTACAACAGGTTTGCATGAGAGAGGTTCAACATTTTTTCCAACCATCTTGTCCAGTGGGTCAGTGGCACTATAGTTAAAAATCATTTTTAAAGCTAGAACTTTAGACTTTTTTGCAAGGAACACGGTGAAACTCATTTGAAATTCTACGCTTCAACACTTGGAAATAACTGCAAAAGAAACCTTGACAATGATATCATCTGCTACACCTCATACACTTGCAGTATGAGTATATTGAGTGTTTTCTTTAATTATATTAGATGCATTGGTTGCATCAATGCAAACTCTCAGAAATGAGCCTGTAAACACTGTAAACCACAATAGTCCATGCATGCAAATAGCACTGGTAACCTGATAACATCACCAAGTCATTTTTCTAGATTTAATTTACGATGCGTAGATATTTTTCATGGGCATCAATATTCTGCTTGAAACAAAATCAAAATGATTCAAGCATCAATTTCAGCTTTCAAAGACCTGCAGGCCTGTCATTCACTTTTGCGGGAAACTGATTTTTTATGAATGATCCGTGTCCGTGACACCACCTTCTTGCTCAGAGGCTTTGGACCGAGCCTGGTGGCTCCCGCCACTTTTGATAGTTAAGACTGTCTATGAGAGATGCTCTTGGTCAATCATAGGAAAGCTTGGTTGTTCTCTAGTAACCATCTATAAGTTTTTCAGGCTACTCATAGGTAACCGTAAAAAAACAGGCAGATAAACGATGGTAACTTACAATAGCAATCAGTCAAGTCTTACAATTCTAAACCAATAACATCACTCATTGACAATTTAAGCAACCAAGTTACTGACAAAGTAAATGAATTTACACTGATGCAATAGACTCATGACTCATGCATGGACGAAAACATTTTCTTCCTCCAGTTCTCAGTCAACGATTGAAAAAGTAAATTATCTAAGTCAACAAATCAGATCAATTCGAAAATTATTGGATTTACACGACACGTGCTAACTGAATAATCCTTTGATGAAATCTTTTCTATTCTCAACGACTGGTTCAGGCTGGGATTTCGTTTTCTTCTTTTTACTACTGAGGATCTCACTTTCAGTTTTACGTTGCTCGTAATTCATTTCTTTCGATGTGCCCTCCGCTTTCTCTTTGTTCTTTTTCTTATTTAGTTTCTCACTACGATCTACGTTCAATGCAAAACTGCTTGCTTCTCGTTTTGCTTGAGCCACTACCATTCGTTGCTTCTGCTTCTGTACAGCTCTTTCGTATGCCAGTCTCTCGCAAAGGTGTACCCATTTGAACCTAAAACAAGTAAAAATAATTGGATAAAGTAAGTTTATTGGAAACGCAGATCAATTCCAATGGGGCTCTTGCAAAACTTTTACTACGGGTGATGGAAGAATTGATTCTTGCATAGAAACCTGCAAAAATGACGATGAGTACACTTAAAAAATCACATAATTCACTATCAGAATCGGGCTTGATGGCGGAGCGACGCAGGTATCATGGGAAATTCCTCTCTAATTGTGACATATCTCTGTGTTTCCGTAGAGAAAGTGACAAATTCTCCGTAGACAGAAATCTCCGGTGATACCTGCGGAGCTCTGCCATTACGATCTTGCCTTTACAGCTGTTATCTGGGTTTAATACAGAGTTTAAGACTTAAATAGTGTGATTTTCGTGATTCTCGTGATTTTCGCTGGTTTTTACATCAGATTCAACAGTTCATTTGACTATAGCAAAAGTTTGCGAGAGCCCCAATATGCCATCCAGAACCAAGTTATGGAGCCTCGGGATTTCAAGCAAAGGCATGGATATTAGCTATAAATGTCAACGGTCATAACACAGTGAGTAAAATTTACCCTCTCAGGTGTGTTTTCTGACTGCGCCTGAACGGCGGTCGCCGTTTATGACAACAACAAAAATACACCACTACTGACACAGAATAATACAATCAGAAAAGAAACTACAATAAGAGCCAATGGAAACATTTTTTTGGTCTTTTTAGGTGACTTTTTGAGATGGCGGACATATCTCTGTCTCAGTCTTTTGCATTGCTCCAGAAATCTGCCGCTCTGGGCCACGGCCCATGTGGCCCGTGCCTAAATCCGGCGCTAACAACAGTGGCGTAGTGTGCACTTTGGCAACATAACATTTTGTTTATTCAACCTCATGCACAAGATTGAATTCCAGGGTACCTACTTAACACGCAATAATTGGATCTTTATGATGGGCTTAAATGGATGAAGTGAAACAAGCCTAATTGCATGCTACGCTACCGGTGTGCTGCAGTCAGCTGTCAGACTTAGAAGGATGGTTTGAATTTAAGTGATAGCTACCAAGGTAATGATTAAATAATAAAAATATAATAAAACAAAGGAAAAAGGGAAGTTAAGCTTGACTCACCTGGGTAAATATTTCATGTTCCACATGCAATCGTAGAATTTACTCCTTTTTTTCCCTCCGATTAGTTTGTTGTTTAGGTGAGTTGCTATTTGCTTTGCTGTTTTCTTGCGAAGAAATTCTACCCATCCTTCCTCAAAATGTTTTGATGGCTTCTTCTTGTTAGAATGAGCTGTGAATGAAAAGGGCAAAACTCTCATTGTCAAACAGATTATAGACAGGCAACTTTAGAAGTCTTGAAATGACAAATAGAATCACCTCATGACTTGCTTGGTGCCTACCTACTTAAAAATCAGAATAAAATTAAGAGTCCCATGGAAAAAAGGTTATAACAAAATTCTTTACTAGGAGCACCAACATAACGCTCTATGCAATTAAACGGAGTTAACCACATGAACGAATTCAAAGGGGAAGTTCCATCCTGCATCAGCAGCGAACATGCAGCTTCGCTGGCATTCCAATCCGTTCCCATAGATTCCTCTACTCTTTTTCCCCTCGTCAACTCACTCATCTGCATGGAGCCTTCAACGACTCATTTTACAGGGATCTATGATGTCTCTAACTCTTTTAGCCTCTGTGAGAGCCTACAACCAACGAACTCGTTAAGCTCGGGTCCGTACGAATGCCCTAATGAAAGTTTTCATCAAGGGACTCTATTTGAGCCCTGAGTGGAATGAAATAGGTCCAACCTGACAGTGGCCATAGTAATTTAATTGAGCTCCCAGTTCCTTGTCGAGAATCACTTGCTGAACACTTTGGTACAAGGTGCCGTAGATTTGCCTCAGTCTATGAGAACATATTTGATGATTTCCCCCAAAACGGCAATCCTGGCTAAATTAATCTACGAAAAATTTTAAAAAAATCTGGACTCACGGTTTTTGGCAGGTTGTAAAAATATTCTGCCTATTTTTCCATAAACTTCCAAGAGTTCTCGCAGCTTGGTGACTGTCATGTACTTAGGTATGGTCGAGAGATAAACGATTCCTTTAGAGCGCTTTTTCACAGAGGCTTCCATTCTGAATTAAATGACTTGCGAAAAAAAATGAGATCATACATAAAATGACTTCGAAAGTGCGCACGGACGAAAGTCTATAAGATGGTAAGGATCTAAAATAAAATAAGGGTATTTCACGTTTTTCAATAAAGAAAACAAAACGGCATGGCTGTCAAAGTAAACATCAACCAGCACCAATCACCAGCTGTTGAGTTGGTGTCAGCAACAAGAAAGTGCTACACTCTGCGAGCTGATTACAAAATATACTGTTCAAATAGTACGCTTATTCTCTGATAGAGTGCAGTATATACATATAAACAGTTGTGCTTAGAAAATGCATATGTGGGTAGTTGAAGGCTTATTAGCTGATTGGTTGACATGCTGGAACTCTGAAAGTTCTTTACGGGGAGTACCAACACGAGATATCTAGAGCCCCTTGATGATCTTGGATTAATAGAAAAAATAGCTTGAAATGATTTTCTTGAAAGCTTTGATTTTGTCCTCATGACTAGTACCTACTTTCACCCCGCAAAAAAATCTAGTGACATCGCGCCTGCGTTATACCAGTCATACCCAAAAATATAGCTCAAAATGCCAATATAACAAAATTTATCCATTAAATTTTCTGAGATATTTTCCAACACGACAGGTGTTCAGTGTTTTTACGCTCCGGCGCGGCGCGGCGTGGTGGCTCATAAAGCTCGCAAAAATGCGATTTAATTCGATTTAATGCGATTTAATGCGATTTTCCGCTGTTTTCGGAGAAATTGAGATTTTCGTGGCAACGCTCATTTAAAACGATTTCGATCGTCCATTGCAAGCATCTAGTGTTCCAATATTTTATAGAACTTGGTAGTTGAGGATTTTTGGGTCACTGACTTCATGTTTGGGTTCAAATTTGCTTCAAACGTGATTCAAACATACTTTTTGGGGTTTGGTGCACACATTTTGAGATATTCACACTATTCACAGGTTTAAAATTATGCCAAGATCAAGTCATTACCAACGTTATTTTGAGCCCCCCCCCCCCCCCCCCCGGCGAATTATTAAACAAACATACTTTTACGAGCAGTCGCTCAGTAAAAATAATATACCTAATGGAGCTGTTGCAAACTTTTGCTACAGGCTTATTAATAGTTGATAATGGGGTGATAGCCAATAAACATGACGATTAGCGCACTTAAAAAATCACGAAATCCACTCCTAAACTCACAAAATATGCTTTTAAACGCGAGAACGTAATGGCGGCCGGGGCCGCGGTTTTCATTGGGGTTCCCTATCTTTAATCAGCGTCATCTACAAGAGGTGTTCTCGCAACACCACACAAGAAGAAGAAGGAGCATACAATTGCCATAAGAAAACCGCGGCCTCGGCCGCCATTACGGTCTCGCATTTAAAAGCATTTTGTGAGTTTAGGAGTGGATTTCGTGATTTTTTAGTGCGCTAATAGTTATTTTTACAGGGTATTACCCCATAATCAACTATTAATAAGCCTGAAGCAAAAGTTTGCAACAGCTCCATTAGTGACTTTATGATGAGGAGCAAAGATACTTGTTGGCAAAAAACCAAACAATACTGCGCACTAAGTACCTACGTGCGAGAGAAGTACCTAAGTACCTGAGGCCAAGAGTTACCCCGGTGGGTGGCTATAAGCCCAAGTTACTCCGAATGACCTCACTAATTTTACACCTATTGCTACAGTGATTTTATTCTTTTGCGATAGTATACTGTGGTGTGGTGCATCTAAAATCCACACTCCTATATATATATTCATCAATAACAGAGAAAAAACAGAATTGGAAATTGAGTGTATATAACTTACCGAGTATTTGTCGTTTTTTTCTAAAGTACTTATTCCCTGGAATCCCTTTGAACCCTGTTTTCCCTGGAATTTCGCGGGTTTTTCGAGGGGGGGGAGGCAGAGGCTCACTGACCAACGTCTGAAAGTAGGTTGGAGAGGGGTGTCAAGGTCCATATTTTGTCAAAATTTCCTAAAAAACCGAACGAATTATCTTTTTCTAGGGAAACAGTGCGAATACCCCCTGAGATCCCCATTCCCCCTCCCGGCTACGCCATTGCATGACCAATGACCATATACCATGGATACCACCCCTAAATTGTCGATACTTATTTTTCGATACAATTCCATCCCAGTGATAATGGTAGCTTGTGCAATTTGACAACACTGACAACATTGACAACATTTGAATGATTATAAAACAAGCGCTTCTCCAGGAGACTGTCAGCCTCCACAAGAATTCATTATTTTACCCAAGTGTACTCGGAAAAATTGCATGGGTGCCAAATCGCACAAGTATCGCCACTCACTGATGTTCCATCTGCAGCTTGCACTTCCTTTTTAGTTTCCAGTTTTAGTCTTTGAGCATTTGTTTAAGGCCCCTACTCCCGCCCCAAAAGTTCCGTTTTCCTTTTGAGGGAAAAAAAAAAAAAAAAAAAAAAAAAAAAACAACGCTCGAATCAAAACTTTACCATTGTTGCGCTTGAATTGAACCATCCGAACAAACCATCTCTTGACTCTTGACCAAGTAGTGCAAAATATCTGAATATCATACAGATCTTCAATTCTCCACTTGTTTCCTCTGCTTCTTCCTTCTTTCTTCAGATTGATGAGCTATTTTTACTTTGGTCCACTTGTGACACGCCTTTGCTTCAAGGGCACGAGAGCTCAGAGAAAGAGAGAGAGAGAGAGAGAGAGAGAGAGAGAGAGAGAGAGAGAGACCGGAGATGAGGGGGAGGGAGAAAAATACGAGGCTACTTTTTTATGATTCTGTATCGCAATTGATCAAAATCATTTCCTTTCTATAAAGCAATTTATATTATCATCACTCATGCTCAGTCCGCGAATATCTGGTTACAAAAGTGAAAATGCCACCGACTCAACAGTTATAAGCGTAGGTATTTTATTTAATGGAGGATAAGAAGTGTCAGTTGACTAAAAAGCGGGTGTTGTAAAGTTGTCTGATGTTTTCGGAGCTCACACGCACTCCTGTGGTGCTTTTACTCGTTGCCTCTTCGTACAGACTCTCTTGCAAATTGATACCCCCCCCCCCACATTTCCACGCAGACGGTAGGCGCACACCCATTGCCCATTCTCGCCTGCAATTCCAGCGCCTGTGCGTTTGCCATTTGCCTCAATGTCACACTTGTCAGAAATTTCCTTCCATTGGATGCACTCTCCTGTTCCTATAAGCATGAATTATTGAGAGCGGCGAAAACCGCGCATAGACGGGAATTTATTTAGCGAAATGAAAATATGTTTATGTAATATGTATGTGGGATTGTGGGGTATATTACGTAAAGGTGATTTTGTAGAAAATTCTGAGAGGTTAGAGTAAAAAATAAATTTTTCTACCGACGATTTTTTTTTCTTTTTTCGACGAAGGAAGTTTTTAGAACTGTCCTCTCTCATGGTTGAAAAGGGATACCTATGTGAGATTGTGAGCCTCTACTTTTAAACTAGAAGTGGTCTCTGAAATGAGTTAGTATATATCTCTGCGTCAGGCAAACGTCGACTACAGCTCGTTTCAGAAGTGTGCGGGATGGACCCCAACCGATAATCTTTGAAATTTGCCCAACGTTATTTCTCATGCCGGGTACTTATGAAAATGAATGACATTGAATTTGAGCCACGCGTTTTCACTGAACTAACGGCGATTTCAAATCAAAAAGTTAAAGTTACAGGCAAGTTTTGTTTTGAATGAGTGAAAATAGAAAATTCTCCAAAAATTATCGATGACAATGAGCCCCGCCCACACTTCTGGAACAAGCTCTGATATGCGGAGTCTTACACGAATAAGTGTAAAATTGTCACATTTATTTCTGTTTTTGTTTTGTATTAAAACTGCTTCGAACTTTCCCTCCCATTAGCTCGCTTCAAGCTCTTACAACCGCGTGCATCAAAGACTCAATATGGAAATTTCCAAAGGTGGGTCCACTAATACTTGCATTGTGTTTGTGAGGAAACCCTTGCGTTGGCTCATATTTAATTAAAGAAAAAATCCATTTAAAAAAAAAAAAAAAATCGTTTCGGTTTCTTTGATTTGTAATTTTCATTTCTAAAATAGGGGCTGCGAGAAAGAAAAGAAGACAAACTTACTTTCCAATCGACCCTTGTATACAAATAGCAAGGAGGACAAGTTTAACTTTCGAGAGACGATGATGATCATTGCAAAGTGACGCTATACATCCCCTTTCCCCTCCCCTACTAATATAAGTAAATTAGCCTTCATTCGTACTAATGAACGAGCTCACCTTCGGGCAAAAAGACCCGTGCCAAGCTGAATTCGATCGTCGAGGGAAAATTTCGATTATCAGGTGCAGAACGTCGTCTTAAATACTCTTATAGCAAAAATATTGACTTTATACAGCCGAGCGTAAACACGTCATTGATTTCACATTTTGATGACACTTTGACACTTTAAAACCTTGGGATTTGCTGCTTGCCTGAATGGGGCTCTTGCAAAATTTTGCTGTCAGCAGATGAGTAGTCCAATATGATGTAAAAATAACCAGCGAAAATCACGAAAATCAAACTAAGAAAGTCTAAAATTCAGTAATAAACTCGCACATAACTGCTATAATGGCAAGTTCGTGATGGCGGTTCAATGCAGGTATCATGGGAGTTTCCTGTCTATTATGTCACTTTATCTGTACGAAAACATAGAGATACGACTCAATTATTTAGAAAGTAATCTCCCAAGATACCTGCGTCTCTCCGCCATAAAGCTCGATTCTGTAAGTGAATGTCGTGATTTTTTAGTGTACTCATCGTCATTTTTACAGAATTTTATGCAAGAATCAACCCTTCAATCACCTGTAACAAAAGTTTGCCAGAGCCCCATTGTAGGTATGCTTTATTTTACATGCTGTTTAGATCAATTTTGAATAAACAAACTGTTTTAACAAGAAAATTACGATGGCTGCAGGATTTTATATTATTTATTTCAATTATGCGATAATGAGGCGAAACTCCTTTGCGAATTAGGTTCAAGAGTGAGGGGAAGGGAGGGTGTCTGTGTCCATATTCCATAACTCATTATTTTGTTTTTGTTTTTGTTTTTGTTTTTTTTTTGTTTTTGTTTTTGTTTTTGTTTTGTTTTGTTTTTTTTTTATGGTTCTCAGAGATTAAATATGGATTCAGGGAACCACAAAAGGACCGAACTTTTCCATTTTAGATCGAAAGGTAATAAGGAAGCCATTTTTTTCTTTTTTCTTGTCTCTTCTGTTCTTTACTTTTCTGAGTCCTTCTCCAAAAAATTGGAGGCTTGAGCCCCCAGAGACAGCCGATGATTCTTATCTCCGCACTCAGTGCTTCCAACTTCCGCCCCCTGCTATGATTTTTGAATGGTTAATTGCATGTAGTAATAGAAATGATACTTTGTATAGGTATTTATTTACATATCTTCAGAGCGGCTACTTTTTGAGTTTTTGGTGTATCCAAAAACAAAGATAATTAAGCGCCGATAGCAGTAGGTGAACCAACACCTGATTCAACATTTTTAAATAAATTTGCAACCTCCAATTTATGAAACAAGAAACGAAAATAAGAAATTAGAGCAAACCACCTAACTCGGTATCGCTTTAATATTTGGAAAGATATAAATTAAATGTTAAATTGCGAATTCCTGTTAGCACCTTCAAGAATTTGTTTCAAATTTCTTTGTTTTTCAGTCCCTTGTAGAAGAATACCACAAAAATTCGACGCTGTGCGATAACGATCACTCATACCGCGGCCGCTACGCTCGCACCATGCCCGATGCCGGTCGCGTTGCGTCTTTGCAAAATGAAGGCGCAAAGTCATTACTTTAGACCTTGAAGACCCGCATAGTGCCTATATCACAACCTTTTTAAGCCAACATCCAGCGCGCAGGGCACGATCTCAAAATGACTTCCGCTATTTTCCGACCAATTTTTAAAGTTTGTCCCACGAATTATTTAATCATATTAATGAAGACCATAGTACCGACTTGGAAGCCTTAAGGGCGTACCGCGTGAAGACGTTCCATTATTTTTTTTTTTATTTTTTTATTTTTTTAAATTTGTAAACGCCTGAGGTCATCGATCGGAAAAAAGCGGACGGTTCTTCCGTCACTGTAGAGCTTATTTCAGAATCGTCCGGCGGGACCCTCCTCGGTCGATATAATCTTTGGCGCGAACTGTCAATTTCCATTCCTTCAAAGCATAACAATTCGTCTTGCATTTTTTGGTTTCACGGCGTTCTTAAATCTAAAGCTCAAATTAATTTCCAATCATATCCACCATATAGGATAAGAAATTCCTTCGGAAAAATACCAAAGATTATCGGCTGAGGCCCGCGCGCCCGTACTTCTGAAATGAACTCAATACGGTATAGTGAGCAGAGGCGGCTTGTACGATTAGGCAACCATGCGATTTTTTCATTCAAACTATGAAGTACATCAATCGATTTTTGAGGAGGCCAACAGCCTCTTGCCAGTCTTGCCTCCTGTCAAATCGATTGTTTTACATTCAAATAATGGAGGGGAAAACATTATTGCCAGTGGCGGCTCGTGTAGTTTGGCAACCAGGTGTTTTGCCATTTAAACCTTTGCAAATTCATCGATTTCTTGGGAATGCAATGCACCTCCTAAAGATCGATTATTTTACATAGGTTTAAATGGAGAGGATCCATTGTTGCCAAATTGCACGAGCCGCCACTGATTATTGTCTGGAAATCGTATAGGAGCCGCCACCGTTCCCGATGTAGAAAAGACCCTTTGCTTTGCTCTCTGAGTCTCTGTGGTGGTCAAGCGGCCTTTATTTGAAGCTAAAACCATGAATTCTATGCATGTGGCCAATAATATTGTTTTTTCAATCATTAAATTTTCGGACAGCGTTTTCACATTAGGTCAATTTGTAAGGAAGAATAAACATGAAAAATAAAAAGAGCTATTGTCACTCCACCAAGATCGAGCACGACAGCACGTTGACGCACTTGTGGACGTGTCTGTCCCGACTATCATTTTTTATACCTGAAGTTTACGATCAAAATATCGCGAGTCAAGATCTACAGAGCCTGTTTTTGCCAAATTCGAAGTCATTTTATGAAATAAAAGAAATCTTGCCTTTCCTTTCTTTTATTTTTCTTGTTCCTTTTCTTTTGCTCCCCTCTTAAATCCCTCTCCATCGCAACACGTTCGAGAGGGAAAACCTTGCCCCAGTTTTTTGCCCACTTAAGCTATCAACATATTTTTTAATTATCTATTAAAGATTTTTTTCACAAAAGTGGACTAAAATTATAGTCTCTTTCACACTGATGTATCGGGATTTGTTGTTCTGCTTTTACATTCAATAGATGCAAAGGTTACGCTCTGCATATAATGTGTTTCGTGTCTGACGTTCAGTCGTTCCACAGTTATTTGACGAATGGGATGACCCTTTGTGTGTAGCAACGATACTCATTACTCATGCAGGGGTTCAACCAGCTGATCTGGCATTTTTCTTACTACCACTATCTAATGTCACTTTATTCATAAAAACAAAAACGTCAAAACTATTATTATTCGTTGATAAATCTATACAACAGTTCAAAACTGTGTCATTTGAAAGAAAATTTGAATATTTTTTTCTATCGCGGAGGGAGGGGGAGCCCCCGGACCTGCCTAATATCACTCGGTGATGTCCTCCAGCCCCTCCAGGAACCAATAAATGTTCGGTACACACGGTCCCCGAAAGATGCTGGATGATGAGCGTTTACGTACTTACGTGTGGTTTTAAATGGCCTTAGGTAGGTGCTCACCAATCATCTGGGGGCAGGACCATCTATACCGAACATTTATTGAGCCCAGGGGGGTGATCACGGAGGATCGTTTCGTTTCGGTATCGTTATCGTTATCGTTTGCATTAAATCAAATGGGCTTGCTTCTGCGCAACTCGATCGCGCAGGTGATCCCCTCCTCACCTCTTCCTACTTCAAACGATCGAGTAAACGACAGCCTCCAACTCATCGCTTCCTTTCGACCATTTCGATCGTTACGAGAGGCTCAAAACGATTCGATCAGTTGAGCCACCCATAAGGTTACACGTAAACGATAACGATAACGAAAACGAAACGAAACGATCCTCCGTGATCACCCCCCAGGTCTTCCATTGGGGTTCAACAACCCCCCCCCCCCTCTGAAAATTCTGCGGGCGCCCATACACATTTCGACCGTTTCAACGTAGACAGGTCGGGTTATTTTGGGGGACCTACCAATGGTTCTACACTAAACATTGTCAGTAAAGGGCGGTTCTATGACTTCGCGGCCCTTTGGAGCAGCAACCTTTAGCTACTCTGGCCACGTACGGGTATGGCGGATCACGCGACAACAAATTCAGTCGGCGCGGAGCGCACAAGACCCATTCATGGAGGTGAATAATTGAGTGGCACTGGCGAGTAGCGATGGGACCGCGACGGAGGGAGATCAGGTGAATCTCCTGATTAGAGTCAAAAGAGTGCTCTGATAATGAGTCGTGAGCCGATGTGGGGGGGGCGAGGGGGAGGGGAAACAGCGGCGGCATACGGCTTGCGGAGATGGAGCGTCGAACGGACTGTGCTTCGACCCCTCCTTCCACCGATGCGAAGATGTGCTGAAATGTCTGGAAAGCCGAAAGATATTTTTCTCATTTCTTTCTTCCTTCCTTTCTTTCTTTCTTTCTCTTCATCTCCCATTCACCGATCTACTCCCCTCTCTCTCTCTCTCTCTCTCTCCCTTCATCTGATTATGAGCGTGTAAGAGTGTGTGTATGAGAGAGAGAGAGAGAGCGAGAGAGAGGGAAAGAGAAAGAGAAATGAGTGAGAGAGACCCGCTTTGCTGCGGAGCCTCCGAGTGGAGTTCGGACTCCGGAGTCAGTCGGCAAGTCAGAAATTATTCAGAAGGTGAGTTGATGTCACTCGAGGCAGGCGCGCGTAGTGTGCCGAGCATCGAACATCGTACGTAAAGAAAAAGAAAAAAAAACCTGCCGCTCTTTTTTATTTTTCGTGCTTCTTCCCCACTTTAGTGTGTTTTTAATTTTTCTATTCCTGTTTTCTCGTTCTCGCTCCCGCTCTTCGCTTATAGTGTCTCTGTTTACATCAGTGTTTCCAGGTGGGATTCGCCGTCAAGACTGTTCCGTCCGTGTTTCTCTCCCGTTCGGAAAGGTGTTTCGCTCCCCCCTTTAATCGTCGTGTAATTTGGATTTACTCTTTTATTTCTCGTAACAGCACAGTGTGCTAATTTACCAAGTGTTTTTCCCCCCTTCCTTATTTTTTATTTTTATTTTTTTTACCCGCGGGTTCAATCCGTCGAATTTGTTCCCGAAAAAAGTTTGGTTGTCACCGCCCTACGAAACGTTGAAAGTAACGGGGAATTGATATAGGAGAGGTATAAATTGATAAAAAAAAAAAAAAAAAATAAGGCTCGACAGCCGAAAATCAATTATCCAAAACACCTGCCAATTCTTTTTCGCTTTGTTCTGTGGAAGTGTTTTATTTCGTGATAATTCTTCTTTGTTTTAAACCTGATCTTTCCTAAGTTCTATTCAGTTGCGATTCGTTCTCTTTAATCGCTTGTTTTAGTGTGAATCAGTTGGTGCAATTTTTAATCTGATTTTGTGTCTGATCTAGTGCCAAGGAGTTTTGATTATATTCCTGCAACACTTAACGGTACGTTCCATTTTTTATCATTCTTCTTTCAACGGTTTAACCTCACTTCTTTGCACGTTGAGCGCGCGGCACAGGTGCAAAACAATGATTATTGATTATCATATCTTATCACTGCAAACAACTGGACTCGACCTATGTGCCTCCAGCAAATAATTATCATGTAGCAAAGAGTTAGCTGTTATCATCACACGCAAGTCACTGCATCGTAGATTCGTAGCGTCAGTATCAATTACTAATAAATCATCTGAAAGCATTAGTCGTAATTTTCTCTCGTTAGATGATAGTACATGCGTCTGAAAAACAACATACTTTCTACGCCTACGAGACAATATTGTGCTAGACTATGCAATTTTCGGCAATTTCTGCTAAATCCCCTTCCCCTTTTTTGGATATTACTTTGTGTTGGTACCAATCATACTGTTGGACAATTGGACCTCGTGGTTTTCATTTTGATACTCAAATGTCGAGTAGTAATTACAAACTTAGTTTTTGAACGTTGGAAGGAGGCTGCACCTCACTTATGTTTTAAATCATAAAACCCTCATTAGTTTCCATGAATTTACTTATAATTTTATTATTTTTTCTCATTAGTTTAGGAGGAATCTTCTTATTTTTCTTATCATTGCAGTGGTTTATTATTTGACAGCAGGAGCAAACCCTAGTAAAATATCGAATTTGCAGGTGTGCCGTGAACTCACGCTAATTCAACTTTTTTTTTGCATGGTTAAAAATAAGTGAAATGCAAAGCTGTCCAATTGCTCCAATATCAGAAATTAAATACAGTTTTCATTACATACAGGGAGTTTTTTACAGGTTTTTACTAACACTACCTGATTTCTAGTTTTTAGTTTCCGTTCTTATCTAAGCATTGGATTTATCAGGAAGAGGTTTTGGATCACAGACCCTAGATCCCTAAAGCTATGCTTACCCATGTCGGTCTAAGTAGCTTGTGACTGAGGAAAAGGGCAAAAAAGTTGCCCCCCCCCCCCGGTTTTTGACGACAACTTTATCTCCCAATTTTTTTCCAGCAATTTCAAGCAATAGTCCATAAAGCGTAAAAAAAAAGAGTGAAAAAGTATTGTTTAAAGATCCTGATTCCGTTTGGAAAATGCTACTGCCTATCCGGAGTTTCCACCCTAGAGAAGTTGGTCAGCCGGGGCCTGGATGGTGGTGGCGTCAGGTGGTGATGAAGGGTCCATGACCTTTGCCCTAAAAATAAACAGAAGGGTTCTTCACTGGTCCAGTCCAGTCGCCAAGAGGGTTAGACGACAAAATATATAAATGTCTGGAACTGGAACGTGTGGAGTGCTTTCGATCGATTTTTGGAAGTGATTTATTCCAGGTGTCGTGAATTCCCGCAGAATGAATAAAGTTAGGTACCCGTACCCTGAAGAGGGAAAGTGAAAAAAAAGAAGGTCAAAGATGTATTCACTGGCGTCAGTCGATCACAACAAGCCCTAAACTGCTTACACCTTCACACAAATCGAGAGCGTACAAAATTAGAATTTTTTCAGATCCACTCGCGACGAATGAGATGTAATCAGATCCAGAGCTGCCACCCACCATAGGTATAACAACCGCGAATAAAATATTGCAGGGGCATGGGATGAGTGGGATGCAATTTTTTTTCTTCTTTCGTATTCACTGTTTAATCGGCGTGAATCCTTGTAAAAAATGCATTCTGGGGAAATCCTTTTTTTTTTCTTTTAAAATTTTGTAACAGAAAAGCCAAGGACCTATATCTCTCGATAAGTAGCGTCCAGCAAACTACTCAGCCCTAGAAACTGTTCTATACGTTCTGCTAGAAGGCTCTGAAGTGAAATTTGTTTCAGGGCCAAAATTTCGTGGTGACCCTAAAAGCGTCCCAGAATCTTTTTGCTCAGATCTATGTTTTACGCCCGAGTACGCGCCGAGTTTTTCTTTGTTCTTTTTTTTTAATGAAACTTTTGATCTTCGATATCTCGTTTACAAGAATGTATATCGACGCGTCGTTTTCGCCAAACTACTTAACTTTTAACGACCTTTCGAATAGTGTATTCCAAGGTAGGGCTCGCCATTCGAAAAAGTTCAGAAATGCTCCCGTCCCATCTGCAAAATCCCCAATTCCAACTCCTCTCAATTTCGAAAATATTTTTCAAAGAAAATTGCTGCAAAGAAACTGGGGGACGTGCCCCCCTCCCCCCTGAGAAGCCTCAAAGTTTGCCTTTTTTCTATCGAAAATAGCCCGAAATTGCTTCCACCAACGCTTCAAATTTCAACATTTCACAGGCGTGCCCCCCCCCCAAAAAAATTTTCTGGATCCGCCACTGCTCAGGGCATTGAAAAGAAACACAATAATAAGGTACAGGCTACAATCTACATCATGCCAAATCAAACTTATCAAACAAACGTACACCGAAATAAATTAAACAATTAAAGTGAATAAGGTCGAATTATTGGAGGTGCATGGTGCACTCCCTCAAATCGATCGATATTTTAATTGGACGAAATGCAGCATTGCCAGTTTTCACGCTACGTCGCGTTGCGTCATTGATCAGGCGTTTTTACGTTTTCACCCAACAAAATCGTGTATATGTCTTTGTCCCGTTTCTGGAACTGTGCACAATCTTTATCTGCATTAGAATCTGGGGAAAAAAAAAAAAAAAAAGGCAACCCCGATCTCAGAGAGGGAAGGTCTATCAAACCCTCCCTCTCTATCACCCCCCCCCCTTTCTGCTCCTCGTTCATAGTTCTCAGGTCAGCGGTCTAGACGTCGAATCTATGGACGTTCAACGCCTCTTGCGAGATCGAGGAGTGACTGTAGTAATATGAGTCGACGGACTAACAATGAGAGCGACGCGCTGTGTGAGGCGAAGTCTTCCGAAAATTAAATAATCGTTCACTTACATATTTTAATTGTTCCCTAGTACAAGCACAATTACCTTAGAGCCATTCATTATACAGCCGCGCACTTTATTAACCTGTCACATGGTTGCCTTGTCGCTTAGTTACAGAAAAACCCGCTATAATGTCCCACGTACAACTGCAAAAGTTTACTAATCTACAGCTCTTCGAACATAGCAGTAGCCAGGAATTTGTCTTTCTCTCTCATTGTCCATTTGAACGCATATGTTAGAGAAGGATGGCTATAGAGACTAGTCAAATGACTGCAGCCCCTGTTTCTGTCCTTTTCTAGCACATGCATTCAAATGGTTAAAGAGAGAGAAAGACTATAAGTCCTGGCTACAGCTCCACCAACACATCTTTCGTGGTTCATTATATGTTTATTAAATATAATTATAAACAGCCAATAAAAATTGTTATCATAAGTCATGTTTTTACCTACCACCGCGCCCCTTCCCCCTTTCCCCATCAAGTGTGCGTCTTGGTCCTTGCAAAGTATTTACGTTATATGTATAACATAAAGTTGCGTAAGTTAATGTTGGTCTTAGCTAAGGAGTGAATTACCGCGAGAGTATAGTCGGAGCCCAGCTCCGAATCATCGTTAAAAGTAACAGTAAACTCACAACAAATACGGATCATGGCTGGCATCAATGAGGGTGCTTTACAAATTACCTTCATGCTTGCCAAATCGTGCAGAGAAATCCTCACATTTTATTTTGAGGTGGTACCATCCATACCTTGAGGGCTAGTGGCGAACATTAGGATCATAATCAGATTGATTCGGTGATGATCGAATCGATAGTGTGCAGTCTTATGCGGAGAGGCAATTTGAATTCCAAAAGAAAAATGCCTTTAAAAAAAACCCCTACCAGTACAAGGGTTATATTATTATCTAGTCGAAAGCGCCTCATAATCCAATTGCCATACGAACTATCAGCGGCGTATAGCCAGGAATTGTATAGTGAGTGGGAGGGGGGGGGGGTAATAATTGTCAAGGGAGTGAGGGGGAAGATTCAAGGTTGAAATTCGGTGAAGTTTCTTTGAATATGCAAAAAAAACTACCTTTTAGTACAGGGCAAAATTTGGTGTCGGTACTGTCACTACGAATATAATTTTATAAATAATACAATTTCTATTCTAAAGGCGTTAATCGAAAAAATCGAGCCTTTAGGACTCTTATGATTTCTCGCTTGATTTATTTAACTATTAAAGCTCAGCAAAATTGGTTGGAAATCGAGATGGTTAGGCCAAACTCTCTGCTGGCGCGCGCATTCAAAAGCCTAATTCCCCCCCCCCCCCCCGATTCATGTCCAGCCCTCAAAACAAAATTATTATTCATCAAGGCCAAAAGCCTAGAAAAGAGGCAGGTGGCGGCATCTATAGGAAAAGAATCTCACATCAGGGTGGTGTGCACTATGGTCTGAGATCGAAAAAAAGTGGCCAAAAATCCAGTGAAAAATAGTCATCAAAAATCATCGTTTTCGACCTTTTAAGGTTAATTTAAGACTTTATGGTGACACTTTCAAGTTTAAATTACTTGTTAAAAGTGTTCTCTGTAATTGAATTTGGTATTAAAAGTTTTTAAATGACGAATTTATGGGAAATTCACTTTCTGATTTTTGGCCACCTTTTGACGATCTCAGACCATAGTGGTGTGGAGCCACCTTTAAATGAGTATTTTAGAATATTCTGCACAGTAGCACAATCCGGCAATCATGGTGATATACACGGTTGCCTGATTCTCCTCTGAATTACCATACTTTTACATTGATCTATTTGGATAAAGATTCGTATAATTATCCTCCAAATGGCAACACTGGTGATGTATATAGTTTACCGTATGAACCGTGTTCTTGGGCGTTTTGACTCTCTATGAGCAGCTTGACAACAAATCAAAGAATCGTCGTCGGCAGCGCTGCCAGATTGTGCCTAAATTTAAAATATTTACTTCGATTTTGAACGGAACGAAAATTTAAATATATTCCTAAGTTTGACAACATCGGTCGTTATTCGACCATGCGTCCGTGTGTATTTGTAAACGAGTGTGAGTAAAGATAGTTGAAGAGTTAAGACGGTCGGGTCGTAGGCAAGAAAATGAAAATAACTTTCTTGAAACCTTATAATTATAACTCGTCAAGTACCAAGTACCTCGGCCATTATTACCCCATAGGTTATCCAACAAGTTACAACTATTTACCTGCGTTGCCGGCTCAACCGCGGCCCTCTACGTCATTTTTGCATCAATAAAGCGTTTAGTTTTGACGTCACGTAGCTTTGGATCAGTGGCGTAGCGTGTGATTTGGCAACTTTGCAGTTCGCCCATTGAAACCTATGAAAAATATCGAAGTATTGGGTGTTCAATGAACACTTTCGCATTCGACCTTTTACGTGGGTTCAATTGGGTACAGAACAATGTTTCCAAACTGCACGCTACGCCACTGCTTTGGATTATCTCTCGCGGTATCTAGCACCATGTATATAATTGTAAATATCCGTCTTAAGTTTGTGTAGAAATACATAGAAATTTGCGCAAAACAAAGAAATAAATCAAGGAAATAAGTATACATTTATCTTTGAACTTATTTCTTGTTTGTGTTGTTATAGTTCTAGCTGTACATCAGCCCATAGTTTGAATTATCGAAAAACTTTAGAAGTGGCGTAGCGTGCAATTTTGCAACGTTGTACTGTGTTGATTCAAACCCATGTGTGCGGAGGTGTTCACCGAACACCTATATTAGTTCGATCTTTTTCATGGGTTTAAATGGATGAGTTGCGACGTTGCCAAACCACTGTCTGGTACCGTCACCAGAATTCTGGTATTTGCACCATATATGTATAGCTCTTTAAAATTACGAGGAAATACTGGCAGTGTGAGCATAATCACATAAAGTAACACCAGCATTTTCTGGTTCAAGTACTAGACTCTCCTCGGTTGGCATATCGTTGTACTTCTGGTAAATATTTTTAGAATTCAGGAATTATTTTTTCAGTGTAGAACTATGCTGTTTAATCCAGTATTTTTTGGAGCAGCCTGTCGGCCGTCGATGCACATTGCACGCATCTCTAATGACGCAAGGCTGTACGAAACTTAATCTGTGTAATTTCTTTTGGTTAGTCTAATTGGTTCGTGAGAAGCGATGATACCCAAAAAAAAAAAAAAAAAAAAAAAAAAACGGAAGAGGAAGAAGGAAAAAACAATAATAAAAGGTGGATAAAAGAAAGCTGATAATGAGGTCACAAAGATCCAATTTTCACTGACCCAAATCCAGTATCGATCTGCGTGATCGTGTTTTTTGATTCGGCGGTTTCGGACTCGGATCGCAGAGATTGGGTTTTAATTATAGAGGACACTACTCTATTTCCTTCGAAAAAAAAAAGAAAAAAAACACCACGAAAATTAGATCGAATTTGAAATTGTGTTTGTGTGCGAGGAAGAGATAGGAAGAGAGATAGAGAGACGCAGAGAGAGCGAGCGGTCACGGTGCTCATAATACAGTGACCTTATAAATAGCGCCCACGACTCCGTTTCAATACAAACCACAAGTGAATCACACATCCATACATCACATCACACTTACAACAAGATCGTTGTTAAAAGTAGACAGACAGCAACTGGCCGAGTCCGAGAGCCGGAAATTGTGTTGCTTCTCAATGAAAAATTTCAAGACCAAATCCGTATTCCTTGTCCAACTCCGCCGCTGGCTTTTACGCTCATCGGGACGGACTGGGAAAAAACGAGAGGGCCCCACTCACCGCTTCACCAGTCATCCATGGGCGGAGCCAGCAATTTGGCAACTGTGGATTCTTCCCATTTGAATGTATGAGAAACAACCGATTATTGGGCCCAACTTTTAATCGATTATTTCTCATACATTCAAATGGGAAGAATCCACAGTTGCCTAATTGCTGGCTCCGGCTCCGCCCATGCAATCACCGCTGCCATTGCTTACAATTAGTTGTCATTTAAAATAAATAAAAAATAACCATCGTGGATTCTGCGAAAATGCGTTTTATGGAAGATCCTTTTCAGAGATTACTAAGCTTAAAGACTTATGGCGCAACGATCCGAAAGTGTCATTCCTACATTTTTCGGGTTTCTCGTGAGAGATGGCGAATTTAGCTCTCGGGACAAGTCAACGGGTTTCAAGGGAAAAATTCAGAGTTAATACAGATTACAAAATTTTGCTTCGCAGTTTGACGGAAAGCGGATAAAACAGGAAAGCGCTACCCGTGATACAAACCAGAGACAAATAGAGACAGAGCACTAACTGGGCTACAGAGGCACAGAGGCACTCTAAATTCAACAAAACAACAGTCAACGTCGCATGATGTTGAATGGTGAGCCTGAGCACCCTCCTCTTCACTTCCCGCCCCCCCCCCCCCCCCCGTTTTCCGAATTATCACCGTTCAACACCATTCGGCATCAAAATGTGTTGACTGTTGTTTTACATGTTGTTTTGTTGAATCCCCGAAAATTCAGTGTGCCTCAAACCTTCCCTATGTATTTTAGCGTAGTGCTCCGTCTCTACTTGTCACTGATACAAACGAAGCTCCTATGGGACGACCAAGACCTTCAGCATACTGATTGTTGCGTTCAGAGTAAGCGACACAATATTATGGTTCACATAAAGTTTGCTCGTCAATCCTTGAATTCGATGTCTCATACCCTCAAGAATGCTGAATCAGCTGAATGTTTGTTCCCTGAAAGTTTCATGCCAATACGTCAACTGGGTCATGAGGTGGAATATTGTTCGTGGGCTTGCCAAACCATTGCATCGAAACTTTCTACGCGTTTTTTCCCCTCAAAATTGCATGTTTCGAGATATACTTTATTAGGTCTGAAAGGGCCGCAGATGTGCGTCTGTACTATGGCCGTCAAAAGAAAGTATCATCGTTGAAATTTTCATCGCATAATCTCTCGGCTAATTTCGGAGAATTTTGCAGTTTTCGGGTATTTCAGAGTTTATCAGGATTGCCACTTGAAAGTGTAAAAAAAAAAAAAATCAAAAACGCTTCTGAAAATAATAGAAAAATTGATCAAGAACAATTTCGATGAGAGGACTTTCTTTTGCCTGCCATAGTACATTGTATATACATTCGTAAGTACAATGTAGGCTCCACCAGTAGCGTACGCAGGAATTTGTCTTTCTCTCTCTTGCCCCATTAGAGCACTTGTGTTGGAAAAGGACAAGAACAGGGACTAAAACGTGACTTCAGCCCCTATTTCTTTCCTTTTCCAGCACATACATTCATATATACGAGAGAAGAGAAAGAGAGACATATTCCTGCGTACGCTACTGGGCTCCACTTGCACTACGTCAACTACGTGCACCCATTCATGATTCAATAAACGCGCGATTGTATTTAGTATTTTTACTCTTGTGGCTGTAAGTAAGCACCATGTATTCAGTAGTGAAGTGTAGTGAAATACATGGGTAAGATAACGTAGGAATATCCATGGGCTCCACTCATCTCATCGCATTGCCTCGCTCTCTCGCACGCACGGGGCACGGTTGTAGTCGGTCCTTGTCTCGTTTGGGACGATAGACGATGCTATGGCGCGACGCGACGCGACCAAAACTAGAATGCAAACGAAAGTAAATGAGGCAGTCAAGTGGCTGCACGTGGCGCACCGTGGCTCATTATTCCATTTTATTTGGTCAAAACCGTCTAATGTCGTGTCTAGACAATGTGTTTCGTGTTTATGCTCCGACGAAAATAATTCCTTAAGTCTAATGATGTTACCACAGGCACAACGATGTGACTTGTCGACCGATGGAATTTCTAATATTTTTACCAGATATTTCTGGCGTTTCTTTCAGAATCTGATCATGTACTCATATTAGAATTTCCTCAGCATTTTCAAGAACTATGTTACAAATATCAGAATGGGTCTGTTGCAAACTTTTGCTACGCTACAGCGATGTATAGAGTGTCAAATCTTAAGTAAAATCACGTGAAAAGTCCATTGGTGGTATCAGGAAGTCCAAAAATGCAGTATGAAACTTACAAGAGGTGTCTAACTAAACCCCAAGATGGCGGTAAAATATCGAGCAACCTGTGTGCACACACCGTGAACATCCATGGTGGCCAACGTTAACAACCACACAGCATCGGAGGTTATGAGTTTGTTTGCGTTGTGATTGGTTGTGAGGTTAGCCATCTTGGATGTTCATGGTGCTTGCATACAGGTTGCTCGATATTTTACCGCCATCTTGGATTTCAGTTAATTGCCTCTTGTGAGTTTGTTATCGCATTTTATGACTTTTTGATACCCTTAATGGACAAATGGACGCGATTTTACATGAGATTGATCACTTTATGGCGCTGTAGCAAAAGTATGCGACAGACCCATTAAGGCTTTGCGCATTAAAAGATGCATTAAGATGTGCACACCAAACAGTAAGTATGTGTTCTTTCCTTAAAATCAGCATATAAATGGAGCTGAGACTTTTGACGAAGAATACATCTGATGGTTTATGAGTCAATATTGCGGAGTCACAATTAAACATAGACATAAAACATAAAGAGGTGAGTTAATTCTTTTCCTAAAAATCTCCTCTCTATTTATATGGAAAATGATGCTGATTTTAAGGAAAAAACACACCTGGTGTTTTATGTTCCCTTCTTCCGGTAAAGTCCTGGAAATTATAGTAACACTACCAGAGCTTTCCTTGATTGATATATCGTTGGGCCTCTGGTATTCTTTTTTGTGGGTGCGGGTGATGGATTTTGTCCGATGATTTATCGAAGCATTTCTCGTAAAAAGTTTTGAATAACTTTGAAGTTTTTCCTTATTATTTATTTACTCATGCAGTCATGCTCAATCGGAATTCAATGTTTCCTGGCCATCAAAACCTAAATTTTCCCCCATTGATCGGTGACAGTCGATCAGTGAGCTCGTGCAGGTGTTCAACTTGGGGCGCGCACGCTGCAAACTCGTTTGGAATATCCAAGATCCGATTAAAATGATGCTCCACGCGCTGTGCGCAACGCGATCCAACTATCACCACTGCACTGGCGGAACTAGGACTTAGGGTTCTTTTCTCTCTGCTCATTCTAACGTGTGTATTGGAACTTGGAAGAGGATAGATTAGGGACAGTTGCGTGACTTTCAACCCTTCGTTTATATTTTTCTGACTCGTAGGAAGCGTTCTAAAATTCATCAGATCGGAGTGCTGGTGAAACTAATATTATAAATAAATGGATTGCACGCAGCACAGTGGCTCCAATTCAGCGATGGTTTGGGGGGGGGGGCAGGATCAGGGAAAAGTGATGACGTTTTTCTTCCTCTTTTTTTTGCTCATTGGTTTTTGGATTCGGAACCGAGAAAGGGAACAAAGGAGCGCCGCGCGCCGCCCCCCCCCCCCACCACAATGAGGCTCTTGCAAACTTTTGCTATAAGCAAAGAAATAGTCCAATCTTACGTGAAGACCAGCAAAAATCACGAAAATCACATTAAAAAAGTCTAAAATACAGTAGTAAACTCACACAACTGCTATAACGGCAAGATGGTAATGGCGGTTCGACGCAGGTATCATGGGAGATTCCTGTCTATTATGTCACTTTCTCTACGGAAACTCAGAGATTTATCTCAATGTAGATAGGAATCTCCCATGATACCTGCGTTGAACCACCATTAAACCCAATTCTGAGAGTGAATTATGTGATTTTTTAGTGTACTTATTGTCATTTATACAGGTTTTTATGCAAGAATCAACTCTTCAGTCCCCTGTAGCAAAAGTTTGAAAGAGCCCCATTGGCGCCACTGACTTCATTTTTTAAAATCAATTGATAGACTATCCATTTCTACACCGTTTCTTAGATAATTAATTAGTAATGCTTTAAAAAAAGATTTAGTAATGTACGAGCTTTCTAAGAAAAATTGAAAGTACGTCTCCGGTTAATTGGCTCACCCCGGCTGCACTACGATGCATTTTCCTCCAGTTTTAATTAGCAATTCAGAGACGCGCCTTGAGATTTCTTGAGGAAGTTTCAATGAATTTTCTTTCAAGCTAGAATTGTCACGAATTGGCAATTCAACGACGCATTGAAGACGCGCGGTTTTCAACTGAAGATAAGTCTCGAGCAGGTAATTTTAAGTTAGCTCGTTAACAATCTTGAACTAAACTTCAGATTTCTCAAATTTCTCATTCTCATTTTCGGCTCGGCTTGAGTGTTTTTTAAGCCAAGCCAAGTCGAGGAGATCTCAAGTAACGTTTCTGAATTGCACCCTTAAAGCATGTGCTTACTACTCTAGAGGGTCTTTCAAATTCTGTTCACACAAGTTGTTGTGACGGAAAGGATCGACTCCCTTCTCCCTCGAAAATCCCCTCTTCTGCCTCAAATAAAAAGAAAATAAACTTTTGATTAACAAATTCTAAATTAAGACAAAATTAGTCAAAAAAAAAAAAAAAAATGAGGTATCAGAGAGAGAGAAGAATAAAGCCCAAGAAAAATTATGATCGTTTTTATGATCTCGCTTCATTAAATGTGTCGTTTATGACAGGGTGAGATTTATCCCCGTTTATTTTCAGCTAAATTTTCTTTGTGAGGTTGTAGTCACTGAGACATCCGTGTCATAAATTATTTATTTTATATATTTTCTCGTGCATTTATTCCTCCGTTTTCTTCTCGCCGATTCCATTGCGAGTTTAAACCCGCTGAGTGTATCAGCTAATGTTGCTTCCGATTCGTAAAAAAGTGTGTGTCTGTTTCCACGAGCAAGGAAGACAGAGCAAAACTTCCGGAAATGTTATTATAACTTCGTACGCATATTCGCTGTATACTTTTTTTTATTAATTTTTTATTTATTTATTTATTTTATTTATTTATCTATTTTTTTATTATTATTTGTTCGTTGTGCATTGTACAGTGTAGGTACACCCTCAACCGTGCACCTAGTCTCAAATGTAGCGAATATTTGTCCTTATTCTGTCAATTAAATAAAATAATAGTTCAACATAACATAATCAACATGACAGTTACCGAATTGTTTGGTTCTATTGATTCTAATAATACTTACTGTATACGAGCAAAAAAATTAAATGAAAAATAACGTTCAACGGATTTAATGTGCCCAAAAATGAATTTCAATTCGCTTTCGATTCGCAAAAAAAAAATGTGTATGAGCGCGTGTTTCCAACAGTAAGTAAGGCACGGCAGAACTTACTAACATGTAATTCTATGCATATTTGCGCTGTTTAAGCAAGTAAATTAATTGAAAAATAATATTATAATGGGGAGCGTTCGCTATGTGGGTTTAGTATTCATGTATCTGATAGATTCGGCAACGCCTAGATTGAACTCGACCGAAGTGCAATCGAAGCGTTGTCGAATCTATCAGATACATGAATACTAAACCGATATTTAGGTAGCGAACGCTCCCTATTACATATGCCCAAAATTAATTTCGATTCCCAAAAAAAGTGTGTATATGTTCTCAAGAGCAAAAGGAAGAGAGCAAAACTTCCGGAAATGTTACTTACTTCGTACGAGTATACATATTTGCTGTTTGAGCAAATAATCTGAATGCAAAATGATGTCAGACCGACTGAAATGCCCAAAAATGAATTTTTCTGTTTTGAAAAGAATTTGAATCCGACACTCTCTCTTCGAGCTTGTCGCAAAAATTCTAGTGATTATTTCAATAATCCAGATCCGTCTCAGATGTACGTAAGCGTGGAGCCTCCAGGGCCCTTAACGTCAAAAAAACGACCCGAGATCATGAAAGAGGATTCACTTTCAAATGAAACGGCTTTTTGAGAAATAACTATCTTCAATTTTTCTGCGATGAACCCCAGAACTTATGACCGGCACCTCGTGTATTTTCTCACGCTGGTCTCATCCAGTCGTGTCAATCGCACGGGCTCAGCTCCTTGTTGCCATATTGCAAAAAAAAAAAAAAAAAAAAAAAAAAAAAACACCTCTTATATTTGGCTGACCACTGACAAACTATAGTATTTCTGATTTCGAGTGATTTTCATTAAATCCCAAGATTTCGGGTGTTTATTTTTCCCTTTAACCCTTTCGATACCACGCCTGAGTATACACGCCTCCTTCACTCGGTCCGGATCACAATATGTCAATATATTTTTATGAAAAGTGATTCGAAATCGTTGACATTTGCGCCTTTAATTAGAGGGATAGACAAATGAAAGACGGCTGAGTAAGAATAATTAACTAATAACTATGTCCACCAAAAAGCGAGTGAGCGTTGATTTCTTTTAGAAACCTGGGAGTGAAAGGGTTGAGAGCGCAGCCTTTATGCATGTTAAAGGGTAATTAATCGTTACAGTCCCTGGAAAACAACCTCAAAATTGAAGAGTCTCTCATTGCAAACTTCTTAACAAATTAATTTACAATATTATTGTTTCGTTCTGAATCCTGTGAATCAGTGTTGGGCAAAAATTAACTTATGAATAATTTATTAAAATTATTATTCATAAATTTTTCTCATGATATTTATATTAAAGTAAATCGAAATTTTAACACTACCATTCATCCATCTTCTGACAGTTAATGTTCTGGTAGTGTTAAATACTTCGATTTACTAATAGGAATTACAGCAAAATAATGTGAATAATTTCAGTTAATCATTCATGATTATTCAAGAGTTGATTTTTGCCCAATACTGCTGTGAATCGCCAAACTTCTGTTTGTAACGGCATAACCAAATCGTCAGTCTATTTTTTTTTCTTTGTTAAGGAAGAAAACTCCTTAAGATTGTTGTGTAATAAGGACCTAAATCACCCAATTTTTTTTTTTTTTTTTTTTTTTTTTTTTTTTAACTCGAGCATCTAGATATTGGGCCCAGTGACGCGGCACACGAGCAATCGATGATCTTTTACCTTCCGCATTAGAACCTGTGAGAAAGTTTCGATTTTTTCCAGATTCAATAAAACAACTGAATGATCGACTATTTTCTTTTGATCCAAACGGAGGAAATTATACCGAATCGATACAAAGATTCCGCAACGTCCGGCAACTCTGGTAATCGACTGTAGTACCAATCTGAGTCCGTGGAACGTATGCACTATGCAAGAGTCGTAAAAGTGTCTCCTCATTACTTTAATTAAGCCCCTCCCCCTGCACCCCTTCCACACCGCCCAGACCTTTCTTCATCGCCTCGGCCGCCCATTCATGTTGATGGCAGCGTGGAAAATCATAATTTATAATACATGTAAATTGTTGAAAATGGGAACCATTCATTTTATTCGTAGCCTGTATGAATTGCGTATTATACGTACGTATATGTATAGAGGAACGTTTTCTATATATTTCTTTTGCCGCGGGTCGAGTCGATGAACTCTGCAACTTGCGCGATGCACCGTGCACCGAGCACGTTTTTTGCGCGTCCACGCGCGTTTTTGCAGCGCGAACGCGCCGGAAACCCTCGAGCTGTCCGGCGTATACTCGAGAGTAAATCCATTCCCTTTCAATATTTTACTATGATTTCGCGGAGACAGGGATAAAATGAATGAATATACAAATGGAAGTGATCTCCGAGAGAAAGGTCGTTAAAACACCAGGGGCCGAACAGAGAATTATGCTCGGACTGAACTTCGCGTAAACGTAACCTCACTTTTTAATCATTAATATCATTTTTTGTTATTTTTTAGTTTACTTATGTAAAAAAAAAATAATGATAATAATTTGAGGCTAACGGCACAATCGGAGGTTTTTACGTTCAAATTGTTGAAAAAAGGAGAAAAAAATTGTTGCTATATGATGCATATATCTTACTATGAATAAGAGGAAAATCGACCACTCTCTAATATTTAAGTTCAACTTAAGCTTGACTTACTGCCACTTTTAAGACATTGATGAAATACGTTTGTTACACTGACTTGAATTTTGTGAGATCAATAGAGTCCCTATATTTGCAGAGAGTTTAGAGGAGCGATATCATGGACGCGAACATTGGATCAGTGGCGGCTCGAGCAATGAGGCAACGTGGGGTTTCCACCATTTGATTTCATGTAAAACAATCTATGCGATAATGAAGCAGCGCTTCAACAACACTCGATGGTTGAGTACATTCAGAGGAATTCCATGTCCCGCCCGTTGGAATAGTTATCGCGTTGCTTTATTCAACTCTGACGATGCGCCTTCATTTTCTTTCAACGCAATTCCATATCGCGCATGTAGGAATAGTTATCGCGTTGCTATATTCAACTCTGGCGACGCGCCTTCATTTTCATTTAGCGCAATTCCATATCGCGCATGTAGGAATAGTTATCGCGTTTCTTTTTTGAACTCTGATGAAGTTTATCCTTAAAATTCCGTGGAACCTCCGCACCATGGTCTAAGATCCTCCAAAAGTGGCCAAAAATCAGAACGTAAATTTCTCATCAATTTCTCATTTGTAAACTTTCAAGACCAATTTTTATCGCAGGGTACTCTTTTAACAAGTAATTTAAACCTAGAAATGTCATCGGAAAGTTCTTAATTCAGCGTTAAAATGTTTTTTTTACTATTTTTTACTTATCTTTGGCCTCTTTTTTTCGATCTCACAATCAACCATTGTGCTCCAGTGATACATAAGTGCAAATCGTATCCAATGACGGCCCGGCGTCCTTAGAGCCTGAAGCCTCTATCCTCTTCCTCTTGTAATAACTCTCTATTTATAGGGTCTGAAGAGTTCAGAAGTGGATTTCGTGATTTATTAGTGCCTACACCATCGTTATTTTTGCAGGTTTTTACACGACCTTAAATCGCTTGTAGCAAAAGTTTCCAATTGCCTCATTGCAAAATTACTTAATGCTATTAACTGAATTTGTCGAAAATTGTACACCTCTGGCAACCCTGTTTACGGTCACTGGCTGCTTCCGTCTTTGGCCTCTCTTGTCTCTGCTCACTCGCCATTGGAAAACCCAAGAGTGGAAGGAATGTATATTGTATGTATGTAGAGAGACAAGGCCGGAATTCAGTTTCGTATCGGTGATTGTAAAACAATTGTAAGTGTGAGTACTGGCGCTCAAGTACCCAGTGCACTAGTTCAAAGTGTTCTACCAGTTAAAACTATATACCCTTGCCCGTAGTGTTGATTGTTGAACTGTTGAATCAGCGACTCACCTCTTTTAATTGTTTCACTCTTCATCTTTGACCCTCCATGTATCACCGCACAGATGATATAATGAGCTATCGCGCCTGTATCATTCGTCCCTTTGCCATTGCACAGTGGTAAGAAAAATACGATTTTTAGACGGTTTAGACCAAGGTCCATATATACATAAGGTCTGGCCGGTAGCGCCAACTCGGGAAATCCAATGTTTGGGAACCCATACCCCCATTTACTTTAACATTCTTCCCGAGTTCGCCGCCATCTTGGATCGATGGTTTTAAATGGAGAAGTGGTTCCCAAACTGTGGACCAACGAGAGGAGCCGAAAGCTACCGGCCAGACCTTATGTATATGGACCTTGGTTTAGACCTTTTTTGTAGTGATACAGTTATTCACTTATATAGATGTAACGTAAAACAAAATAAGCTGTATAGGGAGCATCCCACGAACACTTTCTCACATCCAACTAATCTGAGAGCCCCCTATATATTTTCTGGGGGAAACCCCGAGACCCCCCCCCCTTAATTACGCTGGAGGAGACCCCTCAGACCCCCTCCTTAAGGGGTCACTTTTACAGTAGGCTGGTTACAGAATGTGTTTGCAAATTTTCCTTAAAATTCAAACGGCTATACATTTGCAAATATTCCACTTTTTCCCTTTGCTCACCCACAAGAAATCTCTTCATAATAGCTGAGATTTTTTCTGTGTAGAATGAAGCAATTTTGATGAGGGCTTATTTTGTTTTGGTATTTTTCGACCATGTTCTCTTTGGTACTAGCGGAGACAAAGATACCTATCCAGGGTATGCAATAAGCAATACACAGCATCCCATTCAACACGTGTATTAGGTGTGTTGCTTGTTGCATACTCTGGCCAGGTATCTTTGTCCCCGCTAGTATACATTTGCTTATACCTTCTGACATTATTTTGCAACGTTCTCGATTCTACAGATATTGTTTTCGCGTAAAACTTAATTCCGTTGAAGGTGAATGAGTAATCCAGCTTCTGAACCTGAATTCGAACCTTTTGTATTTTTCCTGCTTATTGATTCGTTTTGATCGCTAGCCGATAAATTGAAGCAATGAATCACACGATGTGATGTCACCATAAATCAGTTGATTAAAATGAGACAGTCGATACTCTCAGTACCAATTTTTGCAAGAGAATCGAAGATATTGGCAATTATACTTTTGAAGCTCCTTGTTGATTTATTCCGGAGGGTTGTGCGGGGAGGAGTAAGATGGAGGGGAGGGGGAGGAGGGAAGGAATGCAGTTTGGAGGAGATTCCATCCAGTCTTTGCAACCGTATGCACTTGTAAAAATGTGAAAAGAAAAACATCCTAATCTGCCTAATCATCATTCAGGAATCGATTGAACGGTTTTTAAGTGCTCGTTAACAAAAAGTTAAACCCTTTTTTGTTCATTTTAATAATCCCGTCTCAATTCATATCCTAAGGATTTATGCCGGAATTATGTAAAACAAAAAAGCAAAACAAACGTCGAAAAAAGAAGAAAGAATCGTGTGAACCAAACTCAGGCCCATTTGTTATGATCGCAAGGGGCGTTTAACACGTACTGCTGTGTCAATATACACCTCGTGTCTCCGGTCACCATTTTCCGGGTACGTTATTACGTTATAAGTTTCGTCTGTCACTTTGATCACGTATGAGTTATGGTCACGTCTGGGTACAAGCATCACTGCCGACCGCCGCACAGTGGAGAGAGTCCATGGAAGAGGCTGGCAACGAGTTGTACATTTATTTAGAGGGGCGGTTTAATGGGTAACCTTCAATGAGCTATAACTTAAGAGTGGCAGCAGGCTGGTCCACCTTGTGCCACACAGGGTAGAAGGAATCCCGGGAAAAAGCGGAATTTGGACGGCAGATTCCAAGGTTTGAGGTTAAATGTAGGTCGTTCGGAATTTGGCGGGACTTTGGACGGCAGATTCCAAGGTTTGAGGTTAAATTTTGTAGGCCGTTTCCGGCGATGCCCGAGTTTGTTTACGAAACGACCGGAAACAACCTACAAAACTTAACCTCAAAATCGATTTTTACGGCAAGATGGCGGCGCCCTAGGTGACAACAATGAACCAGTGGAACGTTCCTTATTGATGTGCCACTCTAAAGTTATAGCTCATTGGTAACCTTCGTAACCACCATTGGGGATTTTTAGGTTAGGTTTAAGCGAGTAATTTGTCCATTTGTTTCCGTGCATTTTGGTGCGGCGCACAGTGGATCGGAGCATTCTTTGATCCCTTGTGCGTCGCCCTGCACCAAAATACATGGAAATAAATGGATAAATTACTCGCTACAACCAAACCTAAAAATCCCCCACGGCGGTACGCAGGTTACCCATTAAACCGCCACTCTAGATAAATGTATAGCTCGTTGGTAAAAACATTCAAATTTGCAATTTGAGTCATAAATTCTATGTCCGACTCTTCTCATTGACTCGCTCCAATGTGCGCTGCCGACAGCGTGACCGAGTCCGCCGTGAGTTTGTTTCAGAAAGATGCGGTCGGCGCGTCTGGAAGTGAAGGGTGAGGAGGGAGGTGGGGGGGAGGGGGGGGGGTTCAATCAATTTCGGGGTCCGAAAGGAAAAAAAAGGGGGAGAGACACAAGAAAGCTGTGACCTTAACCTCCAAGGAATATACTATGGGTTGGAAAAGAAATAACACTCCGCTTCGTAATCACCAATTAACATTTCATTTAGTTTCATATTTCAATTCAAATTTTTTCTCTGCCGCGCGTACAGTGATAGCGCCGCACAGTGCCTCGTAGATTACCTTTCCAGCGAAATTCAGAGTTGTGAATTCCGCTGAAAACGCAGAAGCCAAAGAAAAAAAAATTAAGTATACTTAATTTTAAGGAAATTGAAAAAAAAAAAAAAAATAAAATAAATAAATAAATAAATAAAAACATTAATGTTTGTTTTGATATAAAGCAGTGAAGCATGTTTTTCATAATTTTCAAATTTGTCTGAATTTGCGATTTCTTGAAGAAGATTGATGTTCCTAATATTGCTAAAGATGCGCTTTTCTGTAATTGCGCCGCTAATTTTGGTGTAAGAATGGAACATGTTCGCTGTTGTGTGTTGATCGAGGAGCTGTACGATTAAAGTTCTCTTATCGAGAGAATCGTCACGTATTTATAAATCATTTTTTGTTTTTTAAAGAAATATTTATACGCTAATTATTTCGCTCTGATTTCAGCCATACCCTGTAGCGTTGCTCGGGTGGCGATAAAATCAAATATCTGTCTCGAAATTGCCAAAATCGGATAAAAATCTCGACTGCGGTTGATTATTTTCTTTTGTTTTCTTATTTGATTCTAAAAGAGAAGAAGAAGAGACTCCTCTCGTTTTTATAATTTTTGATGTTTTCTCTTTTTCTCTTCTGCTCGTCTTCGTTTCTTAAACTCGTGAGTTTTTCTCAAAAAACAAAAAAACACCTTCCCTCAGGAAATGAGTTCGAAACTCGATTTATAGCTCATTAAATCTCTTAAAAAAAATAAAGTTCGTAAAATTCCTCTATATTTCTCAATTCTGTCGGAAATCTAATTATTACGATTTGCCCAACAGCCTCAAATTACTATTAATTTGAGCATTTCAGTTTGAAATTACACGACATCTCAGTGGCGGCTCGTGCTACTTGGCAACAATGTCTTCACTCCATTTGATTGCATGTAAAACAATCGATTCGAAAGTGAAGCAGCGCTTCACCAGCAATCGATTGTTGGACATAGATTCAAATAGAGTGAAGACATTGTTGCCAAGTGGCACGAGCCGCCGCTGCGACATCTTTCTGAGGTATGTTTGCAGGTGCTGAAGTTCCTCAAATTTGACTTTTTGGCATAAATCCTTCAATTTCAGCCTAAAACTGTCGAATTTTTAAGCAGCGCTAGTGGCACCATCCATCAGATTGAAATCTGGACAAGCTTCGCCTGGGATCACCTTAACATGTCCAGAATTTTTCACAATCCTTTCCCCTGTGCGTCTTACTGTCGCATCTTCTCGAATGTCGCGGTCTTTTCTTTCGAAGGTACTGCTTTTGCGGCGTAGTGAGTGCGACTATGAGACCATAATAAATTAAAGTTCATTAAATATCAAAATCCCATAAATCCTTGCGTCTCGTGGCCGTTTCCAGTCCTGTCCCGCGACTGTCGACTCCGGGTCCGCCAGACCAGACGAGGCCCGGTCACTCTAATTTGCTCTTAATTAATACCATCGCTGCTTCATCGGCTGACGCGACGCTTTGCCTGCTCTAGAATGCCTGTTTTTGCGCTCGTTCTTCCGAGCAGTTTCGTCGTGTGGCAGCTGGCAACGCTGCATTTTGTCCATTTAAACGCATGAAAAAGGTCGAACTGTAGAAGTTAGTTGTGATTTGCCTCAATATCGATATTTTACATGAGTATGAATGCGAAAAAAGACTCAAGCGCTGCCTCATAGCACGTAACCGCGAGACTATACTTGCGATACTAATTTTCTTGTATGGGTGTATACTCTGTGTGTTAAGAAAATTGCAACTCGGAGAAAATTTCCTTTTCGGAATAATAATGAAACGCTTTATTAAATATGGAAGAATAAGAAGTTTCTTTATTTAAATGCCCAGAATCCTTTTTGATTCAACGATACTTTCTGGTGAATTATTAACGTATTAATGGCTCAATAAGTATATTCTTAGAATTCTGGTAATTCCATGCAAGCGTAATTTTAGAATGAGGCAGTTGCAGGGTCTAAATTTTGGTGTTTTTCAGCAAGAAAATGAAAGTCCTGCTGGGTTTGCTGGAAACAACGATGTCTTTGATTTCTACGATGTTTCATTGTTTCATAGTTCCAAAGATGGGAATAGGAATTCCGTATTGTGACGTCACAGCGCACCAACTATTTTTGAAAACTTTACTCAATTGTATCTCCTAAACCAGGAAACTTAAGAAAAAACTAATTGCGCCTTTGTTCTCTGCTATCCAATATTTTCATTTTCTTGATAAAAAAAAACAAAAACAAAATTTAAGACCCTTGCAACTGCCCCATTCAGTGAGAATTGTTGAGGATTCCTGTGAGCCAGTGACTAAAATAGTTATTTCTTCCGTCCATTTTTGAAAAAAAAAAAAAAAAAAAAAAAAAAAAAAAAAAAAAAAAACTGAGTGAACGGTTGCAACTTTTCATCGCAATCTGCTCGGTATTCTAACCGAGATAAAGTCGTTTGAAAATTATGTTTTCTGACGTCAGTACTTCTCAAAATTTTGGACCGATTTGTATGCTTGCACTACAAGTTATGAAGAGCAGTGCCGCCGCCAACAACAACAACAAGAACGCCCACTTCAGGTACGCGGTTCTTGTGCATCACTGAAAGCATGCTATGCGTGGAATATTTAGATAAGGATTGACGTCACAAAACGACATTTTCAAACGGCTACACCTCGGGTAGTATTGAAAGGATCGCGATAGAATTGCAACTATTCTCTCAGTATTATGCAAAATAATCAACTAATCAAAAGTGGAATCTGTTGGTGTAGAGCAATGAGAGCAACTGACCCTTTTATAAACACGATGATTACGATTTTAAGTAACTGCAGGCAGACATTCGCCGCTATAAAAGACCCACCTTGTGCGGAAAGGGCTTGCCTAATTAATTATTGTACGGCTTTTTGCAGTGGGGACCATTGGTGAGAATGCAAACAAAATAAAAGTGGAAATCGCATCCAATGGCGGCGCCCGTAGAACCTAAAACTAGTTGGACAACCAGAGGTTACGTATTTGTAGTATATGTTTCCACCCGCTTGTTTTCACTATCTCTACGTATGTTGTCTACAAATTGTCTTGGGGTGTAATTCAGAGACTCAGCGAAAAAACCTCTTTGAGATGGCCTTGGCTTGAGAAATCCTAGAGATTTCCCCATTTACTCTGTATGTGTAAGAAAGGAGTCAAGTAAGTTGGGGTGCATCGTTTTGACGCGTTTTGGAGCCACTTTTCGAGAAGGTAGCTAGAGATCGAAGCAGAAGAGTTCGCTGTTCTCAGATCTTCCTACACTCTACACATGCGTGAAGGGTCTTATACTTGTCTTCTGCGTAGGCGTAGGACCGTAGGTTGTTGTGACCAAAATCCTTCAAAATAGGTACATTGAATATTTCTATTGGTTGTGTTGACGAAAACTTGCGCAGAAGACGGAAATGTACCCCTCCAGAGGTATAGTGTACAAAGAGCTGTGAACGGCAAACTCTTTTGAAACGACCTCTCACTAACGATGTATGTACGTAAAGTGGCTCCAACAAGCGTTAATAGTGTGACAATAGTCGGTATGCTCCTTTTTTCCATTTCTTCCTTTCACACAGGGTAAATATAGGTACATCTAAAGGAATTCTCAAGCCAAAGCCATCTCAAGGATGGTTATTTTGCTGAGTATTTGAAGTGCATCCTAGATATCCGAAAAGTCGAGAAGACAGTGTTTGCCAGAGAAATTATATACCTAATATCGACCACGCACCAGCCGTGCGCGCGCGCGGTGGCTGACTTTTACTTTCAGAATCCAACATGAATTAACTATAGGGAGCATGCGGGAGCACCATCCAACATGGACCATACGTTGACTAATGCAATTTCGGTCTCATGAGGCTCAACATTTTTGCTCAGCCGGCAACGTATGGTCCATGTTTCCGGTGTTTTGTCGAGACCCCGAAAAAAAAAAAGTTTCCACCTTGTGCAAAACATGGCAGCACGATAGATAGTACGTGGTCTCTATAATATATTATCTTTGGTGTCTGCTAGATACTTGGCAACATAGTGTTTTCACGGCATTTTGCGAGTAATAAGTTGATGTATGTTTACTCTCACGTGTTATTAGTAGTATTAGAGAGGTCGGACACCACTATCCAATCCAAATCGCGAGCGCGCTGCGGCCGAGGAGAGCGAGTTTTACAAGAAGTGCCGAGGTGTGCCAGCGAGCGTTCGGCAACCGATGCGCGGCGCGGCGCTGACGCTGTGTGCGGCGAGCGACCGACCAAGTCATCAAGCATCAAGCCATCAAGCATCCTTTTGGTATCGTTTGTCGCCTTTACCACCGACCGCGACAGACACCACCGAGGACAGAGAAAGCCACCCAGCCTCAACCCGCCGCACTTGCTTGCTTGCTCCGGCCGTCCGCGTCCGTCCGCGACGTCTACTATTAGGCCCCGCCCGTCCCCCGCCCCCTCTTATATCCTTGTGGGCGATCCCGCCCGATCCCGCGACCCGAGATCACTCGATCAGATCAATCCGCACTCTTGTGATCTGTGAATGTGACCACTCTTAATATTATATTTAGCCGCCTCTCAAACGGTGTTGCCAGTTTTTACACTAATGGGGCTGTCACACACTTTTGCCGTAAGTGATTTACATTGGCGCACACAGGGGGGGGGGGGGCGATCGCCCACCCCCCGTTAGGCCAAAAAAGAGCAAAAAGAGGGGGGAGGAGGGGGGAAAGAAAGAGAGATAAAAGGAAATGGGGGTCTCCGCCCCCCCCCGTTCGCGAGGGCTGGATCTGCCAATGGCGATTTAAGGGTCGATTCGGCTATAAGAACCTGTCAAAATAACGATGTTAACGCTAAAACCTCACGAAATCATCTCTGAATTACATAAAATGTTTTTAAATACGCGAGCGTAATGGTGGCGTTGGGCACTAATAAACGGGAGACTCCCATCTAATAACACTGTAACTCCATCAAGAAGCGACCAATAAGAGACGGACTTTCCTTTGACGCACCAATGTCGGCAGGTGTTACGCGGTACCATTAATCGGTTGTGAATGACTACTCATGTGTCTAATTACTGTGTGTGAGTCTTCCTTGTCAGCATGGATATAGTGAGGAAATTAAGATAGGAATCTACCATTATTGCTGCCCAAAGCCGCCATTAAGCTTGCGCATTTAAAATCATGTTATATCAATTTACGAGCTAGTACATACATATACCTACCGGGCTAGAATTCCGGTAACTGCAACTGGACTTCTGGTTGCAGTCACCGGACGTCCGGTTGCTTCAACGACAATCCCGGCTATTTTTAACAAGAATTCTGTTCTCTTTTTTCCTTAACGGAATTCCGCGGTTGAATTAACCGGGAAACTGTTTTTATTGCAGGATAATAATATAGGATAGGATAGGACCATCACGTATCACGTGACATTAGCCCCATTCTCTGTCCTTTTCTAGCTCATAGCGTTCAAATATGAGGAGAGAGAGAGAGACACATTTCTGGATCCGTCGTTGATTCCACTTGCTGACGTTCCTTTCTTTTTACATTTTATTTCATTTCCGCGTCGAGTGGATTTTTGCGCGAACTCGCCGCCGTAAGAATTCAAATTCCAAGCGATAGAAAAAGAAATTGCCCGGAGAGTCTGTCCGACGGCGATTAACCGAATTTTCGCGTAATTGGAGGGCCTTAAAAGTAAAAAGCTACTCGTTCGTGCCAAAAGCCTCGGCTACAAACAGACGTGCCGCTCGGACGCCGACAAGAGGAGCATATTTTACACCGGTAGTTACAAGGCTGTGCAGAAAAATCTTCGAATACATATGTAGATTCAGAGGGGCAATGTATGGGAATGTGCGTTAATATTTAAAAAAAAAAAAAAAAAATCTGGCAATCATGAGAGGTAATCTCTCTAAATGGTTTCTTGTCTTGAGTGCAGTATTGCCAAATGAAGTGCAGGAAAATAATGGACGATGAACTTTCGTCACTCCGCACTCGGAAGAATTTTAAGTGTTATCTCCTCCGTTGGATTTAGGAATCATTTAAAGCCGCCATCATAACATTTGCAATATTGTTCGCGTGCTTTTGAGCTTAAAATAAATCGGTTAATTGTTTGGAAAATGTGATTCTGTGATTAACATTCCGAGAGACCTCAATGATTTTGTGGACGTTCAATCCCGACAATCCGACAATCCATTGGCGGATCCGGGGGGGACGAAGGGGGCGATCCCCCCTGTTCGGCCAAAGAAGAGGGAAAAGAAGGGGGAGGAAGGGGAAAGAAATATAGAGGAAAAAGGTCTACAGGGGGCTAAAATCCCAGGTTCGCCGCAAACCCCCCCCCCCCTTTCGAGAGGGCTGGATCCGTCATTGCGACAATCCTGACAGTTTAAACGAGAGTTTAGAAATGTGTCAGTATTTCTGTTTTCCCCTTTTACTTTTTTTCTTTATGTCGCTGATTTCTACAGAGAGAGAGAGAAACCCCCAGTCGAGGTTGAAAGGACTACATTTTTTTGTCCCCCGTTGGTAATGACCCACTAATTTTAGTCCTAACATATACCTATTTATAGCCTACGAAAGACAAATTCGGGTACAAAGTAATACATTTCTAGGCTCGATCCCATTCTTAAAAATCAATCAATTGAAATAGTAAGCCAGAGTGTGCCCAGTAATTTTGCCACGAATGTGTATTTTTTACTGCGTGTAAAATTGCTCCTCTGCAATTTCATTCTTCGTCGGAAAGTCGATGTTGAAGATGAGAACGCGAAACCTCATACTCATGCCTCTTCCAAAGGTCAGCCGTGCTCCTCGTAAAGAATTTAACACACTTTGAGTGACTCTTACCTATTTCATTTCTTCAACTGATTAATGCTTCCACTTGAATCATTAGTTATAACTAATTGCTGTGTACATTAGCATCCTGGCTATTTACATAAATTTGTCATCGATTATATCATAATGTGTGCGGATTTATTATGATCAGTTGACTCCACCGCCGCGCCGCCGTGTATGGGTGGCGCATTTTCTTGTTGTTTCTAAAAACCATTTTCCAACAGTTTGTTTCGTAACTCGTTTCTATGTTTATTCCCTCGGGCGTCTTTTGAGCAGTGATCGTTGCTTTGTACTTACTTGCACTATAAGGAAAGGTAGCTAACTTTCTGAAGTCCATTTCTCAGACGTTCGCTTGAAGGCAGGATTAGCTAGCCGCTTCTTCCTTGTCTGTAAGTAGGCAGTACCGAAGACATCGTTAATTATTACGATCGATATCTTATCAATCAGTGGTGTGGAGTTAAACCTGGCAACGTTACATTATGCCCATTTAAATCCACACGGAGAACAATTTCTGATTGAAATTACGGAACGTATTAAGAAATTGGGGTAAAAAGAAATTCCTTTTAAAATAATAAGAATTCTTATTGATTCAACGAGAATTATCATGGGTCCAATTGAACGTTCTGATGGTTCAGAAGAATTAAAAGAAAAAATCGTAAGATCAATAAAAATTCTTATTATTTTAAAAGGAATTTCTTTTCACCCCATTATTAATAATACGTTCCGGTTCCGCGTAATTTCAACCAGAAATTTTTCTCCGTGCATGTAAATTATCTAAAGTAGTGGCGGTCCGTGGGGAGCTATGGGGGTTCAAGTCCTCCCCTTATGTTTTGGAAAAGGGATCAAAAACGCGAAAAACATATTGTAGGTTGTAACACCTGAAGCCCCCCTGTTTTATGTGGAGAAGGGCCCAAGAAAAGTGAGAAGCAAAAAAAATAAATAAATAAATAAATAAATAAAACAAGCCCCCACATCAAAGCCCACGTACCGCCACTTATTGAAATGTCGAGTGTGCGGTGAGTTTACGTTGAATTCGATCGTTTGCATTGATTTAAGTGTACTAATTCTAACGTTGTCTAATGCCTAATGACACGTTTCACCACTGTCATGAATAGGCTTCTATAGATCACCCATCCACCAGTGGCGTAGCGTGCAATTTTGCAACGTGTGTCCATTTAAACCCACCTAAAAGGTCGAAAGCAAAAGGTGTTCACCGAACACCCAGTAGTTCGATTTTTTTTTCATGTACTTAAATGGACGAACTGCAATGTTGCCAAATTGCACGCTATATACGCCACTGCCATCCATTAATATCCACGATTATGAATACTGGTTTTTACGTCCTACTAAGACGGAGTGCAATTTATTTTTCATTGCCAAATCATTGAGACCCATACCACACAGCGGTAATGCCAATATTCTCTGTAGTCTGCATCGCAATGTCATTACTTTTGAGGTAGTTTGCTTCGTCTTTTGGTTAATACAAAATAAACGCACGCATGCATTGGCGATCCGTGGGTCCAAACGTGGGGGGGGGGGGGGGCTGTATAGAGATAATTAAACCTTCGGTTTTTTCTTTACTGAGCCCTTTTCCTCTTCTCCAGCATTCGATTGTTTTACATTGAGTCAAATGGAGGAAAAACATCGTTGCCAAATTGTACGAGCCGCCACTTCTCGGTTGGAGATGAGAGTATAAGTTAGATTCGTTCCAACCCTTCGTCAAGAATTCAGAATAGGTACCAAGCATTCCTTTCGCATATTTACTGACAGAGTGCTATCTCAGGTCTGTATCGTGTGTCAAAACATTTCATCCAACCAAATGTAGGTATAATGATAATGAACAACGAACACTCAAACAGAAATCCCAACCGGCAATACGGAAATATTGGAATTTTATGACAGTCCGAGCCAGTGTCGAAACGAATGAATAATGCATTGACTTTTGTGATTGATCTAATTCTGATGTATCGCATGTCATCGTGTCTTCGAGTTGGAGGCTCGGAGCTGCCGCATTTTGTGTATTAAATGACATTTTTCAATTCACCGATATGACATTACTGGTTTGACCCAAAGATTACAAAGTTCAGTTCAGTGTATGACTGTAACACACGACAATACTCTCGCTGCATGATCGATAATCTTCCCGCAGCTGGTGAAATCTCCGTCACTGACTAGCGCGGATACTTTGATCATTTAACGGTACTTCCACTGACTGCGAGAAAAGATTACAGGTGCGAATATTTTCGTGAATTACAGTCATAAACTGAACTGAACTGTGCAATATTTTGGTCGACCGGTGGAATCATCGGTGAATCAAAGAATGTTATTAAACTTGCACAATGCGGCAGCTTTGCTTCGAATCACGTGCATACTTTTAAAGTTAATTTTGATCTCTTTCCGCCAGGCGTTGCCATATTATGATGTTAATGATGTTAATGATGATCAGTAAATCGCTCATTTTAATTATAAATTTTTTACCGTCTCTCTGCTGGAAAGTGATTTCCACGAAGTTTACATTAAGGAAATAAGGACCATCAACCAGAAAATGCTGTAATTTGGACTACGTACGTTCTGTCATAAAATTTCCAGTGGTGCACCCCGGGACTCATTCAGGGAAGCATAGCTGGTACTTTCGTATATTTATGCGGCTGACTTGAATAACCTCAAGCTTCTCGGAGGTCTTCTCTAAGACCCTCTATTCTAAAATCGCGATTGGGGGTGGGGGAGGGGGGTTCGCCCTTCATAGCCCGTGGGTAGGTTAGACGTGGTGCATGACCTGTTTGAAGTACCATTGAAAGAATAAATAGCCTTGTAAAGTTGTAAGTTTTATGCAATAGGGGCCAGTTAAAAAAAAAAAAAAAAAAAAAAAAAAAAAAAAAAAAAAAAAAAAAAACATTCTATCGGAGCACTGACTCTTTTTTCGAGACGTTCGCCATCACCAAAAACCTTATGTGTGGGTGCTGTACTTACAGTGTACTGTAGCCGTCAATAATTATATCCGTGTGTGCAAGGTGTATTTCTATGCGTCCGTCCCGGGCATAAATACTCAAACAAGCTAAAACACTTTTTCTCCTGCATACGTAATTACAGGCGTTCAAGTGTCTAATGATGAGTCGAAACTGTTTTTGAAGACCTTGAATTTTTTTTTCTTCTTTCTTTTTTTCCCTGGGCTATATTCGTTTATGTAACACACACATGTATACAAACCGAACGCACCATTTCATGACCAACTTTCTCTCGCGCGCTCTTAATTTCTCGATAATCGAGTCGTTTATCTCCTTTTCCGCTCCCTCAAAATCTTTACGTTTGTGAGCTAGTTTGTCAGTTTGTGTGTCGACAGAGCATCAACGAGGCTTCGACTTTGGCGACCTTGGCAATCAGCACGGATGGCCACCTATCAGCATTATTAGCAATCTGATGGGTGCCAGATTGTGCAAAGAATTCCTCTCTCTTTTTGGTACAAGTTTATGAAAATGT